>CM029534.1:8314652-8501105 GCA_017141395.1 Laodelphax striatellus
AAATTTTAAAGCAAAAGCAACACGCACAAACTAACGACTCAATTCTTTTGAGGAAATTTCTATAGTGACTATCACTTTAGTGATCTTGCTTTTAAAGTTAAGGTATTTTTGAGAGCTGTTGATATTTTTATTTCACAGTTAAACGAAAGGTTTGAATCTATGCTATGTATATAACTGTGACACATTTTGCCAGTTTTTAAACCCAGATATTTTAATACGGTTTACTGACAAACAACTTGTAAAGTTAGCCTCTGAATTCTGTGACAAATATGAATCTGATGTGACTCATGCTTCGGTTAATAAGTAATTTGCTTTAGAAATGTAGTCAAATGAAGTAAAAGACTATATCAAAAGTACCTAATAGCAGTTGTCACTATGAGCTGTAGGTGCTCATTGACCAGCAGAATGTGTCATCGGTAAAACTAATCAGATTTTGAGCAACGGAACACGAGTATTGCAGCTATGACATCATGTATACCATAGGGTACCAACAAATATAAAATGTTGAGTAAAGTAAGAAGTAGTCTATTTTTTTATCGTCCTAAAAAGCGTACATTAATTAATTGTGGGCATGGGTAATGTGATCCTTACGTCAGTTATATTAATGGTGTTTGGAAATGTTTTAGTAACTTAATTTTACTTACAATCAATTTTTTTAAATAAATTGACTTTTTAAAATTACTTTACCGGTACATAATAAATTATATGAATTATAGAATTATAGAATCTTCCAATAGAGTAATAATCTCGTCATGAATCATCTTGCATGACAGAGCAATAGCTTTCAACTCACAATTTCAGTAAGATGAATCAACAACATAACCTCTGGACTATTTATCAAAATTTGGGAAAGAAGCAGTTTTGGACAAATGTCTGTTGATTCTTCCCACATTGTTATCTATCTTGCCAATAAATGAATAAATAAATAATTCTTTGAATAATCTTTCTCTAATAATTGGATATAGCTTGCACAATGTCGTGTGTAGTCAGAAGCCGTTTTTGCTGCAGTTCGGCGGCATCGTTTGTGTGTGGATGTGAATTGTGACTATTCAGAACACCTAAAGTGATGTGTTCATCACAACACCTAAAGTGTTGGACTTTAAACTACACTTTCACCAAAGATGGGACAACTGCATCAATTAGTTTGCAAGTTATGGACTTTTAAACAGTAGATTCATTTTTTTGGACCACTCTGTAGTATCCAGGAAGTGTGGAAGTACGGATAAATGTCATTAGTTCCGTTGGTGGTTATCGGGGGTAGATGAGTCTACGAATAGGGATGGGGGCGCACGGGGAGTACTTGCATTGGGGCGCAGTCAGACTAGTTACGCCACTGAGGAGAATTCTACAAAAAATCATGGACGTTTCTCTTCATACCATTAACATTTCCCTGAATTTTCAAATCAATCTGTCCAAATTTAACAAAATTATAAGCATTTTTCAAAATCGAAAGTAGTTTGGAATCAAAATAGAGTAATATCCGTATTCTACCAGGAGACAAGTGGATACTATGATCTGGGTGGATACAAGTGGATTCTAGTCTTAATTGTCTCTGTCTACCTAGATGCAATGTACTAATCTTGAGTTCTCATTCTTATTTTTGTTTAAAATTATAATTTAAGCATTTTTAGCATTTCTGAGCTTGGAATAAGATTTTTCACATGTTTCTTTCATAGCTATATTCAATCAGGTATAATTTATTTGATACAGTAATGCAGTAATCAACATTTCTATAACATACTTGAGCATATTCTTGCCATTGAATATACATTGAATGAGAAGAACATATTAACAATTATATTATAGTAGTAGTAGGATTCAAAAAGAAGAATTGTAGAAGAGAAGAAGAAGAAGAAGAAGAAGAAGAAGAAGAAGAAGAAGAAAAATAAGAGAAACAGTAAAAGGATATAGAAAATCGGCCAAAAGGAAGGAGTAGTAGGAGACAGGAGAAGAAGAAAAAGAAGGAATGAGAATAAGAGAAAAAATTGAAAGGGTATTTTAAATCAGGCGAAGGAAGAAGACGTAGTGGAGACAGGAGAAAAATAAGAAGAAAAAGAAGGAATGAGAATAAGGAAAACAGTAAAAGGATATAGATAATCAGGTGAAAAAGAAGAAGTAGCAGGAGACAGGAGGAGAAGAAAAAGAAGGTACGAGAATGAGAGAAACAGTGAAAGAAAAGAAAAATCCTCCCACTGTTTATCTCATTCTCTTCTTCTTCTTCTTCTTCTAATTATTCTCTCTGTTCCTGCTACTTCTTCTTCTTCTTCTTCTTCTTCGCCCGACTTTCTATATCATTTTACTTTTTTTCTTATTCTTCTTCTTCTTCTTTCTTCTTCTTCTTCTTCTTCTTCTTCTCCTCTGTCTTCTTGTTCTGAAGACAAAGACGATGAAGAATAAGAAGAATTCTCATCCCTTCTTTAACTAGTACAGTATTTGAAAATTTGAAAGGTATTGTATTGCACTGTATTTTTTTAAATAAACGTAAACACAAATCATGTCTCCAAGTAAGTGTTCAGTGTAAATTAATCTCGTCCCTTGAAACTTTTTTCTTGTAGCTGACCATTCATTATTTAGGTAGCATGACGCAGATACTCTGCCTGATTGATATCTGATAAAGAAGAATTCTATGATTCATGACACTGTTTGCATATTGCATTCCTTCGGCGGTGGCCAATATTTGCTTTTCAGTCTGGTTTACATCCTGCATCATTAATTAGGAATATCGTTCAATAAACTATTACGATTATTTCATATAGTTGATGAAAATACACTAAATGACTTCTACCTTTATAAATCGAAGATTATTTCAATATCTTATTTTAATTTCCTATTTCCTTCTAGCTTTCATTATTATTTCTTCTAGAAGAAGAAGAAAAAGAAGAAGTAGAAGAAGAAGAAGAAAAGAAGAAGAAGAAGAAGAAGAAGAAGAAGAAGAAGAAGAAGAAGAAGAAGAAGAAGAAGAGAAGAAGAAGAAGAAGAAGAAGAAGAAAAGAAGAAGAAGAAGAAGAAGAAGAAGAAGAGGAAGAAGAAAAGAAGAAGAATAAGAAGAAGAAGAAGAATAAAAAGAAGAAAAGAAATAAGAAGAAAAAGTTGGAGAAGAAGAATGAAAAAATTTAGAAAATGTTGGAAAAAGTATATTGATCGGCTGTTCAACAATACTGCAAATTATATTTTTTATTTAGATAGCCAGCCATGTGATACTTTTTAATTCTTCACTGGGTATTGCATCTTTGTCCAGTATTGCATCTTTGTATCGGAAAAAGTCGAAATTTGCATCAAACAATAAAGTTGATTTCCCACTGTGCTCTAAATTTTCACCAATTTTCATGAGAAATCGATTTTTCACCCCTAACTTTTTCCGCGTGATTTAAAAAAAATGTTCAACACAGTTTTTGGAGCTCTATCCGATGCAAAAAAGCATTTTTCGAAATTATAAATACTTTGATTCACCCCCTTCCCCCCTATCAAATACCCCCTCTAGATTCCGCCATTTTGAATCAAGAAACGTGATTTTCTCAGAATCTAATCCAAATGGAGTTAACTTTTACATAAATGTGAGAAAGTGCAAAAAAATTTTCATTCAATAATTTATAAAGAAGAGGCTTTTTTCCAATATGGCGGCTCAAATTTTCATCTGAAAACTTTCCCATATACCATTCGAATCAGCTTTTGACGCTCTATACAATGAAAAAAAGAATTTTTCAAAAATTCAAATATTTAAAAAGTCGAGAATTTTCAACCCTAGACGCACTCACCCCCCAATCGCCCGAAAAAGTTCCAAAATAAAAAAGTCACCTACTCACTTCCTCTACCATTTCCGTCAAGGAAAACCGAAAATTTCCTTCAAACAAAGATTTGCAGAAATTGACCACTATTTCTTGCGCACCAACCACTGTATCTAATAAAAATATAGCAAAACTTAAAAAACGAAAAATTTCTTCAAAAAACTGAATCGATTGGCATTTGAAATTCTGAAATTCTTCAAATATCTCTAAGCTGAAAAAGTTGACATTTCAAGCCCCCCAATACCCCAAAATTGTCCAAAAATTCTAAAACAATACAAACCTGTAGAGAATCGCTTCCTCTTCCATTTAAGCAATTAAAAAATCAAAATTTCACAAAAATAATGGGGTTTCTCGCGGATATTGCTGAGGGGCTTTTTCGAAAATGTCAGATTTTTCCCTATGGTTTCAGCCAAAGTCGAACCAATCCCTCATCCCCCCCACCCCCCCAAGAATCCCCATCATCACTTTTTTTAATGTCGTCTCTACGACATGTGCTTGCAGTTGTAAAGTATATTAGATAGAATAGATACCTTATTAACATGATTTTTCGGTCTAAAGATCTTATATATGTATATAGGTACATAATATGAAAAAAATATAATTAAAAATATAACCCGAACGTTCAATTTATTAAAACAAATGGAACGCCTTCATGTTCATATGTAGGCAACACGCCACACGACCTTGCTTCTGTAGGACCTTGACTCTATGACACTGCTGTTTAAAAACAGCACCTTGCCTCTGTGGAACCTTGACTCGAGTGAGGCACATTGTTTTAAAACTGGCACCTTGTCTGTATGAGACCTTGCTTCTGTGACACTGCTCCTTTTATAACTACTTGCTTCTACGAAACCTTGACTCTATGACACTGCTATCGTTTAAAAACAACACCTTGTCTCTGTGAGACCTTGACTCTGTGCAACTTACCCTGACATTTAGATCATTGACAAAATTTTAGATGTGGATTCATTATTTTATTCCCTAATTTATCGAATAAAGCAACAAAATATCAATTCCAGAACTTATGAGTAGGTAGTCAAAATTTAGTTTATGTTCAATTCCTTATAATAATCCCACTCTAGTACATGGATGTCCATAGTTGAGTGGGTTAATTTCCATGAATTTTCTTTTCTTGATGTTATATGTTTTTTTTACATTTTTGTAGTCAATATTTTATTAATGTATTCTTAGGTTTTAGTTTTGAAGAAGGAAATAAATTTATTATTATTTATTTATTTAATCCGTATAATGAACAATCTACAATTTTCATAGTTTTAGAATACAGTATTGTAGATGGAATGAACACGATCAAAAAAATTGAATGTATTCATCTCTATTTTTGTAATAATAAACTCAATAGTCACTGTAGTATAGTTTGAAACCATTTTTCTTGTTCTGTTGACAATTGAAATTACGATTGTTGACATAATATCTCTGATTTTGTACAACTCCGCCATCATTTCCCGAACTATCACTTTTTTACGTGATTAAACTTATTGAAAATGTTAGATTGATTACAACAGTTTCGTAGTTTTATTCAGTTTTTAAATAAATTGTTATTATTGTTAGGATATGATATTTGTGAACTTTAATTTTTCAACTGTACTTAATTAAACCAGTCAAAGACCAAAGTTTCAAGAATCAGTGTAATTTAGAGATTTATTTTGCCATAGATTCTATAGACTCCATCCATTTCGCAGTCGAATTCAACCTTTGTGTTTTAATACTTTTTTCTTTTCTACTTCATATTAATGTTCAAAATATTATAAATTCTTCTTAGTATTATAATAGTCTAACCAAATATGATCTAAAATTAGACAAGTATTGAAAAAATGTCTTTTCTGTCGTATGAAGTGAAAATTCAAACATGAAATAGTTGGCGTCAAATCTCGTGGTTGTTGTCTCAACTTTGTCGTTATTTATAGTTCAATTCCCTAACATTGTTTTTGCAATGTATCAATTCCCTAATCCAATCTCAGTCTTACCCAATTACACTATATTTTATAAGTAGGCTATTATGAGTACAGGATTATAGGTTATGTCTAGTTCATTCGATCCTTTCATGATGATGCAGATTGTGTTCTGTTTTGTGACCATTGCTTGATGCTGCAAGCTGTATTGATGATGGTGTCTATTGTGACGATGTTTCTCTGTGGATGAAACTCGGCTGTGTGTGGTGTGGTGTGCAGTAGTGTAGTGTTCTCTGACAAGACGGGAGAAAGCTGAAATGGAAGAAACTTAATGAAGTGAGAGAGAATGAGTGAAGACTGGTTGGCCGAGAGTTCGAGTCTTGCTGCTTGCACTACTGCAAGTCAGCTTTCAAGTCTAGTCACAGGGCAGGGGCTGGCTGGCTTTGCCATTGCCTTGAATCAAGCTGAAGAAGGAGGAGGGAAGAAGAAGAGGAGGGGGTGGAGAAGAAAAATAATAATATGATGAGGAGGAGACGAAGAAGAAGAAGGAGTATAAGATGAGGAGGAGGAGGCGAAGAAGAAGGAAGAATAGGATGAAGAGGAGGAAGAAGATGAGACCGCGACGCAACCAGAGTGTGTAGAAGAACTTCTTCTTTTACTTTTCTCCTCTCTGGAGGCAACCACCACCTGAGCAACGTGAATCTATCGGTATCATTTTGAATTCGGTATTATTTGACGTTGTTGAACAAATTTTATTTTTGTAATGACAATAAATGATTTTGATGTGATTTGAAGACAACAAACGAGCTGTGTGAATATTGGATGATAATCTCCAATAATTAACAATGTTAATCCTTATGATTAATGGAAGATTAAATTTAATTCCACTTTTGTGCAACCGGTCCACGGAACAATGATTTTTCTTGAATTTTAATTGTATTGAATTTATTTAAACAATTTCACATTTTTACATGAATAGAAAAGAATACCCACAAGGAAAGTCACGTGCGCAGGTATGAGTTGCAAAAAACAGACAATAAAAAATGACATAAAATAAATTACAATACAGTACTGTATGTAAAAATTGAAGTGCAAAATACAATTCTATGAAAAACTGAAATTCTAGAGCGGAAAAGATGAGGGGATGAGTGGAAAAGTGAAAAGAAAAGCGAAGTAGATAAAGATTCTAGTACAGTATTGAAGACGAATAAAATCAAGAAATGCGAGAAAAAGATAGAAGAGTAGGATGAGAAGCCAAGCACTCAGGATTACGGTTCTTCTCCTTTGGACAAGCAGCAGGAACCAGCACCATCGTCATCATCTCAGCGCCCGCACGCGCGCTCACTTGTTGCTCCAGAGGGCAGATCTGTTGAGACTGTCTGGTGAGACCAGTATAGTAAGGATATTGTGGACCAAGCTACAGCAATAGAATATTGGCTATGTCGCATTATCATTGCGCGAAAGAAATTGAAGTGGTGTTGATTTGAGAATTAAATTTCATGTTGGAAATGTTAATACATTATTAATATCTACCACATTATTGACAACCAACACAACATTCGCCACTCCAATTAATGAATCATCAAATAATGAGATATAATTTAAAAATTATGCAGTATTTTAATAACAAAATCTAAATAAATTATTGAATTATTATAAAGTTGAGGTTGCCTGGGTATTCTACACTATTGAAAGTTTATTCACTTGATTCTATGTGGGCCAATACTAGAAATCTCCATTTTCTACAAGACTCATTCATGATACTGTAATTATATTCCAAGAGGTTTTCTAGAATCAAAATGTTTTAAAATTTCAGGTGTAGGGAATTCAACTTCTGGTGACAGAAAAATACTTTTTGAAATAGTATTCAATTGAAAGCTGGGAATTATTATATATTGAAGGAAATTATATACTCAACATTTAAAAATAATCCATTTTGTCAGCCTTATTTTTAAAATTGGCGCTGAAAATGGTAAATTGTCCAATGATGTGAATGATTGCAATAAGATAGCGTTCACAGAGAAGCATACTAACAATTTCCACATACAATTTAAAGTCTTGAAACACTGAATTTCTACTTTAAAAAATAGGGACCGAAACAGTAAACCACGAAGTGGATCAATTTATTATTTTTCGTAAGGTAGGCCTTTTGAGAAGTCAAGTTTGGAAGTTTATCCTCTCATAAGCTGAATTGTTATTTTATTGGCTGCAGACATCTGAACAGCAAGCAAGGCTTTCTATAAAACCGTGAACAAGGAAAAGATGTGAGTAGATAGGAAGCTTTGTGCCTTGGTGTGGTGTGCGCTGAGAGCTGAGAACAGGAAACCAGTTTGGATACTATTATGACGTCACAGTCGCGCTGAGATTACCAGATTCGTTGTCAATTTTTTAGTTACTCGGTACAATCACCAGGTATATAGGTACCGACCAAGGTGAGCGGTTACGCACGCACTCCGTGTATCAAAAGCCAGATGCAACCTGGTCGTTCACAAGGATTTACAATGATTATGAAATTACTAAAGTTTGGTGGTTCTTTTGTGGAGGCATCCTTGAGAATGAGCGTATCAAATGTTGAAGTTGTCCCTGTTATTAATGTACCCTGTAGCTAACAAAATAGTAGAGCAACTCTTGGGATTTATGTGGAGTGTCTTGTTTGTGACGTGACGTCAAATTGGCCTTTTTATTATTATTTTTTTTTAATACAGTAATTGAATTATTAAAATGATTTTATAAATTAAATAATTTTATTTTTTTATTAAATATTTAAAATGATTTGAATTATTATTATTTTCTTTAATAATTGAATAAATGATTTGGAGGTGAATTATTATTGAATTTATTTCTATGGGTAGAACGAAGCCTACAGAAGGCAAGTCTAGCTAATCAATGTGAGAAAATCATTCATGTAAATACTATACAAAATACTAGACAAAACAGGAATTCAACTCATTTATACATGAATTACTAAGAAAATTTTAGGAATTCACCAACAATTAATACATGATTTCCACTTGATGACAGGCAGGGTGACAATCAAGTTGAGTTAACCGTTTAATATGCAATAATATGTTCACTACCTACAGTTTTTAAACTTGTAAGAATCAAGTTAAGTTAACCGTTTAATGTGCAATATGTTCACTACCTACAGTTTTTGAACTTGTAAGAATAAAAATAAATTAGGAATGCAGTGAACATAAACTCAACAATAATAATAATTAATGTTCACAAGATACGAATTTCTATTATCAATATATCTCAATCATTTCTTACTATTTTCCCTATCATAGGTAGTTGCTATACAGTAAAAGCAAAGTAGATGCTCTCCCAAATGCCTTTCTTATTCACTTCCTCTTGCGCGCGTTCTTTGCCTAATTCTCCAGCTGTAGACTCCAGTCGCAAACTGGAGAATCCCGTCCAGCCTAGCTGAGCAGTAACTGGAACTGGAATCCTTTCTGTAACGCACTATCTGATTGGCTGGGCTGAAACCTACATATCCATCCTCTGCTAGAGGCTGCATTATAATTTTCTCTTTGCTCTGATAAGGGCCCACTGATGCAGTATTGCGAAACCTAAACCACAGATTAATGTAAACAGTGTTGGTGTAGTGTACAAATTTGAAGAGCCGCCATTATTGGGACTGTGTGATTTCTCAATACTGTACAATAATGGTGGATCTTCAATTTTTGTTACGTTCCTTCAAGTAGCTACGGTCACGATCGATGGCTCCATTGATGTTATTAAATATATGTTGACTGGAGATCAGCTCAGTTAAACTTCAGTCTTTCATACATCCTCTTTGGCAAAACCCGTCTTACCAATATTGGAAATTTATCGTGACTTCTCATGATATGTTAGCTTCCTGTAGAAAGCTACTCACACCTGGTTGGATGAACATGTTTCGTAGTGTCGGAGGCGGACAGTTTTTAATTTCCTTTGCAAAATTAGATTGGCGTAGGTTTGATAGTAAAAATAGCCATCGCTGTCGAGGCTGATGTTTTTGTTTTTGTTGATACTAACACTTATAGATTGATGGCCGAATGTTTGTAGCCAAGAATTGATAGATTTATTAGAATTGCAAGCTGGAGCCAATCTCGAATAGATTGTCTTAGTCTAGACTAGAGACTATTTTCATTTTACACTTATTTTCTGTGAGTTTGGACTAAACATTATAAATCAAGTTCCAATACGAAATCTTGATAGAATTGATAGCTAACTTTTTATTCACGTTATAAGTTCATAGAATTTGCAATACATTCATACCAAGAAAATTTTGCAAGAAGAATTTGCAATAGATTTATACCAAGAGCATTTTCTAAAACTCAAAGTTGAAAGAAATTAATCTTGAATCACATGAGACAATTAATCGAAACGGATAGCTGTATTAAAAAAACTGTTATCAAATAGATGCTAATAAACAAGAATGATGAGTTAGAAATCTGATCCTCCAAAACAGGAAAAACCTGTAGATGTCGAGCTTATCTTTATCACCTTGTAGAGCATTGCTAAACTTGAAAATAAAATTAAAATACGATAACTTTGAATTTTTTCTACAGCTTTGGAGGTTTTTTCATAGATTCTTGGGAATTTTTAAAGGCTTTTTGATATAAATTGTTTGATAAAACATGTCATCTTGTTTGAACTCATCTGTATGGTAAAAATTCGGAATTGATCTTATCATGCGGTCCTTGATTTTTGATTCCGGATAACACTTTGATTAGCTGAGTGCTAAGATGATGTTCTTTTTTAAAAAATTACTTGACTAGATTGAGGAGATCTTGAAATATCAGTTAAATTATTAACTCTGAATCCCCAATTTTGTTTCTCTGAATGAAAGTGTGGGAGCTTACCCACCCTAAATTGAAATTTTGTTGGCCTTCACATCCTAATAGCCGACTAGCATAGCTTGACACACTTTGAAATTTCTTGGCTCAGTTGCTCAATAATGTAATACTTTTAATAGATTTGAATGTTTGTGTGTAGTAGGGTGGGCCATCAATTTTTCGCAGAGTTATTTCTGGAGTTGGTCAAATTAACCTGGTCATCTCATCGTCTGCTAGTCACATGAATATGCGTCATCGAATCAACTTTCCTTAGCTCGGCTATCCTTGAATATTGAAAATTAGTCACATAATCTTCTGAATTTGAAATAAGTTTTGACCTCGGAAGGTGTTTGAAAAATATCTCTTGTCTCAAACATAGTTGCTGGGTAGAACCTGAAAGCTTAATGCTTATCTTAAGAATTATTATTCTGGATTTCAGATAGTTCTGTTATTCCATAGATTATTATACTTGAAATATAAATAACTACGATTTTTTTTTTGTTTTGAAGAATTTCCAAACTTTGGTTTCTGTATTGGGGCGTTTTGTTTTTGATATTGCAGACCCCCTTTACGGTCCAGTTTATTAAAAAATAGACACAATTATGGTAGATAACAAAAAACATTTTAGTTATTTGAAAAATACAATACATTACATAATATTTTTCTACTCACTTGAAACTATAATCCGAAAGGTATCTCTAATTCTCAAATTCTATCTCTATTCTACTAGTGGAAATCTGGATTTAGGCTACTAAAGCCCTACAAATATTGCAACAATGTAGGCAACATCTATGTTGAATGTTTTCGGGCATAGATAAATCTTGATTTTGTTTATCATCAGTCATAACTAATTTTTATGTGCTGTATGTTATTGTTGTAAGACGATTGTCAATGTGCCACCCATCATAAGATGATGATAAAAATAAAATGAACTCTGTCACTACTCGTGGCGTGCTTTATGGTAATAATATTATGATAAATTGATAAATTTAATGAACTTTTCCACTATCTTGGTTATTATTTTATATATTTTTTATTGTTATTTATTTATTATAATAATTTTTTAAAAATTATTATTCTATTATTTTTGGGAGAGCATACAGAACCAATAACAATCTATCTTATCCTATCACTTGTTTCAATGGATAGTATTTATCACTGATACTGGAAGAATATAGCAGGATCCATTTAACTTGTCAGAAATCAGCTGTTTTGATAATAATTAAACATTGATTTCGACACAATAATCAAAAGGCTTAAAAGTCTTGAAGACCTTTAAAGTCTTTAAAAGACCTTTCAAAGAATAACTTTTTAAAATACCTTTTCAATAATCTGCGAGATTCAGCATTTGTAGGTTAAGTATTGTGATATTGCTAGTCGATCATATGTTTTCTGACAAGTTAAAAGGATCCTGCTATACTAGATTTTCAATCAATCAATCAATTTATTTTATTGACATTTAATAATACAATACAATATTCAATCATTTTTAGTAAATAATACACATATGCATAATTAAAATAATTACTCTTAAAATACGACACATCGAAGAAAGCTAGGCTTGTGCGCTGATGTACATATTTCTTTGTTTATAATATTGTTAACGATAATAGCGATGGAGCCAGCAGGACAATATCTATATCTACATAAAATATTATGGAATATGGAATATAGTGACCAATCTTACATTATGTTACATTATATCTTAAAATAAGAAAGTTGATTTTACCCAATCAATTAATTCTATACTTATTAATTTAATTATTATTAGTAAATAATTTTATTTAATTCCATTATCTAATCTTTGTGTTGCAGTTGAGCCCGATGACAATCCTGTACGACACGACGCGAAAGAAAGAGGTGACGCCGGCCGGGCCGCAGTTCGCGTCCGAACGCGAAACGTGTCTCAAGTACTTTGAGCGATGGAGCGAACAGGACCAGATCGAGTTTGTCGAGCATTTGCTCTCGCGCATGTGCCACTACCAGCACGGCCACATCAACACCTATCTCAAGCCCATGCTGCAGAGAGACTTCATCTCGCTACTGCCAAGTAAATATCCGAACTTATTATTATTTAGCGCTTTAGTGAAAAATCCTATCTTTACTACTGGTTTAGTGAAATAGAATGGGAGAAAGATGGACACTCACTAGTCATCTACAGCACGACATCTATACAATGAACTTGTAAGAGTAGTTTGCGGCCACATTTTTACTGTATTGACAAACTTGTAAAACTATTCAGTACCTAAAACCTTTGGAAACAGGACCTATTCGCTGTGAGCATCTACGGTGTTGCACTTTGGCGAATAATATTCTGCATCTTTCTGGTGAATTTAACATTAATTTAAGGATAGGCTTAAGTACGTGAAAATTAGTTTTATAATTGAAATATCGTTACGTGATTAGATTTAAATATTTTTGATCGAATTATTGTGGATTGTATCAAATGAACCAATTTGAGGCTTTAATGAGCATCAGCATTAATGAAATCTATGTAATTTCTGGAATATACTCAAGTGTTTTATTTATTGGTATTTTTTAGGAAGATAAATTGATATTGAACAACTTTCTTATAACGTGAAAACATCCGTTCTTTATGCGCCACCCTGTATTATATGTGATTAGATGTGATATAGATGTGATTATTTTTCTTCCATTATTATTGATTGACTAAAGATTATTATAAGAGTAGAAGTTGACTATAACTTCAATATTAGGCAAGCCCTATTTCATGCTGTTTGCTACAAACTTGATGGAGTTATTGAAAAGAAACGAAAAGTAGTTTTATGATGATAGTATTACGAGATGTAATAATTGCGAGCTGTGTCGGTAAGGTTTGCAATAACACTTCGAGGAAAGAATAAAGGTTTTAAATTATCACTTCCAGTGATAATATAGTGACTATTCATTAGCTGATTAGCACGTCCAGTCTTTGCTGTAATGTCTTCATGGAAAATTATTGATTACTTCTCTTATTAGATTTTCCTATTAAAACTGGTTATTTATATACTTGGCGGTTTCAACGTTTTATCCATGTTACTATGTATTTTTTCAATAGATTTGTCAAGAATATAGATTATAAGAATACTTTCTCTATCATCGGTTTTCCACATCTTTAACCGTTTGGGAATACTCTTGAGTAAATTTGTGGTGTCAAAAATCAATCTTAATTCTTGAAAAAAAATTCATTGCGATCGGATTATATCATCCTTTCTTATATATATATTTTATTTAAAGTTGATCATGATTGGAATTATTTGAACTGTTGGGGGATATTATGTATATTGGTACAGTATATTCATTTAATTTGGCGGATGGCGAATAACTTTCATTTTACATTTCTATGGTAACGGGTGATGTTCTGTTGAATTTTTTCATATAAATACTGTTTATAACATGTAAAAAACATATTTGAAAAAATAAAACAACAGAACATCACCCGTTACCATAGAAATGTTGAATGAAAGTTATTCGCCATCCGCCAAATTAAATGAATATTACTATATTAGTATTGGTAGATATTATGGTTTATGGATAACGTTAAAAGTTGTTTCCCATTAGTAGAAAGTAGAACAATAGATATTGTAAGAACTGAATAACTTTTGGAAAAATTCCCTGCCGTGCCTTATCAGTGAACTAATGTGAGAACTAATGAACTCATATTACTAATGACTCATCTTTATCCAACTCTTTTGAGAACCATTGCTAGTTTCGGATAAAGAGTGAGGAAGAATCAGGGTTTTAATGGGAATTACTTTTGAAATAATAATGTTGACAAATTTCAAATTTAGTTTATCCTGCTAATGCGAAAATTAGTTGATAAATTGAAAATATGGGTTGCTTGTCAGAAGTAAAAGCATAACCCAAGATTGTGGTTTCAAGTGTCAATAAGACAATATTGTAAGGCAGGAAATTGTCATAAATTCGCCCATTTATGTCAAACAATTTGAGTATTTTTCAGTTGAATATTGAACTTCTCAACTTGAGCTTCAATTTGTTATAATATTCTGATGAATATACTCGTTTTTTGTACTCTTGTATCATTAATCTTATGAATTCAATAAAAAAATATTTCTATTATTCAGTCATGCAATCGTATCTAGCTTGTACCAATAAATTGATAATCTGATTAGTTTAGGAATAATCGTATGCAAGCCGACATAGAAATTGATCAAAAAATTCAATTATGCCTTACAAAATACTCTGCAGACTCCCGCAACTGCGAGTATTTTATTAGGCCTATGTATGAACATAACCTAGATTTGAAATATTTATCAAAATTGAGAAGAGAAGACGCTTTGTACACTGCAGTGTCTTCATTCCTATAAGTTATGTAGCCTATATTTTCTTGAATGAATTAATTTCATTGCAAATTTCGCCAAGAAAGTTTTAATATTCACTGTTGGCAATCTTGTATTCATAGTTCCTGAAGTTCTCAGAGAATTTGATTACTAATTCAATAGCTAACAATTATTGCCCATGATATTGTATTATAAGTTTTTTCAATTGCACTCTTTGTTACAGAGAAAGGACTCGACCACGTAGCGGAAAGCATCCTGTCGTATTTGGATGCCGACTCGCTGTGTTATGCGGAACTCGTTTGTAAAGAATGGTACCGAGTGATCTCAGAAGGAATGTTATGGAAGAAATTAATCGAAAGAAAAGTAAGGACTGACACACTATGGCGAGGCCTAGCGGAAAGGAGAGGCTGGTAAGTTTCAGAAATTGTTCATTTTGTTTAAAGATAAAAAAAGTAATGATAAAATTAATATTTATAGAGAATTATTAAAAATGATTGTACTATTTCAGTAGAATACGACTGTTGAATTGATTGAAATATCTGACAAAAATAGAACAAAATATGTTGAATAAGACTGAAAGTAACAAAGACAAAAAAATTGAAAAAGAAGACACGAATGAAAAAGTAGCCATCTTGAATTAGTGGTTGAACTATCAACAAAAAATAGCATTAAAAATGTTTAACTATTGATCAAAATAGAACAATATAATTATTATTTTGTAAAGCTTAATCCAAATTGTAAATAAAGTAATCGCAGATTATCTGTTTTTTATTACTGTACAAAAACGTGGAATAGCGTTAAATAGTGTTAATTCGATCAAAGTTTAACTATTAAATTTATTGATAAAAATAGCACAACATATATATGTTGATTTGATGATTCATCAATTCCATCTTTCAATAAACTAATTGCCCATTATCTTTTCGATCTTTCTTAGTAGAGTACAACAAGATTTCTATGAAGTGTTGAATTTAGCTATTCCTTGTTACTGGCATTATGCCTACAATAGAATTTTATCGTTTTTGGATCATTGAAATGACGACGACTGTTCAAGCAATGATGATACTGTGTTGCTGTAGATAAATCATAAAGTTGTTGAGGTCAGATACTATCATTATCTCTTGGGAACTGGTTTTTCCTTGAGATTATACATCCGGAAAGGTCATTGGTGTCTTGAATTTTCCTCATTCAAAAACTTGAAATATATTTATCAGAATTTCTACAAATTTTGTAATACATTTTTCGCAGAAATGCACTTTCGTACTCTTATGCAGATTTGTTTGTCAGCATTATTAGCTCTTTTACTGTCATAATTAAGTTGACTTCTATGTATTGGTTATGCGAACTTTTAATAGACACTGATATAAGAAGAAAATCAGTCACGATCATGGTTACTAAGTAGGTTAAAACAGCAAATTTCAATAAAATGATTACTTCCAGATAGAAAAATGATGCTAGACTGTTCTAATAATTACTGATGTTACAATGTTTTTTCTTGTAATCTTTCCATTTTGACTGAACTTGACAATTCTTTTTTTCAGGATTCAATATCTATTCAAACCAAAGCCTGGCAAACAGCATCCTAACCATAAATTCTATAGAACACTATTCCCTAAAATAATCCTAGATATAGAAGTAAGTATATAGTTCTTGGTAATTTTTTATATATTTTTTCATATCATTCAAGTAAATTATTGAGTCATACAAGCTATTCGATTACAATCGGAACGTTTTGTGGATTGTGATAAATTTCATTGGTTAACATTGCTTTTTTGTTTTAGACGACAATGTTATTGCGTCTAAATATTGTTGAATTTACTTGAGAGGCTTTTTCAAGGCCACTATTAAGTTCTGTCAAATTTGTAATCATTTTCTAAACTTAGAAGAAAAAGTTTTAATAACTTAGTAGTCTATATTTATAATACTATACCTTCTATCTAAATTAATTTGTAAACTGGTAGACTAGATTTCATAAATCTTCATTTTTATTTAATAATTGGTTACTATGAACAATCCTAATAAAACAAAAACCATGTTTGAATTAATGATTGCCTGTTTAGCAAATTTTTCACAACAAGATGTGAATCTGAAGATATTTTTTAAAAATTACTAGATAAGATGAGTTTTGTATTCTCATCCAATGTAGAAGGTTATCTTTTTTTAATTACTTTCTCGTTTTATTTGTTATTTTAGAGTTCAGTTTACGAAATTCGATTTACAACAAACTTGATTACTAATTATTATTGTTTGTTAATTTCAGAGTATAGAAAACAATTGGCGAATGGGTAGGCATAATCTGCAGCGAATCAACTGTCGATCGGAAAACTCGAAAGGTGTTTACTGTCTGCAGTACGACGACCAAAAGATCGTGTCTGGCCTACGTGATAATACTATTAAAATATGGGATAGGAACACGTTACAATGCGTCAAGGTAACAATCATTAGACACATTATGGAAAAATAAATTTCTAGTTTAACACTATGTTCATGAATTGGTCAGAAGCAAGTAGAAAATTTTCATAATGGGCATTAACCTCAAGTTGAAAGAGGCATGAAAGTTGTAAAATCAGAAGTATAATAGTAACACTTGATGTTGAGAGTAGGCAGTTAATTTCTTACGCATTGTTTTCACATTTGTGTTTTCAATGTTTTTCTGCTGTAAATGATATTCATTATTTGAATGTGTAACTCTTGTATTTTATATGTTTAGCTAGTACCTATTCTGGAAAACTGTTTCTATCAATACATGTCCTTGGCTGTATCGTTGTTGAGGGATTGAAAATGGCTCTAATCCGAATTTCATGTTATCGAAATGTTATAATAGACTTTCTTTTGTTATATTAATAATACATACAGAGTGATACATAAGTCAGTTGTCAGAAATGAAAATACTGTATCATCACCATCACGCTAGTCAAAACAACATCCAAGAATTGCTAGTGGCAACTGACTTGAAGGCTACTCGGTAGATTATTACAATGAGCCGTGTATACAATATTATTTGGTGAACTGACAACAAAAAGCAGCTAGATAAGATTCAATTCATTCATTAAATTGCCGTTTTATTGTCTTATATTTATTAATAAATGGAAGAATCAAATTCATGTTTTCCAATATTATACACACATAACAAAGTTACTGTAATGTAATAACTATTATTTAATTACAACAATTAATAATATATGTACTTAAATATAATATAAATTTTCTTTGAAATATAGTCACAAATAAATCTGAATCTTTTCATATGGAAACATGTTTGCATTGTTATGGAGGGAAATCATTCCTGCAAGTGATGCGTTTTCTTTAAAAACTAAAAATAATTGAAAATTCACAATATATTCGCAATAAATACAAATCAAAATGATGAAGAGTACGGCAAAGATGTTGAAAAATCGGTGCTTTGTATTGTAACATTACAATTGCAATGCTCCAAATAGCGTTGTACACTCAACTATAGCAAAGCATGTACTAGAGTGAAACTATTGGCCAGTTGAATCAAATTGGATTTAACCACCGTAAAATATTGTCATTTTCCATTTTCACGGCAGCTAGATCAGTTCATTGACTGATCTTCATTGACCAATTACTCTTGGTTTACTTGTCTGTAGTAAATCTACAGATTTCTGTGACTTTTTCAATTACCTTCGTTAGACTATTATCGGCATTGAAATTTATCAGTTTAATAATGCAATGTTTTGTGTTGATTGAAGGTGTTGACAGGGCACACAGGCAGCGTGCTGTGCCTGCAGTATGACGACAAGGTGATAATCAGCGGCTCCAGTGATAGCACGGTGCGCGTATGGGATGTGACCTCAGGCGAAATGGTCAACACGCTTATACACCACTGCGAGGCTGTGCTGCATCTACGATTCAGCAATGGCATGATGGTTACCTGTTCCAAGGTATGCACAACCTCAACTTACTACAGTCTGTCTCGAAAGCATGGTTTGAGTCGAACGGAACACTTCACTTTTGACCGGCGAAACAAACATGGTTTTCAGCATGAATACAGTACACTCTTTCTATAACAATATTTATATATATTTCACTCATGTAATTTTTTTCTGAAAACATTGTTATACGGAGAAAAGTTAACATTACAGAGGGGTAATAATAAATCGAAATGAAACACTGCACAGTGTTACTATAATGTTTTCACATTATATTAAGCAATAATTGCGATAAACTCCAAATTGTTTTTAATTTTCCTATTTGGAAACAAATAATGTACATGTTATTATGGCTCTTGATAGCGTTTTAGAGGAGGATTCGAATTGAATTATTCGTATTCATTGTGCTGGTAATGCTAATTACCGTGGGATATCCCAATCTCCGTTCAGTGTAGGTTTGCCTCTTGCCTATGTTACTGGACTTTTAAATTCTCTTGGAACAGGTCCCTGTGTTCTCTCTTAGTTGCTTCACCATAATTTACTAGTTGTGGGATTGCTTTCCAAGGGTACTGCCCAACCATCACTATCTAAAAAGGAATTGCGAATTGCTGGCTTACTCCAGTATAGAGATTCCATTACACAATTTTTATTTTTCAAATGGTGATAAATGTAGGCCTATTTAATGAATCAAATATCCATCAATGTAACCTTGAATATGAACTTTTCTACATCCCCCCTCCCACCACCTTGGATTAGAAATTACAGTACAATTGTGATTCAATTCTTATTGATAAATCACGTGTAAAACTTATTATTGTGCTACTTCTATGTGCTTTGGTTGTTTATGTAAATGATGATCAAATCGTAGCCTATCAAGGTTATTAGATATAAGGTTGAACCATCCCTGCTGCTTTTTGAATTCACAAGCTGTTGGAGTGGGGGGACTGATTCGGCTGACGTCATTTTGATAATGTATTTTGATAATATCAGCTGTTGATTATTGATTCATAAGGACCGCGTGTGACGTAACGTGAATCAAGAAATCAGACTTCAGCGATGGTTCAACCTTTAACCTTGGTAGCCTATGACATGTTTATGAATGTTTATACTTATTATGTATAATATTAATTTGTAGTTACCAAACAATTTGTAGCTTATTTTTGACAACAATTGCTGTTCTTGAAGAATATGTAATAAAGAATTTTGACTATTGAATGAATCGATTTATGAATATCAATATTATATTGTTGACTGAATGTGTTTATGATCGTCATGAACTAGATTCACCTTCTAGTTCACGATTTATGAATATCAATATTATATTGAATAATGAGCAATGTGCATGTTGTAGGATCGTTCGATAGCGGTATGGGACATGTCGTCGCAGACAGAGATCACGCTGCGGAGGGTGCTGGTGGGGCATAGGGCGGCGGTGAACGTGGTGGACTTTGACGAGAAGTACATTGTGTCGGCGAGTGGCGATCGCACCATCAAGGTGTGGAACACGTCCAGCTGTGAGTTTGTGCGCACGCTCAATGGCCACAAGCGCGGCATCGCCTGTCTGCAGTACAGGGATCGGCTCGTCGTCAGCGGCAGTTCCGACAATACTATTAGGTCAGTTGACGGCCTCGACCATACTATTACTGTTATTGACCAATAGTATCAATATCCAAATCAAATGACCGATTTGATTGCGCTCACCGCTACCGCTCAAATCAAGTAGGCACTATCACACGTTGATATTGTATCGCAGATCATATATCCAGTACTGCTTAACTTGGGCAGCTCGTACACCGGAGCAATAAGCAATAAGCAACATTTGTATCATATGATCGTCTACTCTATAGAAACAAATGGTCCAATGCACATCTAAAGCAGCTGTTTCGGTGTGCATTGAACTATTGGTTGTAACAACTTGTCATTATGTTTCAAAGAGTATATGATCACAATATTGTACAATGCTGAATCTCTTTAAATGATGTCGCTCTGACCAAACGGTTCTAGACTCGTCTGAGAACTTTATTTTTTAAAAACAGATGTTTGCTCTCCAAGTCGTCGCTGAGTTTCCGCGTTTTGAGTATCCATGTGCGAGTAAAGCTCAAGGCCAATAAAGGCTACAATAGATGCAACTTGGATACTTTTCAATTCAATTCATTTATTGCCAGAAATAAAATTGGTAAAACACTAGAAATAATATACAAACTTGAAATTATAATTTCACAAGAATAAATAAAAAAAACCTCTTGGCATCACCCAGGATAGGAAATTATAGGATGAGTGAATGACTCATTCCTGAACGATACTATTAGCTGGGGTACATAGACTGTAAAAGTTTCATTGATTGAACATTGGTGTGAAACAGTCCATAACAGAGCGTAACTCCAGCTCCATACTTTTGCCTGTATTTTGAATTCTTACTGGCAAAGTTGCTGTAGAAATAAAGTAATAAGAAATAAGCAGGAACAACCCCATTCACTCATTTTCTCAATCTTCCTTCAAGAAAACTACATTGAAAAAGTCATTCTTTTCAACTTTTTCTTCTCTTGGTGTCGTTTGAAAGCTTTATTTGCATCGCCTTATTTTCTCAGCCTTCAAACAGATGATAGCCCTCTTCATAGTTTCCCACCATCAACTTATACATTGTCTTTTTGAATAATAATTCCATTAATGTATTGTTTGTTAACATTTGATTGATTGTGTTGTTTTTTGTTTGCAGGTTATGGGATATTGAATGTGGTGCTTGTCTGCGAGTGTTAGAAGGACATGAGGAATTAGTTAGGTGTATTAGATTTGATAGTAAACGTATCGTATCAGGAGCCTATGATGGGTAAGCATTATTTTTCATTTATTCATGTACGATATTTTTAAGATGTGAAGTCACTTCATTACGAAATTAATAAAATATAATGTCATTCTTGATACATTATTACAATGTAATTGATCTTCACTCACCTATGGCTTTGCTGGAAGCTTTTGTATTTGTTCTGGAATAGATTATGCTTTGTGAATTTGAAAAATTCTTAAGAGATAATGTCATCAAATTCATATACTCATTCAGTAATGCTTTATTAGTGGACTTCAAACCCAGGTATCAATTGAATTAATATCTACTCTAATGATAATTTCATGACGAAGATTAACTCAAAATAATTCAAGTAAAACTTACTTACCATTATTCAAGTAAAACCATAAATCTAGGTAATTGTGATGAAAACAAATTCTATTGTGATCTAATTGTATCTATTGTAATGTCTGTGATTCCATCCCATCTATTGCTTATCTTGAACGATGTGTGTTATATTTGTTGCAGAAAAATAAAAGTTTGGAATTTAGTCGCCGCTTTAGATCCTAGGGCTCCAGCAACTACGCTCTGCTTACGTACCCTTGTGGTAAGTGTCAACTATATGAATGCAATTTCTGTTTAATTATTTTATTATAATAATCGATATTTTTAACAAAACCTTGAATTGATCAATCTGCCATCAATTGGGCAGTGGAGTAGAATATTTCTGTATTTCATTTTATACTAATGAATGCTCCAAAAAACTCAGTTCACAGTAATGTCCATTAGGCAAAATGCTTGCCTGCATATCAAACTCTTTGACTAATACATTTTCTTACATTGTATATCACCACAATTCAGTTCAGCTTGGTAGGCTTGTTTCATCTACCTATGACTCATGGAATGCTCTGTGTCATCTTTTGATCAAAAGCCATCATCAAGAACATGAAAATCATCATCAGAACTATGGTAATGTTGTGAAGAAGAATATGATGATGATAGTGATTTTTCTTTGTATCAATTTGTAATGACTTTTTAATTGAAAATTAATAACTTTTTAATAATTTCTCTTGATACGAGGACTACATTATAAGCCAATCTTCTTCTTCTTTGACTCTCCCCAGTATGCCATTACAGCGTTGGGGTAGGTATAAGCCAATCTTGAGTCTAAACTAAACTATTTTACACTTTGCCAGTGGACTGGACTGGACTGGACAGGACAATTCTTGAATTTAAAAATTTTAGGTACAGGATGCTGTTTCATTTCTGTAAATGATATCGTTCCCACGCGCCACGCCTAAACTTTCAGAAATCAATCATTGGCTACCTCTTGACCGAACAATGATAACATTAAGGATCGTATTTACGAACGTTCCTATCGTTGGATTTTCTTTCATAATATCAAATTCAGAAAACGTTATCACTCACTAACAGTCAGATCAGCTGTAGTAACTCAATGTATAGCAGGAACCTTTTAAAATTTCATAAAACAGCTGATTGATAAACGCTCGTTTACTAACGTTAAATCAGCTGTTTTATGACAAGTTAAAAGGATCCTGCTATATAGCAGGATTCATTCAATTTGGCGATTACCAGCTGATTTGGTAATACGATACTTAACCTACAAATGCTGAGTCTCGCAGATTATTGAAAAGGTATTCTTTGAAAGGTCTTCTTTAAAAAACTTCTTAGCGACTTTTAAGTCTGGATTATTGTGTCAAAGATGCGAAAATCAGCTGTCTACTGATCGCCAAATCAGCTGGTTTTTGTCAAATTAAATTAGTCCTGCTATAATCATGTAAATTTTTGGTTCAAAATTTTTGTGTTTTCAATTTTCAAGTTGAACATGACAAATATTTACTATGAGTTACTACAGCTGATTTATCTGTTTAGCGTGTGATTGCCATTTTTTGAAAGGAACGTTTCTGAATAGGCTCTGTGAGTGTGTTGTGATGATATAGAGGGTGTATGCGTGTTCTGCCCTAGGAGCACACCGGACGCGTGTTCCGTCTCCAGTTCGATGAGTTCCAAATAGTGAGTTCGTCGCACGACGACACCATCCTCATCTGGGACTTCCTCGACTGCTCGCCGCCCGACTCGGCAGCCGCCGCCACCGCCACCGCCCAACACATCATACAGGCCAATGTGAGTCTCGGAAAACCTTACAAATGAGTACTGTTATGTGATTATGCAGTTCCTACTCGTGCAGTTCCACTTACTATATTATTATAAAAATGTTTTTAAATTGGTTTTATTCGAAATAATTCGTGATATTACTGTTGTGTAGATTTATTTTATGATATTTGATTGGTCGCTGTTTTCATCTCCAATACATTGAGAGACACCATCTTTGTGTCCGCTTCTTATACCGCTTTTAACGCTCGAATTGTGTAAACATACCCTACTATCGTTGTAATTTAAAATTGAAATTTATTTCTCATAAAACAATATAAAATATAAATTTTCACTTTACAATAATATAAATCAGTTTTAATATTCAATCGTTGATTAAATGATGATAATTTTCAGCTTTAATAATAATTATATCGGTAAGATAATATTGGGTGCCAAACTTTTACAATATATTTTGCATAATACAGAGTATTCTTCAAAGTAATGAGAAAAGTTCTTGTGAACTGAGGTCGGAAAATGCTTCCTTACAAAAAAAAAACAGAGATGAATATGGCGGAAAAGTACAAAGCATGTAGAGCTACAAGGTAGGCCAATCATTTTGAAATACGTCATCGCGTGCCCACTAGTAATGCACTCGGTATAGCAAAATACAAAACGTGTTTTTAAACTTATTCAGATGTTACCCAGTTGATTAGCAAAACAAAATAATCAAACACTAAGTCTTGTAATTGATTATCTCCTTTTGATGAATTGTATCAAAATTAAAATTTACAAACAATTTCGATTACTGATATGTTTATTTTTGGTCTAGAGCTTTCATATTAGACCTACCATTTAAAATATTCGAAATTCTTTTAGTGTTTTCTAGAAAATGTCTCATAAACCTAGATTTGATTGTTTTCATAGCTAATGTAAATTTAAAAAGGTACAGTTTTTCATGTAAGCCTGTTGTACTCTCCGTTAAATATCAATTATTGTAAAATACTAAATAAAAATTACTGTAGTTATAATTAGGATTCATTCACTGTAATTGAAGCAAATGAATCGAAAATAAGATCAACTTTACTAGGCTTTCCATGTTGTGCTAGAGATTTGTGATAATTTCATCAGAAATCAGCTGGAAAATATGAATAGTTGAAGTTTACTGTTTAAGGCGTGATATATTACAATTATATTAAATGATTTCTTATTATTATTGTAGATATTTGATCACAGTAATTATTTTTATTGCATTATTTTAATTTATTATTGTTATCTGACAATCTATAAGATAGAAATTTGAAAATTTTCATTTCTCCAAAAACCATCTGGAAAGATTTGAATACTAGATAAGTGATGAGTCTTGAATATAGATATAGGGCATATGTTTAACCCGGGCACTGATTGACGTCATTATAGCAAGACTAATCGCGAAAAATTGGACTGCTGGGCTCTTATGGGGATTGGCCAACCTTAGGTCTCTACTAACCTTGGGAAAAGTACACCATTTTTTTTTAATTTACCATTTTTTTAAAATTTAATTAGGTTAAAATAATAATTAATTCTTATATCATTGAAGTAGCTACAAAATTGTTTTTGTTCACGAATAAACTCTTCTGTTTCATTGGATGGGGTGTGATGGAAATTTGTATCTTGTCCAAAAAAGCATTTTGAAATGAGAAAATCATTATTAATTAATTTATCACGTTGCAGGCTGTGAACGATTAGATCAACGCCAGTGATTGGTTAGTTTTTTGTATGGACTTCCTACTTCGTCAGAGGAACATTCTGCTGTAACATAAAATCCAAGTCTGCATTTGGCGCGCTCTATTGACGACCATGCATGCAGATTCTATGGAGGTTCGATCATCATCAACATCAGTCCCATTGCATGACACACAAGGATCGATATACTGCTTACGTCACCGCTCCGAATTATTATTTGAATAGTGAAATGCTCGATGAACATTCGCCATCATGTCATCTTCATTTCATGTTCAGCGTGATTCAATCATCCGAATGTTGTCAATAGGGAACAAATGAATTAGGTCTGAAAATCCTTTCATGTTGTTACCAACGTCTAATATCGTCCTCAAACAACCTAATCCATCTGCGATCAACACCAACAGTGATAAAATGATATTCTGCCTACTGGCTAAACGATAAACTCTCAAAGTACAGTTTTCATTTTGTTGTTCCGTGTTTTAGATAAGAAATTGTGGACTATTTGTAATATCGATATCTGTCAATGGTTGTATCGATGATATTTCTGTTGTAACTATTTTGTCAACTGGAGGAATTCATGCAATGTTTCCAATTTTGAAGTGTATACATTATTGTTTTAAAAAATTCGAAGATAAATTTACAAGAATGAAGTACCAAATACAAATAAAACGAAGGTGTATTGGAACTGTACATAATGAGATATTATTACTGCATGATTTTTTATTGTTATTCCACTCTATTCAATATTTACAAAGTATGATATTATAAGTTCCAATACATCGTACTACTTAAAAAGCCTACACTATCATTGAATTTCATTCAAGTGAGTTTATCGTAGAATTTAGCTTTATTGGTAAACTCCTGATAATTTGAATTTTATTACATAGCAATAAATAAGATGAAACGAAAATTCAATTTTCTTCAAAAAATATATTCGTGCTGAAAATAATACGGTTTTTTCTTTCAAATTTATTCTTAAATATCATATGTGGATTTCATACGTGGTTTTTAATGTCATTTTTGAGCAAAATATACTCGAAAGATACCTGAGATATTAGTAGAATATGTTGGAAATATTCGAACTATCATAGGAAGACAATTGGAAATTCGAATTTATTATTTGATATTTCTATGCATATCTATTATTCCTTTCCTAGCTAGTTCAGACTTATTTATATGATTTTTCCCAACCATTAAATTACAAATTACAATCAAGGTTAAGTTCTATATATATCATCCTTTAACGGTTAAAATTACTTCTGTAAACAGTTCAGTTAATTTTTCACTGAATATCACACCTCTTTGAAATTTGTGTTTTGAACAATTGCACTTTTTGCTAGAAGCTTCTCAGGAACTCAGTAAATACGTCACTAAAGCATTGGCACTATTTGTCATCTAAATGAAAATTGTGCTGTCTTGACTTCTTCAGCTCTTCTTTGAAGACTACAATACTAAAACTGGTTTCAGTTTTTACTGCCACCATTTAAAGCTTTAATTTTCCTAGTGATTAAAATATTTGAATTGAAATCTAGGAAAGTAATTTATTTGAATATTTTGTAAATTTCCAATATCATGACCTCTTCCTTTTACTCCAAACTTAAAAAACGTCAACCGTCAAGAATTGACCAGGATTCCTTCAGAGCCGTCTTTCTCGATAAGCTTAACAACTGTGTAGTACAATAAGTTGTGCAGGCACAATATGATTGTAATTACTATAGCATTTTGTACTATCGTCGAAAATATTTGTAAATTGTAAAAATGTAATTCATCATTATCAAATGACACTCATCATTTTATGCTCAGTTATCATAACTCTCTGATTCCTAGTATTTTGAAATATGTAAATAGTATGTGAAAAATTGCACATTAGATGAAATGTGTATAAAATTTATCTCCATGTGATTCGTTCATCAATCTCAAAATTTCTACTGTCAATTTATGTAAAAATGTATATTGCTCTCATCCATTTATGAATGTTTATTCATCGAAATGTTTTTGTTTGAAAAATAGGCTATTGTTATGCATTTTTGTTGAACCGCTCCACTTTGTGTTAAATAATACCTATATACCTTTTTCTGAGGATGATGCCCACATCGTCCTGTGCTTGGGTAATGGAGATATAACGACTGCTTTTAGGCATCCGAGACCGACGGCTTTACGAGTCGTAAACACTGGAGAGGCGAGGAAAAATCTTTTGATCAGTCCGTGGTCGAACCCTCTGGGTTATTAACCCACACGGCTAAGTTCACTCCTTGTACCAATTACTAATAGAGTTCTCCCCTTAGTGATTCTAAGTATAAAAATTTTCGTATTTTACAAGTTAACGCAATTGTTAGGCCTACATAACTTTTTCTAAGCCCCAAACGTTTTTGTTTAGTTTATAGGAAACTCATAAATTTTTTACTCGACTTTGGAATCTAATAGAAGCCTCAACTGTGATCAGTGTATTAGTGTAATACTATTCAGATATTTTCCCAGTATATGACTTAAAAAATGTAATTGAGATTTTTTTAAATCTCCAATACTGTACTAACTTATAATGTGAGTTGAGAACGTCACAGATCTAAGCATGCTAATTTGTTATTATTGGACTATTGCCTGACCGAATGACTTCAGTGAAAATTTCAATATAATAAAGATATTTCCCAAGAATGCTAGACTTGAAAATGAATTAAAATTCAAATATTGTAAGATTGAAATATATTTAGCATTGTATGTAATAAGTAACGTTAGCTTCCTTTTCTTCTCAATGCCCGTCTACTTTTAACAATTTAAAATCAGTTCTCTCTTGTATAAAGTTATGGTAGCAGTTTGTTTTGAAAGTTTGATTATCCATCGCCTCTTGTGGGAATTGTCAATGTTCTTAGCGATTAGTTGTCAGTTGAAATAATAGAAGTCGGTGTAAGACATTTCTGATAGGAATAGAGATGGTTACGAAAACCATTGATTGGATACATGATAATCGTTTCCAGTAGGTCCCAATAGATGAGATTTGACAACTATATCTTACTAATGCTATTCTACATTTTCAATAACTATACTTGTATTTCTAGTTAATATTTGTAGTTTTTTGCTGTCTTCATTTCTTGTGAATTATCGTTACTTACAGCTATAAATTATTCACTTCTTATACAACATTGAAACTATAGTAATGTGTTCAATCATTTGATTATTTTAAACAATCCCTCCCGTTATTCATCATATTTTGTATATTTCAAATGTATGTAAAAATCCTATTATTGAGGTAATGTATTGTCAGCTGATTTGAAATAGTGGTCTTATGGCAGTACCCGCTTGTCAAAATGATCTCTTTCATTTTTTTTGTCAAATTTTCATTTTATACTTAGATCCTAATTTTTAGGCCGATGAAACTTGTTTGAATTGAATCCACTATTACATAATATAATTATTATTGTAAATTGTTATGTTGGGCATAAGTGAATACATGAAATGATATTGTATCTAGATAGGTTCGTATGAATCGAATGTGTGAAGGATGATGATCATGTATAACTCATTGTTGATTGTGTATATTATTTATGTTTCGAAGACATTGCAATACCAGTTAATATACTGTAGTTGAATGTAAATAGAATGTCATAGATAATTTTATATAAAATATGTATTGTGATCAGATTGAGACTTTTATGTGAGAATGAAGTATGTTATGTAAGTATGAATGCAAGCTAGCACAAATGTAACGAGTGTTTCAGTCTTTCATAATTTTATCCGTTCTTTTTCAAATTTAGTCGAGTCGAGGTGCTGGCGATTGAAACTAAATGTAAATGATGGTAGTTTGTTGGAATTTTTGTACATCATTCCAGACAATAGCTTTTATTAGTTTTCATTCACTTAATTTTAACCGCTTGTATACTTTTGTACGTTTCGAATCAATTTCCCCCCATATTATCAGTTTAGTGAAAAACTAACTAGTGTGTTTGAATCTTAGTTAATTTTATCGAATAGTTTTATCGTAAACGGCACCCCGAATTTTACCCGAAATTTTTTGAAAGTAAAAATTTCCTTAAATTAAATTGACTTGGTGATATGCGATTTAATCAACCGTAGTATTCAGTCTTAAGCTTTCGTTGTGGATTCATTCTGGATGGCAAAAAAATCAAATTGACATGCCAAGATTTTATTGACAACTTTCCCACAACTAGCATAAGCTACTATGCTACTTCGAGGTTATCTTTTTTTGGCCACTTCGGGTAATGGCCAGATATTTTGATTCTCATGAATGATATTTAGCGGAGAAGGTCTCGAGCCTTTCAAGTAGTCACCCTTACAATGGGATTAGCAAGTGCACAATTCTAATCTAAGATTAGATACCGGCACGGCCACGAAAACAACCACTTCTAAGGTCTTCATCCCTTTGATAATCAGAAATCAATACATCTCTGAGGTCTTTCACTACTGAAGTTTATCACCAAGTTGAAAATTTAATCAGGACTCTTGAGGTCGTCTCCACTACATTTAGTTTGGCTTTGTAAAAATTATTTACAATATAAAAATGCAATATTGTATTATTATTTCTGTAAAATTAAACTGCCTTTTTGTCCGGTTGCAAATAGAATTTAGTCATTGTTTTACTTTTTGTGAAACTTAGTAAAGGATGTCACCCCACAAAAACGAGGAGCAAATCATTTCTATTGAAATTAGCCCTCATCCTCGCTTCTGTATGCGGTGATCTATTCGTTTCTGTGCTAAACAAAATGTTACACAATGGCTGCGTTGTATTTGTTCCAGGTCTTATTGTTTTAGGTTTGCGAAATGTCTCATAACGATATCACATTTTAAAACATTTAAAGGATTTTTAAAAAAATCCATGTGTAGTTCTTTTTATATAAATAAGCCGAATAAACTAATTTATGAAAACTGAAGATTATTCCATTCTTTCTGCCTAACTCCGATGTACGCTAGTTGTGTAATAATTTATGTAGTACATTCAATTATAAGATGTGTATATTATGGAATTCACTGGTAATTGAAAAATTCAACTGACGAATAATTATGAAGGTGATTTGAAAAGAATGACAAAATTCATATTTCCCAGTAAATAAGGTGAGAAATGTGTCACATATTCAAGAGTAAACTGCATCAGCAAGGAATTGTAATTTTTAGATCTAGATCCAGTTTTGGAAGTAATCTTAGTGATTACATCATCATTTTGTGTGGAGAGTTGGGAGCTGAACACCAAGGAAAGGCCACAGGTAGATTTCATCAGGCTAAAACTGGAAGGGATTCTGGGATTGCTCTCTATCTCAGGGTGACACTAGAAATTTTTCATAAAAAATGACAATATCAAGAATATTGGAAAAGGCAGCCGAAAAGAAAGTATAATCTTTTGAAATTATGGTATGTAATAGCACCCCGACGTTGTGAGGCACACTAGGGAGAGATAAAGAAGAAGAAGAAGTATGTAATAGCACTGTATTTACATATTAACCCTGAACATCACTTTCTTGGATTTCAAAAAGTTATTCACAAGAGAGTTTTGCCACCTGCATGCGATGTATGCTCATGAGAGAGTTCGATTACATAAAAGTATTTTTTTTCTCCATCATTTCAATATGGAGCACAATCAACTTTGCTTCTGATCAAGTGAATTGGCGGAAGAACAAAACTATCACAGTCACATTTGGAGCCAGACACAAAGTCAAAAGAGCCAAGTTTGGCTGAGCACCGTGGACACGTCAGTTTTCCTTTCAACCAGCCAGCCTGTGAATCAAATACAAAATATTCATTAAATTTTTTTTTTTCATTTTTGAAAATATTAATTCAATTTCCACTACCCGACACCATGGAAATAGGAATTATACTAGTTACGAATAAATAGCAATAATTTATTGATAGTTGTAGAATAGATTTATAAAAAGAGATTCGTGTAAATGTTGGTCATATAATCTTCATCTCCATACAAATAAATAGGGCAATGCCCACCGGTCAGTGTGCATTGCCCTATTTGTTTGTATGGAGTGGAAGATCACATGACCTACCTGCCTTCCAGTAACTTACACGTCTGAAACCGCGCCGTAACAGCTGATAAGATTGTCTTAATTTTTTTTCAAATCGGTTTGTAATGAAATCATAACATAAAAATGCGGAATTGTAATAGTCCACAGACCCTTGTATCTCAAGAGGGCACTGTCGCTGTCCCACTAATTGGTTCTTCTTATGACAGCCACCTTGAATTTTGAAAGTGGGATAGGACGGCTTTGACTGTTATTCAACGTTTCCATGGTAACGGGTGATGTTATGGTCAGCTCTATTCCAACATATAGTCAGATTCATTAAATTTGTCGGATGGCGAATAGATAGATTGATAGTTGTGTATTGTCATCAGCAACGTCAAGAGAACATACCTATATCTATTCGCCTAATTAAATTAATATTAGTATATTACTATCACATCATAATTATAGTCCTTTATACTTAGACATAGCGTTTTCAGAATTGAGCATAACAGCCACCGTTACCGCAGATTGTTAAATAACAGTCATTTGTCATCCGGCAAAGTAAAATAATTCTCTACAAGTTGCGAGCTTACGAGTGAGTAGTGACTTGAAACGTCACTTGTTGCGCTTTACAACAACATGTTTATAGTGATAGAAATATATTATTGGAGTATTCGTTATACTTACTTCGTCTACTCTTTCGCGTATCCACCATGGCATGCAGTTTTCAAGGAAGTAGAACACTTCGGGTATTTTCTGTAAACAATGTCTACTTGATTCACGAACATTTTCAGTGTCCAATAAAAGTCCATGTGCTGACAATGGGTTGTTCCTGAAGTCCTCAGTCAAAACTATCCGACACTTTTTGCATTTAAGTTGAATATTAGACATTTTCTTATCAATACAACAAATTGTTTAATCATAGAATATAAACCTCACACACTTCCTAATTCAATCACATCATACACACGCTGAATTATTTGTCAGGAACTTCTATCTTCTATACCATATTAAACAAATATTCACCATTATTTTCGTGGTTCGTGGTGCGTTGTATCTTTTTTAGGTTATCTTCTTTCTTCGACCTTCGACCTCGAATCTCGATTTTTCGGAACTGAATAGAAATTTTAATACATCGATTATCAAATAATCGACGCTTAACCCACTTGACCTGAATAATAATAATTACTACAGTATCAAGTTTCGAATCATCATTGGTTTATTTTTTGAAAACTCAATCATTTTTCGATTCAACCATTCAAATTGTGATTGAGAAGACAACAAAGTTGATCACTTGTTGCTTGTTAGAAAATCATAAATCTCACCAGAGCATGATTTTTAAAGTTATCATAATTATTTTGAAAGAATATTTCAATTTTTCAATACTTTATAAAATTCTAGTAAGTCTTCAGTTTTGAATATTGTAAAAACCTATTTTGCAATCTTTCGATTTGAAAGATCGACTTTTCTAATGTCGATGGCCATCACAGCCATTTTGTGTAAATATCTGCATCAGCTGACTTGACTTTCGGTGAAAGATGTCTCCGAACCCAAGTGTGTGGTGGTGTAATTTTTGTAGTGTTTAGTTGTTTAGAAAATCTAGTTTAGTTGAGTGAACTATGGCTGGAAGTATTATGGACGAAAGAAAGTCCATTCGAGATTCAGCCAAAGCTTTAAAAAAATATGGAAGCACAAGCAGTCATATTAAAAGACAAGAACATTTTATAAAACATGCTGTTACAAAGAATGACACCCTTCAAGGATTAGCTTTGAAGTATGGAATTACGGTAAGGACTCTAGACATCAAAATATAAGTATATGATATTTTACTGTTCAGACTGTTAATACAGTCTGTCATTTGAATTTAATCCAGATTAAATTCTTTCTAATTTAATTTAATAATCGTCAACCATGATACACTTTCACAATATATGCATGAGAATCATAGTAAGCTGGTCTAGCACCTGGTAATATTGGAAGGCCTCATTTTAAGATTTAATGAATGTCTCCATGTTCTAGTTTATGTTTGTTCCTTGATTATTAGTTACCAACTACAGTGTGACCTCCTGCTCTTTAGATAAAAAAATCGAGGTTCACACCTCGATGAAACATCATACCTTGTACAACTGTACGGACTTTCTCTACTCTATGCCTGTGTCTAGTAGAAAAAGCTAGGTAAGGCAGTTGGATGGGGAATGTTCTTTCCTGGATAAGGTATAAGTTCAATAGTACATGTTGAAATCTTGTAATGTTTAATTGAACTGTAATACTGATTTACGAGGGACACCCAGTAAAAAAAATCTTATGGCTTTTTATTTATGTGGAGACACTTACGGGTAGGTTCTACCTCGCCTTAGTTTTGGACTCCCAGTAGTCCTATAACTCCGACTGTGTCCTCAAGTTTTCCACCCAAGTTAAGAATAATCAAACTGGATTGATTATGTCTTCAATTTAAAGACACTTTTTTGTTGCAGACCGAACAAATACGCCGTGCCAACCGATTATGGACGAACGACAGTTTATTTCTTAGAGAAAGTCTTCTGATACCGGTGCCATCGGAAAGTCTCTCTTCTCCTAGCGAAATCTTCTCCGACGCATCCACATCGCCTTGTTCGCAATCATTGTCGCCAACTCCGCAATCTTTCTCGCCAACTCCGCAGTCTTTCTCGCCAACCTCGCCTCAGGAGAATGGCATCGATGACAATTACAACGATTTTCTCAATAAGATTGACTCAGCTATAGCCAACACCAAAAGTCAAGTCATGCTAGCACAGGGAAATAGCAAGTGAGTAAACTTCATTGTTCAGCTCCCACAATAGAATAGAATACATTTTTATACAGGGTGATCGTGAAGTCGCGCAACCCAATGTTTGAAGCTGTGTAGGAATGACAGGTAAATTTGTAAAGTATGATTTGCATATAGGAATTTTTCGTCCAGTAGTACAGCAGGTGTCTGCACTGCCAGATCACGTCATCGGGCGACAATTAGCCAGAAATCAGTTTGTTTGTTCAGTTCAAGTCGCAATGTCTTTTACGCAAGAACAACGTATTTCTATCGTTTTGAGTTACTGTGAATCGAAATTCTACGCAAAGTGTCAAGAACATTTCTCCAATGCCTTTCCAGATGCTAAAAGTACCAAAACAGATCGACCATATATGTCGTTTGTTTCATCGTTTTCGGGATACAGGTACCGTGAATGACCGTAATCGTACCGGCCGACCAAGTGTTTTGACTGACGACAGACTGCAGACGATAAGTGAAACGTTCATTCGTTCTCCAAAAAGTATCTTCATAAACTTTGAAAGAAAAATCAATAACACATTACAGCTTTTTAAGACTTTTATCATTTTGGGTTGCGCGACTTTACGATCACCCTGTAGATCAACAAATATTATACAACACATGATCTCGTCAAACAAGTAGTTCAAGTACATCAAATACAAGTAGTTTATCATCAATAGAACTTTTACTTTTTATAAGCCTACATTATTGAATGATTTTTATCAATTTTATACAACCACCTATATTTTTTCCATCAACTTTTTTACTTCCGTTATGTTATTCTCATATCATATCAATTACCTCTTATTGTTATGCTATATTTATTTTATTATTTTCTATTAAATTTTGTTTTCTCAAATTTTATCATAGCCTACATAATATTATTTTGTGAATTTATTGAATGTTTTATTTTATCATATTGTATCTGATGAATTGCTTTGTAAACAATAGTGAAGACTGTTTTGGGCGCAATGCCTGTAGTCTTCCTTGCTCTTTTGAAGTAGGCTAAATAAATACATAAAAATAGTAGCCTAATCATATTTGTATAACTTATTACAAATATATCAAGTCCAATAAGTAATACAAAAATACCATGCATCGATGCATGGTATTGAATGTAGTTAACATCCAAGATTACTAGACAAAAGGTTAAGCCATCGTTGGTATAAGATGCAAAGTGGAGGGGGAACGCCAGCGTGACGTCACTTGAATCACAAAATCTAGACAGTAACTTGACTTCGTATACCGTTCACTCAACTCTGCTTTGAATAAATCGTCGTTTAACCCTCTTAGAATTGAGTTAGAATTTTCAAATTCACAGTACTTGAAGCGAATGAATCACTGATTCTAATGGTGTAATTAAATATACCGATTTCAAGTTTATTCAACTCCTATGAGAAGAAAAAGTAAACAGATTTTCACACATCTGAAAACGTGACATGAAAAAGTTAGTAAGCGAGGAATTTTCACATTTCTATGGTAGGCAAGTTTTGTAAGCGGGAAAGTTGTAGATAAAAAGATGAATTTCATTTTTCATTTGAACATTTTTTCTCTACGACCAGCCGTTCTCCTGATATTGTCGGCGGAACGTAGGCGAAACCACCAAAGGCAAACCATCGATTTGCTACTATACATGGTCATAATTTACTCAAAGTAGCCTAATCATATACGGTACTCACAAAGAACGAAGAAGTAAGCATTGATGATTAATCATAATATAATTGATTGAATAATGATTTCATGATTAATTTATCCACAGTGAATTAAGTCTAATAAATACAATTATTATTAAACTACCGTAATAATAAGATGGTATATTAACTGACAATCGGAAGGCAGCATGCGTCAGTTGATTCACTTCAATTTTGTGTTGCACAGGAACTCTCTCACAGGAATTATTTCACTCTAATAACTTACAAAGTAGTTAAGTAGAAGTAGAAGTAAAATTATATTTGACTTCTATTTCGATCACTGGTACTCGATTTCGGTAGCACAAAAGATAGTAGCATGATATCTACACCTACGTGAAATAATAATGTGTTCATCATTTACATAACTACATCTGAAAAAAGTCTGCATATTTATATTTAAAGCTTTGATGAATTTGAAAACTGAATTTTTTCCTCTTGTTTCTTCGTTCTTCACTTTCCATTCTTTGTTTCTCATTCATGTAATTAAGTCTAATTTAATGTTCTCGTACGAGCAAATTTCTTCTGTCATTCACTTGGGGGAATGTTTTCTTTAGAATTTTTAAATAGCTTTTAATCACCCTACTGTTGTTTGAAACTGTATTCCCATGAATCCTCATGAATATGTCATTCGCTTGATGTATTATTCTCGAAAATTCATCAGTAGGACATGTTAAACCCCCTTCTACTCAGAGATTCAATCCAATCACTGTTGAAGTACATAGATTCTTTGAACTGGGCATCAGTCTCTTTATGAATAAAAATAAAAATGAAAAAAAGTCTCTTTATAAAATAAAAATATCCTGCAACATATTTTAGGGCTTCTTCTTCTTCTTCTCCTCGATAAAACCGATGAATTGCAATCATAAACCGATGAATAGCAATCATAATTTGCACTGAGCACGTGCTGGACTGGGGCATTTGGTCTGTGATTCAGCGTACGTCATCGATGCAGTCCCCCCACTCCAACGGCTTGTGGACAGAAATAGCATAGGCGATGGTTGAACCTTTTGTCTAGTAATCTTGGTTAACATCAATATTGAATACTTCACTCTAGTAAATTCATTATTTTAGTACCAAAAATCAAAGTATTAATATTTATTGTGCTATGATCCGGGTTAGGAACTTGTGTTCAGATTCTTATCAGTTTAGTTCAGATCATAGAGCTTTAATTTCTTCTCAACTTTACGTGCTTTTCTGGAATCAAATCAGATATGATATTGTTCGTTAATATAAACATGAACTATCAAGATTATCGATAACGAATTACATTATTGTTATTGCATCATTGGATCAAATCATTCTACATCAATGACATAATTCTTTTCATCCTAATGAAATCATTTTCTAGTTTAATAGAAAAGAATGACGTGAATTTCCAGTTTATCAAATAGAATATTTTTCAATCTTTTTCTACGGGGATAATTTTTTCTCTCTCTCTCTCCATCTCTAAGTCTAGCGCCGCGTACTTTTATGGCGAGATATTGGATCCCTGGGTCACTTCAGGGAACTCGCTTATTAAAAACCACTTCTATCGAAGTTTAAAGGAGAGTGAATATTGAATGAAAAAATATGAGGAATCAGATGCTCTTCCTCTCTCGCTCAGAATTTTGCGTTTGAAATTTCAATATTTTTTTGGCCGTATGGGGATATAACGGTCGTCAAGAGAGAAAATTTATGGGGATATGAGAGAGAAGGAATTATGAGAGGGATATAAGAGAATGGATTTATGGGGATATGAGAGAAGGGAATTATGGAGATATGAGAGAGGAATTATGGGGATATGAGAGAAGGGAATTATGGGGATATGAGAGAAGGGAATTATGGGGATATGAGAGAAGGAATTATAGGATATGAGAGAAGGGAATTATGGGATATTAGAGAAGGAATTATGAGGCTATGAGAGAAGGAATTATGAGGATATTAGAGGGGAATTAAGGGGATATGAGAGATGAATTATGGGGATATGAGAGAAGGATATTTTACCCTAACATATTTGAATTTTTGTTACTTTTCCAGTGTCTGTAGCAACTGGAGAGAGTTTCAGAGAATTGAAGCTCATAAAAACCTATTTGAGGAATGCTATGCAACAGAAAATACTCACAAAACTGATTATCATCTCAATTGAACACGAAAGGGTTTCAATGATTTCTTTTGATAGCATAATTCAGAAATTTGCGGCAAAAAAGGCAAGAAAGTTTAGATTAGATTATTCTTCATTTGTAAATAATATCCTTGAAATCAACACTAACTAATCATAGATATTGTGTACCACAAACTGAAAATTATAAGAAAGTTGAGACCTTGAATGAGGTGTAAAAATATTAGAGGGATAGTGATTATGATTTATTAAAAATTGACGAAATTATAATTTATAATTATAATTATTGATTAAAAATTAGACTGTGGATGAAGTATTAAAATGACAAAAATTATGTTTACAATTGACAGGATTAATTTACAGTGGTAAAGGTTACGAATTTTATTGGGAGGAATTATTAGATGTGGCAGTCCAACTGATATGAATGCATGAATTATTGCATAGAATCGTATATTACATAGCTTTTTTTGGATTTTTGTTTCTCTAATAATAATATTATGATGTTTATTACTAAGATTTTATTTTATTCAAGCTATTTGTTTTATGATCAATGAAACAGGACAAGGGATATTTTGAAATCAGATAATTTTTCACTCTATCTTACCTAATTTTCAATATTTATTTTAGTATTTATTTTGTATGTAAATATTTAATTTTGTAAAATGTTCTTTTTTGGCAAATATTAATATTGATGTACAGTTTATAGGGAATTATAGCTGTTTATAATTTATAGTTTATATAATATATATGTACTGGGAAGTATGCTCATAGGATACGTAAATCTACGAAGTCAACCTACCTGAGATTAATAATGATAGATATCGTTTGGAATTGGGCTCTCCTTCTGCTAGGAAACTGGCTTCTTTTGTAGGCTTCTATGATCTGGCTCTCTGTAACTCAGTTCTTAATTGTAATGATCGTATTCTGGGCCTAGTATTTTCTAATGTTGATATCAGGGTTGAGCAAAGTGATTGTTCCCTGGTTCCTGAGGACGCTCATTATCCTTCTCTTGTTGTCACAGTACAGGTATGGTCCACTGATAATTCTCAGTTGAATTGCATTGAACTGTTTGACTTTAGGAGGGCTGACTATCTCCTGCTTTATTATCAGTTGAGAGCCTATCGCTGGGGGCTTATGGATAATTTAAGTAAAGTAGATGAGGCTGTGGATTTATTTTATACCTTCATTTATGAGTGCTTTGACAATTGTATTCCAAAGAGGATGGTCAGGCCTGGGGTACTAAGTATCAACCTTGGTTCAATGCTGAAATAATTCGGCTGTTGAAGAGGATGGACAGATGCGCTATGAAGCAGCACTTCTCTCTATATCACAATGAGCAATTCAAAAGATTGCGAAGTCAGGTTAAACAATTTATTGCTCATGAATATCATAATTATTTAGATAGGGGTTGAGACTAATATTAAGAGCGATGCTAAGAGCTTCTGGGGATTTGTCAATGCAAGAAGAGCTAACAGTTCTACACAGGAGGGTATGCATTGGGGTGATCAGATCTTTGGACTTCATGATTTGCCTAATGGTTTTGCTCAGTATTTTTCTTCAGTATTTTCTGATGAGTCGCAGTTGGATGTTGACAATGAGGTGAACCTAGACAGTAGACTGAATGTACCTTCTCTCTCAATCAGTTTTGTTGATTTGAGAGCCATAATTGCAGCAATAGGTGATTTGAGACTTTGTACTGGTTGTGGACCAGATAATATTTCTTCATGTAAGGGTTGTGCTGAAATTTTGGGTCTCCGCGAAGATCATTTTTGATCTGTCCTTGAGATCCTCAGTATTCCCCTCCAGATGGAAAATTGGCAGGGTTACTCCTATATTCAAATCTGGTAGGAGAAATGACATATCCAACCTCCGCCCAATATGGGACTAACTCAATTGTCACCTTTTAGTAGTAGTAATATTCGACCTTTTGTATCATAATTATATTAGAATTGTGTTATCCTCCTTCAGTTAACTCCTAGCCTTCCACCTCCGGGATAGGGTTATCATACGTCAGGATTCTGATGCTACGTTAGATAAATATTTAACAACTATATTTGAAAAAAACTATGATCGATACAACCAAAAATACTCCATGCAGATTTTTCAAACAAGTGTAAAATCTATTGAAATCTTGTGGAATCTTTAATGAGACTTAATAAGTCTTCAAAAGTATTTTCAAATTGCTTTGAATTCTTCAAAATTAGAGATAAAAGATAAGTAATGTTTTTTAAATATTGTACAAGATTTGAGGCTTATAAAAATAAAACTTACCTGTTTTCTTACCATCCAGTTTCAATTCAACTAGATAGCTGTAGGCTACCATATTTGTTTTGTAAAATACAAATTGTTTACTCGCGCTTTGCGGCGCTCATGAGTGATTACACCCTCCGCACCCCGTTGGGTCCGTACAATGGTTAGAAAATGGTAAATTTGAAAATGTTGCATAAGCCTATGAGTTAGTGCTGTTTGTGCTGTAGTGCTGTTTTAAAATAATTGGAATAGTTGTTGAGCTTTGCTCCTATAGGCTTAACAACAGGTATCACATGGAAGACTTGGAAGCTGTGATTATTGTTTGAAAATTTTCAATTTGTCTATAAATTATTTAAATTCGACAAATGCAGAAAATTTAATGAGATATGTGGCATAATGAGAATAATGAGAATGATTTGTGGCATTTGTTTGTATTCAAAATCGGATGAACCTACTATCAAGTTGGATAGTTGAGAGTACAGCAATAGCTAGCATTATTAGGGCCGGTTTCTCCAACGTCGATTGAACCAATTTTTAGTTTGAACTTGGGGTTTTACCACTCACTAAAAACGTTTTTGTCAGAAAGTTCGATGTCCGAACAGCTGACAATTTGAGGCTAACATTAATCATAGGATAGTTGTATGGTGTATGATTATATATTCTTTTAGATAAATAATTATTTATTTTCCAATAAAACCTATAACTATTACAACTATATTTGGTGTATCCAACATTAAAAAGTGTGACGCTTGCTTTACCAGGGGCTGCGCCCCCTGGGTTCCAACTAGTGAGTCACAAGTGACCCACAGGCTCGCTTCGCTCGCCCATTTTAAGATTTTACCATGTTTTACAGGCTTTTGATCATTGAATTTTCCTAATTTCAAGCCTTTTTTGAACATTGTTTCCCCTCTAGTGACTTATAATATACCGTACCCAGAAAACAGTTCTTGGCTTTCTTTTGCATCTTCATAACGAGTAAATCACTGCTCACCTCATCCCTTCAGAAAAAGTCGAAATTTGCATCAAACAATAAAGTTTATTTTACACTGTGCCCTAGACTTTCATGAAAAATAGATTTTTCAACCCTAACTTTTTCGCGTGATTTTAAAGAATTAAATCAAACAGTGTTCAACACAGTTTTGGAGCCGTATCCGATGCAAAATTCATTTTCGAAAATATCAATATTTTGATTTACCCCCTATCAAACCCCCTCTAGATTCCGCCATTTTGAACCGAGAAACGTGATTTTTCATAATCTAATTCAAATGTAGTTAAATTTCACCTAAAAGTGATAAAGTACAAAAAACTTTCAAAAAATTTTTAATCAATAATTTATATAGAAGAGGCCTTTTTCCAATATGGCGGCTCAAATTTTCATCCGAAAAACGTTTCCCACATACCATCTCAATCAGCTTTCGAAGCTCTATACAATGGAAAAAGAATTTTCCAAAAATTCGAATATTTAAAAAGTCGAGAATTTTCACCCTAGACGCACTTACCTAATCACCGAAAAGTTCAAGTTTCAAAAACGTCATCTACTCACTTTCTTTTACCATTTCCGGTCGAGAAAACCGAAATTTTCCTTTAGACTCAGATTCTCAATAATTGACCACTATTTCGCGCACCACCCTGTATCTATTCAAAATAGAAAGTTCAAAAAACGAAAAAATCTCCTTGAAAAACTGAATCGATTGGCATTTGAAATTTTTCAAATATCGCAAAAGAATAGAAAGTTCATTTTACCTTCCCCTGTACCTGAAAATCGCCCAAAATAAAAAAAACAACAATGCAAACCTGTAAAGAATCCTTCCTCTTCAATTTTAAGCAATAAAATAAAATTTAATATTTCACAAAAAATAAGGGGTTTTCTTGGTTTAAAAAAGGGGAATCTTTTTCGAAACGTCAGAATTTTCCTGACGGTTTCAGCCAAAATCGAATCAATCCCACGAAACCCCATTATCAAAATCTTCAATATCGGTCTCTAGGTCTTCAAAGTTATAAAGCATATTAGACAGACACGGGCACTGGACCTGGACGCTAGGAGTTATGAGATTGTCAACTTGGCAACAGCGAGGCGCTGTTGCCAGTTCACTGATCTCTGAAGTGACCATTGACACACAATTATTCTCTCTGGAAGTCAAATGAGCCAAGCACAGCTCATCTCCCCATATGGACCATTTTCTTCTCTCTTTTTGAATGGATAAAACTGCTTTCAGCGCAGCCCTGGCGTGTTATACCCCAATTTGGCAAATCGTCTGAAAAATACTTCTGAGGATATTTTTCTTTTTCGATGAAAATGAGATTATTGTACTTACAGAAGAACTTATTAACGATACCAGCTATAAAAACAGGTACGTCGATATGAGGACATCCCCATAGGGACATATAGCCCCACAAGTGCTTCTGAGGCGAGTGCATATCCCCATATGACACGGGGCGCTAGACCTCTCCCTCTCTCTCGCTCTCTCTCACACTCTCTCTCTCTCCACTCGATGAACCAAAGTTCAATAATAAGATTTATATAAGGAAGGAGACTAGATTCCTTACTGTATTTTAAACTACTAATTAACTTGTTAATCTATGAAATTTACTATTCTATTCTCATCGAACTTTATTTTGAAAAAAAAATCACATTAATAATTATGTATTCCTGCAATTACTAAAAAATTGTCCCAATAAGAACCCTAAATATTCTGTGATATTTGAAAGCAGTAAAACCAATATATTCAATATATTTCAAATCCAATTGAAAGAATCTTTTCACGTTGGAAAATTTGACGATACTATTGACATATTTCTATTTGTTTGGATCTAATAAATGGAGTAGAAAATGATAAAATTGTTATGTAACGGCTTAAATATTATTCTTTTCATTTTTATCAGTATAAAGTTATTCAAATTAATGATGTAGTAATACATTGTTAATAGTGATAGTTTGTTTAGTAGTGAACAATGAATTCATTGAATAATACGGATGTTTTTTTTTGTAGAGTCTGGTTTGAATCAAATTTTTAAGATGATTTATCCACGCTGTTCAATTATTCTATGACGTAAAAATGAGATATCTATGAATGAATGGAACATTATTATACCTATTATTTTGCTTGTGACTCCCAAAAAATGGAATAGTATGAACCAATTATTAACTTACATAAAAATGGTAGAATTCCCTTATGATAAATAGTGTAAAATATGGAGATAAAAAGAGTTGCCTATTTGACTTGAAAGTTATTTTAATCATTTTCTTCTTCAGTTATTTCCATGAATTCTATTATTAGTTCTCATTCTTTGTGAATCGTCTAATCTTCCACATTTAATGTATTCATGTAAAAATTGTAGTCTACATTCATAAAAAAAGCATTTCAATTTTATCTATCTAATATCTAGTATTTATATCTTAATAGAAAAGTATTACATTTAATTACGAGTTTAATTATATAAATCCGTCTACACTCACCTTTTTCCCGGTGCAAAGCACGGGCTTAGCTACTAGTAAAGAATAGAACGAAAATTAGATTTATCTCTGTTGTTTTGCATTGCTTAATAATTTATTTCGAAAGTTATAAGAATTAAATTATGTTGCTTTTCTATAGGAATCTTATTGACGTTCTAATACCTGTAATAGGTAAAACCTATACATTGGATGAAACTAAAACATTTTGATTTTTTTTTAGTAAAAAATTCCACTTTTTCTAATCTTTCATTGAAAGAAATTACTAGATCGCCAAGTTCTCAATAGAAGGGAAATTTCATTCAACTTGAGACTTATGTGCAAGAGAGAGAACAAATTAAGTAACTCAACTAATAAAAAAATCAATGTTAGTTAAACCATTACATTAATCTAGCCTGAATTTGCTATAATACGATCAATAAAGATCTATTCCCATTTCCCACATATAAGCCTAGTCACCGTTCCTTTTCAGTTTCGGTCATTCTGAGCATACGTCAATGACTACCAACATAGCCTCCTCTAATACATGTATTAGAGGAGGCTATGCTACCAATCACAGAGCAGTGGGCGCTTTAATGTAAGCGTAAAACGTTAGGGACTGAAACTGAACTGATGTATGAGAATATACCTTAAGGTTGAATAATGTTTAATCTCTATAGATTAGAAATTGGCCTTTATAAAATGCATGCTGCATTCGTCTGAAAGCGGAACTTGACTCTCTAGTGTCTCGTTCTGAAAAGCCGTGTATTTTTAAACGATGACGTCATTTAAAAACACATGTTTGTTAATCCAGTATCTAATGTTGGGTTGCACCAAGCAAGATCAATTTTGATCCAGGATCAGTACAGTGCTAATTAAATGAGATCAGCTGATTCAAAGTAGTTGATCCTGGTTGGTGCAACCCATCTGTAGATTTGAGTATCCAAATGTGAGTAGAGCTTCAGGCTAAATGTGTCTTGTGTTTGTTATATTGTGTCAAATATAAAATACTATCGTTTTGCAGTTTCAAAGAAGACGACGACCAGCTGTTTGTGAAGCGACGAGCGCCGATGTCGCGACTCAAACACCAACAGCTGCAGCAACAGCAGCAGCAGCAGCAGAGCAGCAACAACTACGAGCCGCAGCAGTCCTACCAGCAGTACAATCACCGCAGCAACAGTGCCAGCAGCATCAACAGCAACTGCTCGGACGTGCCGCTCGTCATGACGCAGGGCCGCAAAGTTCGCAGCTCGCTGCAGAGGCTCGAGCAGCAGCAGGATGAGATGTTCGAGTTGTAGCAGTTACTGAATGCGCGCGCCGCTCTCCATTCAACAAATGCCAACTTTCAACGCTACTCCTCCAACCTCAACAGTCCGCTCTCGTAATCCCCAAACAACGACTGCTAAACGTTTATTAGTAACCCAAACAGTCCATATTATTCTTAGTTCACTACCGAAAATTATCAAAGGTCTTTGTAACCTGGACGATCCGCACTTATAATGTTGAAACAGCAACTGGTGAATATTGATTTGTAACCGAAACAGTCCATACTCTTGATACCGTAAATTTTCGTTTCATAGGTTATTGTAAAGGTCTTCATTCATAATACACTACCGAAAATTATCGAAGGTCTTTGTAACCTGAACGATCCGCACAATGTTGAAACAACAACTGGTGAATATTAATTTGTAACCGAAACAGTCCATACTCTTGATACTGTAAATTTTCGTTTCATAGGTTATTATAAAGGTCTTTATTCATAATACACTACCGAAAATTATCGAAGGTCTTTGTAACCTGAACGAGTTTCATTATAAGATCATAATGACTTATAAAACACATGACCGATTTGCATTGCTCATGTAAGCCGATGCAGCGACGTTGTCACATTGAAGGCCGCGGCCATGTAGTTTGAAGGGGGCTATGACAATACACTACCGAAAATTATCGAAAATCTATGTAACCTGAACAAGCCGCACTTATAATGGCGAAACGACAGTAACCGCACTAGTCTATATGATTCACGACCGTAAATTTTCGTTCCAATATTAAAACCCATTGGGGGTTAACACCCATTGTAACCTGAACAATGAGCACTTATTATAATAGTGATCGACTATATTATAGGTCAATGTAACCTGAGCAGTTCATATACATACAGGTAACAATCACCGAAAATTATTGTTTGATTTGATTTTCCAAGTTGCTTTAACGTCAACGGTCCACAATTTTATATTATTCTATCATTAGTATGAAATCAAATTCTCATGGATACTGAAAGACAAACTTTCAAAGTTCGCCTAAAAAATTAATTCTTGTTCACTGTTGAATCTCAACTGTAGGTTGATTTTTCAGGTAATTATACTGTCCAAAAATGTTTTAAATATTTCTTATACCAAGATTTATGTTTTATACAAGCAAATTTCTAAAGTGTTACAGTAATGTCATCAGTCAAAACTTTTGAATTGTACAAATTATAAAAAAAATTCATAGTTTTTACACCCTCAACGGTCCATACTTGCAATAGATTCTAGATTCTATAAAAATCATTTATGGTCACTGCAACCTCAACGGTTGGTTTTTTTTTGTTGTGAGAATCGATGTTTGTATGTCGCCAAATATTGCCCCCCAAATGTACTTAGTACAACTTGTTACACAGTAAATTATAAAGTGCTCATTGTTATATAAATTCAGTTATCACAATTATTTAGCATTACAGTCTTTTGGAACTGTTTGATAACAAAAGTAGAACAAAATGAATTGTGAGAATTTCGTTGGCCTTGAATTTATATAGATAAAAGCAAATTGCTGTAGGTTACATAGAGAATTTAGAATTTATTTTGTATTCAATGTGATGATGTAATCAGTGACATTGGAAATCAAAATTGTGTCTTTCTGCCGAATTAGTGAGTCTAGCAATGCAGTCTACTGTATAGAGGAGTAAATGAGAACTGCTGTGAGGTATACTCCATAATTCATCTATGTACATTGATTACAAATTGCAATATGTGACTGTGTAATCAACATTTATTGGTTATTCAACTGTTTGATTATTTAACTGTGAATTAATCAACATTTGATATGGGACTGTGTAATATTGATAAAATTGTGAAAATATATATGTATGTAAATACAAGTTAGGATAACAATTGAACGGATGTAGCTATTAGCACCTGTTTGTTATTTCTGATATGCTATATACTAAAGTAAGTGAATCTAGTGTTATTTTATAAGAAAACTGTTATTCTACTTGAAATTTTACTTAGTTATGAGTGGAGTGTCAATCCACGTTGGTTATTTTTGTAAGTTGAGACTGATGAACAAACCGAGTTGATGATTCGTTTCGTGAATGGTTTACATGACAGCAATTAAATTAATAGTGTCTAGAACTAAGTTACTAAAACTTAGATTTCCCTTATTATTTGATTAATAGTTCTTGAAGATTTTCCTCTTGTTTTTTGTTTCAACAAATAAATGATTTCTTTGTTTTCTTTCAAGTCACAATAACGAGTTTATTTAGAGCAATTACAGCCAATTCAAACAACTCTGTTTATAGAATATCTCAGAAACAAGAAATATATATTCAACAGAAGAATTGAAAATACATATAAAAAAAAGTGGAAATAGCCTGTTGATTCTCTCAAAAATTGAAATGCCAAAATAAATTTGGTTTGAGATGAGTGTATTTCATAAACTTATCATAACTCATAAACTTCATAAATTATGTCCTCAACATAAAGAATATGCAGCTTTGTGTGTTAATCTTTTAACAATTTATGAAAAAAAATTGAAAATTAAAATCTAAATTTATTTAGTAAATACTGCTTGGCGCTTTTCCGCTATATTTTTGGTCTCAAAGGCTTGCAACTTGCAATCTAGTTTTTGAACTCTACACTCGTCTTTGAATAAGGCAGTAAAGCTTGGAATAACGTATTGTCTGGTTTACTATATGGTACATTGGATAGTATTATAGAAAGTCTAGTTTCATAAATAACTATCATAATACAGCAGTAAATCCGCATTAGCAGTAACTCATTAATAATAATATCGAAAATGTGGAATGAATAATATTCTAACACTGGACAATAATAGTCAGAATTTTAAAAATTCCTAAATTTTTCAAAGTTTCAAACTTAATCCAACTGACGTTCATTTCGTATCTTCTATAAAATTTATAAATCATTATTTATTTACTTAATATCATAATGAAATGGAACATTTCGCATTCATTACAGTTGATGTTCTGATTTTTTTCAATTTCTTGTTTCGACATAGTTTTGTTAATCTAATTTATTTTGTAATTATTTGTAAGGACAGTGATAATATTGCTTAATATTTCAAGTGTCCCACGTTGTTATTTAATTTTAAGTGTATTTTTCTGTCTCAAATTTTTAAATTTACTACTCTTATAAGCTTATCAGCTACCCTTTAATCTTATTAACATCTTGAATTTTCAAGAGACTCACTTGAAAAAGGAGTTTGATTTACTTTCAGAAAATTTCAATAATCCAAAAGAAAATTTTCTAAATTTTAGAAAAATTCTTTCAAATCAGAGAAAAAGAACAAATTTAGAAAATTCTGGATACAATACATCTACGACATGCTTTTTTCAAAAATCTATCATTAATTACTTATATTTTGATTTCGGTAATGGCTTGAGCAATCAAATAATAATTATTGATTTGTTTGAAATAAAAAATTATTAATAAATGAATTATATGTAAATATCATAATATGCAGTAGTACCAACTAGCGCACATTTTTCTAATCATCCCTACCAAACTGTAAAATAAAATAATATTTTTATACCATTATATTTTCAGATTACCTAAATATTTTGATTAGATAGAAAAGTTTATTCTGATACTAGAGGAATAGAAGAGGAAGCTAAATCCATATAATAACTTCGGGTTGAAGTTACAAATAAATCATTCATAACTTGAAATACTTTTAGAATGCTCGTCTATAATATTTTCATTTTTCATAAAGTAATAATATTTAATTTATCCAAAACTAGATCACATATCATTGAAACCAAACAAATCGCTACAAGCAATATGAATCTATGGCCCATTACTTCTTCTCCAAGCCAAAGCTTCAAGTAGGCTTTTGAGATGAAACTCTTTGAGGATTCCCATTGTATTAATTCAAAACGTATTTTAATTGTCCTTATTTGACATATTGTTCTGATTTGATCGTAGCTGTCAACATATTATTTTATTATCATGTTCATAGTCGAGGAAATAAATAAAATTGTAAATAACCATAAAATACCAACAAATTGGAAAATTGTCCGTAAGTTGAAAGGTTTAGCGAGAAAACTGTGAACGTAAAAGGTTAAATATGTTTTTGGAAGACATCTTCCATTCGGTATGAAAGTCCTGTGAATTAAAGTAATATTGATGATTGCTTTTATGTTCGACAATGTTATATAATTATTGTTTGTATATCTGGAATTGACTGTACTTGATAAAAAATAATATAAGAATCAGAATATTCATATCAACAGATGCAAATATTTTGTAAAGACTTGAATAATTATCACTATTTTCATTGACATAATTTGGCAGCTCTCTGAGGACATGAGTGAATTATGTGTATAATACTTGAATACTTCAGATATGAAATTCCCAGTAACATAATTATGTTTGTTAACCTGCTTACTTAGATTGTTATATGAGTCATTTTCGAGATTTAATTCTTCAATTTGAAAGTTTTATTTTTCTCAAGTACTAGATTATGAAATTTAAATCATAATTGAATAAACTTTTTTTCTAATTGTTGTTTCAATTAAAATTCCTTTATAATTTCTTAGTTCTTCATGGTATAGAACTGTACAGAGTTATTATTAAAATGAACAGTGTAAGGGTACGATCATATTGAATGCAAGCTTGCGCAAGTACCAAGTGCCCACTGAGGTGGAGCGAAGATGGCATGGCAACACGCTAAATATAAACATATGAAACAGCTGTTGATGATGCGTGATATTACTAACGTTAAATCAGCTGTTTTCTATCAGTTATCATGCTATCCATATCACTAAATATTGATGAATTCTTCTGATGTTACTAAATTCTGGAGGAGTTGAAGGTTAGATTTTAATCAGAATGTAAAATACTATTAAATATTGCTATTAATTTATTCCTCATATACATACTCTATACAAAACTGAGCAATCAGAATAAAATTGAGATAGAAACAACCTTTTGTTCCAAAACAATTAGTCCTTTCCTTCTCAATACATGTCCAACCATTTTACTACATAAATATCAATGAAATTATCATTTTCAACTACAGCATAAAATTTTGAATTAATATTTCATAAATTAAAGCACAAACTATCTCTCAACATTGAAATTTATGGAACGAAAATGGTTAGTTTTAGAACCAAATTCAATAAATTATTGAATTGTTAGTATTCAATATTAGTATTGATACAAAATTCAAGTTATTCTTATGCATATCAAATTTGTTCGATCATCTAATCATCGAAATTTTGTTCAAGATGATAGTACAAAACCTAGTTTATAAATTATTGAAAAAGCTACTTATGAAGGCATCATAAACAGATTCGCTTACATGATATTATTTTAGTTGATTACATGATAAAAAGTTACTATTCGCGAGCTCTTTGATAACAATCATCTGTAATAAACCCAGAATGATGATTTTGTAAACTGTTGTAAATGTAACTCCTCATTAATATTATAATTTCATTTGTAAGTTGTTACAACAGACGAAAAATTTCATTTATTCCATAGAATATCATCTAATAACAAAGCTGAAAAATTGAAGCTATGCATTGAAATGGCTAAAACTACTGCTTGGTGATGATAGGGGTATTTTTTAATCTATATTGATAGAAAATATATAATACCTTAATAGTCATGAACAGACCTATTATAGATTGAATGATTCCTATTTTTTCTAACTCTAACAGTTTTCCAAATTCTAATAAATGCTGATAAAATTGATATAATTTTCATTGAATCAAAAGAAGATCATAAGTTTCATTTCTTGTAGAATAAATCTACTGAAACCACATTCTCACAATGATAAACAAATGATTGAATTAAATTATTATTGAATAAAAGTTATTAAATGATTCCTTGACATTGGTGAGTAGGTATTTGATGGCTGAAGTAATTAAAGCTAGAATTTCCTAGCAACCGAGTCATTGAACTGAGGTCATGTGTGAAATAAATCCATACAAAGAATCACTTGAAAGTACAGATATTTAAACTTAATAAATATGAAAACGTTACTCATGAATGCTTTTAAATAACTGTCAACAAAAACAGCAATCCTAATTAGTATCTTCAATTACTATAACTTGTCTCGTCATGCAATATAACTTAACATTGTGAAACTGCTGTAACACATCATTTTTGAGTACCGTAATATTTTTAACTCTAAGTTACAATCTACTGAAAATTTGAATTAGTAGGTAGATACAGAGAGTATATAGTCTATATACTCTATGTACTATACACTCTCTGTAGATCTAAATAAAGCTATGCTTTGAAGAGTTACTGTTTCTACATTGATAAAGAAAAATTCGTTTGTCGAAACTCACTAGTATACTACAGAGATTATTTTTCTTGTCAAATATGTTGATAAACATTGATCATTGGCACAAGTGCCTCTTTAAAATGCTATGATTTTGACCCGCTCAGAAACCTCTGGATTTTCTCATCGTTTCTTAGTATGTTCGCCTTGACTGCGCAAATTTTCTCTAGCTCGTCTTGTATTAGCAGTTCGAGTTCGCCAAGCTGAAGTTTTAGGGGTTCCAGGGATGCATCTGTGAGACTGCAAAATGAAACACAAAAATTATTATTACATAATAAGATGAAAATTAATTTATTCTCAGTCTCTATTAGTTATCATAGCTAAGTGATAATTTAAGCTTCTCCAATTTTATAAACTTCCATTTATAACAGGATTCATTTAACTTGTCAGAAAACATCTGATTTAACGTTAGTAAACGAGCGTACATCAATCAGCTGATTCTGACAATTTAAAAGAATCCTGCTGTATATGTTTTATGTAAGGTGATATGATTTGGCTGTATGTATAGAGGCTACAACTGTACAGTATTGGTTTCTTCGTATGAGCCAACAATTGATAGAAAGCTTGGCATTGGAGTCTCTGCTACCTGCTCTGGATAATTTCCAAAATATAATTAGTCAAACTCAATACAAATACAGCAATAAATTCAATGATGGGATTGTTCATCGTTATAGACGTTGATTGCTTGTGGAGGCAAATTGTCTCAATAGATATCATCAGAAAAATGTTATTTCTCTTCATTTCAATGAATATCATAAAACCTAGAAGTAATGTCAGCCACTCGAAACAATAAGAAAGCTCTTATTGATATTTATTGATACAATCACAAAACATAACAGATCTGGCAAAGAAAAACTAGGCTGGGCCTGTTCTATTTCTCTTACGAATTTTGATTAGTAAAACAGTCCAAAACAAGGTTATATAATTGTATTTCCACACAGTATTGAACTCAATACCAGCGGGTTAAGTGTAAGAGGGGGCTTTATGCCTCTCAACTTCGCTTACAACTCTTTTGTAATGAACAAAGTGAAAAGTAATAGCTGGCTTATAGTAACAAGTACAGTTTGGGAAGGCAGTCATTACATACGAGTAGATTGTTTATTCACGAGGCTGAAAGCCGAGTGAAGAATTATAATACGAGTATTCAATCGCTTTCAAAGATGAGTTATGTACGATATTTTTCGACCAAGCGACTTATCTACCTTTGTTCATTTTGTAGATCAGCCATAGACTTGGCATAGGCCTCTCTCCAGTTTGAATATTCGCGCTGCATTGAATCGACGTCTTCTTGCAGAAAATCGATCAGTTTTCCCAGCGGATTGGCAGCGCGAGTCAGGGTCTGAATTGCCGTTCGCAATCTCTCAACTTCTTTCAATGTGGATTCTCGCTCACGTTTCCTACCGCCTTCCCAGTCCTAGAAAAATCGTTTTAATGATGGCTCTTGTTTATAAGAATTTTCCAATCAATAAGTCAATATTATTGTACTATCTTGAATAAATAAATAAATACTTTCTAAATTATTGTCATAGAAATTGTTCTAGTAATCAATAAATAGTATAGGCTACAATCAGTCATGAATACTCAAGTTTATATTATTGAAAATCGTTTTTTGAAATTTCTTATGTTAATTAGTAAAGAATCAAGGATCTTAAAAATAATGTTAATGGCAACAATTGTAAGATTCTATTTCGGGAATAAGGCTTACTACTAATATAGTGTAAAATTCTGTTACATCGATATTCATTTTATTGCTGCTAAAATCACTAGGTACAGTAATAAAAATAATAGTACGAGAAACAACTGCCTCCAGACGAAGACAAGGTATTTTTACAGGCTCTTCCCTGTACTATTGAATCTGTGAATTGAAAATGTTCATTTTCCGTACCCTACTATATTGATGAATCGACAATGTTAATTTTAATAACATAAAAAAGTCCCAACAGTAACATAAATAACCCAATAGTCGTATAAAATTTAAAAAAAAAATGTATATTCTAGGCCTATATGAATAAATAGGCTATTACTGTCAGCTTAGTTGATTTTTCTGAACTGTACCTATGCCTTAAAAATTATTTTCCACAACTTACAATTTCTGTTTTCGATGAGGAAGGTCCGGAAATTTCAAGTTCTCGTTGTGTTTCCAATATTTGAGCAACTAGCTGTCCCTGGTCTTCATTTTGCAAATTTTCATTACTTTCGGATTTTGCATCACCCGCTTGTTCCTGAAATAGATTCAAAATTAGTAACTATTCTTCCACAGGTATAGGTAGGTAGGCTTTTCCAGCTTGTTGCTTTATCAAGTTCAGTTCAATAAAAATATCAATATTTTTTATAAAATATTAAACACTGAGTAAAATTTAGTAAACATCATAGAAATTTATATTTTTTCGAAAGAGCTCCTGTTGGTTAATAGAATATAACATAGAAAAATGGTTTAATTTTCAATTTTTTGTATAATACAGTACTAAGGATTAAAAGAACACACATTTACGGCTTGATTTAACATTTGGCAGCCACTGTTGGCTAATGTAATCGAATGAAAATTAATCTAAATATAGTAACTATTTTCAATGTGTTTTTATGAGAATTCACTCTACCTTGGATAAGTCTGATGTTAGAATTGACTGTTGTGGCTCAACTACGACCATACTTCCTTCATCGTTATCATCTTCATTATTGGTTCCTGAATCGACTATCACATTCACAACAGCTGATGGAGAACGACTGCAAAAGAAACCAAAGTGTGAAGACAAAAGGAGGTGAAATATAATAAAAAATTTAAATTTTCATACAACAAAATAAAAAGATAATTTCAATTCTTGTTCAATATTTAACAAGACTATTAACTCTATGAACTTTGAAGTGAATCGGACATGTTTAATCCAATCAAATTATATTTTCCGATGCTGCACTACATAACACATTTTATAACGTTTTCAATTATAAAATGCGATACAATGTAAAACCATAAATAGTTCTTGACAAATTTTTAAACAGTGTGAATCTATCCAAATGTCCAATTTTCAAATTTCCAGTCAAACTTTTTAAACTTCCTTTCAAAATAGTTCTGTGGAAATGAGTTATACTATCTTTAAAAAATTATATAAGAAAAATTCATTTAATATAATTTCAATAAAATTGTTAAAGTATTCTCTAATATTGTTTTAACATGTTATCAAATATCGAACAAGCTCTTTTATTTTATTGAATTTCTTGTGAGGGTGGGTAATGCCCACATGAGCATATTATGATCTAGGATTGTGCGAGAGGTGATGATGAGAGATAACGACTACTTTTTAGGCAGCCGGGACTGACGGTTCCGTCTCCTCCGATAGACGGTATTTCGTTTAAAGGGAAAAGTCTAGCTTCATTTTTTGTCATTTTAATAAAAAAAATATATCAAGTGAAGTAACAAGGTAGTTCAACCATAGACCAGAGCTGGAGGCTTCTCTGGAAGACTGAAATTTGAAATTTATTTTTAGTTTTTAAGAAATGAAAGTAAAAATTAATGGTTAGTTCAAGTGACTAGAAAAACTAACTAAAAAATATTGTCATGGTCTTCCAAATGAGGAAGTATTTTCATGTTGTCAGTCTCAAGGGAATAATCTAGCATCGATTGTGATGCTCCCTCAATAATTGAGAATTATTCTCATGTTGTAAATACAGTAATAATTGTTTATCAGTGATTGTATTTTTTCAACACTTACCTGACTTCTTCAGCTACTTGAACATGTCCCCTATCCCTAACTCGTGGCGCCCCAGGTCTGGCACTGGGAGGTCTGGTCGCTGTTCTAGGTCGTGCTACCGGGGCATTTATTACTTTTGCTGTACTTTGCCTGTGAAAATAGAAAAGTCCATCTTGAAAAAATAATGTTTCATACAGCGATGTTGCAGAGAAAAATAATGTTACATGAGGTAGTAGATTAACTAGGTGATAAAATAAGAATGGTACTATTTCTAATAATAAATGTTGGAGAATACGATTTTAAGGTTGAGTGGTAGAAAGGACTTTCCAGTCCTAACTCCGCCTAATAAAAAATATTTTCATTTCATAAGATACTATATTAATATTGGAGGTGTCTGACGATCAAGAGATAGATAGATTTCAGTATTCTTTGCCATTTTCAAATTTTATAACTAAGTTTTCACAATATTGTGGTGAGACATAGAAAACAAACGGCTTAGTGCTCACATATATTATTTTCATGATTTTCATCATTTCCACTTCATACTACTGCTCAAGTTGTCACTGAAGTTATTACTTTATTTATCTATAATATATATAAAAGCGAAATGGCACTCATTCATTCATCAGCAGAACTAAAACTCCACTGAACCAAATGCGTTCAAATTTGGCATGCATGTTCAGTTGGACCTTTAGACGCGCACTAAGGAACGGATTTTGAAAAAATCCCAAAGATACGCCCAATATTCGCTTTTACTAGCGATTTTGTGCGTTTTCTCAGCTTTTTCGAGAACTAATTGGCAGAAAATGTTGAAATTTGGTACTTTAGTTTGATTAAGGTAATAAAAAAAACATGGTGAAAAATGTTTGAGATTCTCCCAAAATTACGCCAGAAATCGGCGTTTTTCCAGTTTTTCTTTGCGTTTTTTATCGACATATCGATGTTCTCTGTGTCAATGGGGGCGGAGCCCCCTGATGAGCGCGAAGCGCTCACTCTTTTAGTTTATGAAAATTATTCTTCTAGGGGTCCTGCTGGCTAGTCATTTATATGTTTTTATTATAATTTAACGTACGGTATAATAATATAGTAGTATTATATATAATAACCTACGGTATATTATCAAAGTATTATTATAATTTAAAGTACCTATTTATTACAATTTAACTCATTTCTAATGTTTATAATATTAGTTTTACAATATATAAAACGAAAATACCTTGCCGACGGTCCACCAAGCACAGTCGCTTGTTTGACTAGGGCATTCTTCTCTTTCTCACTAGACGAAGTAGAAGGTTCCACTTTTGGTTGAGCTTTATTCTGAATCACTACTGGCGGGCTTTCACTCTGATCATCTGCTTGACTGTCGATCGATGCTCCTGAATAAAGAAAAAATATACAGTAGATTAGCTGACTAGTAGATAGTATTGAAAAAGCTTGGCAGCAGTCAGGTAAAAAATAAAGGCAGCTATTCTATTTCTACAAGCTCCTAAAAATTACATAAATCAAACATATGAATGTTCTATCATTTTAATGTGAAGAATCTTACCTTTGACAAGGGAATCATTTCTCCTATGACCCGGATGAGCTGACCCAGGTCTTCTTGATTCTGGCCTGGCTTCAACTTCTTTCCCTTCTTTCTCAGTAACAGCTTTAGTAGGAGACGTTTCCACCACACTACTCATAGACTGTTCAGTTTCTATGGAACTCGGACCATTTTTCACGTCAACATTATCAGCTAATTTTTGAATCTTCGCATTCTCTTCCGTTTTGGACACATCAGCATTTGAATTCCTTCTTTCCTTTGGTGCTTCCTTTGTTGTAACAGTTCCTGTTGCATTGTTTGACTTTTCTTCATCTTTACTTTTGACACTATCAATAGAACTTTGTCTTTCATTCGCTTCTTTGATCGTGGCGTTTCTGAGTATACTTTTTGATTTGACTGGTGATGTTTCCGTTTTCCTAGAAAATAAATCGCTCAGATTAGATGATAATAGATATTATTATCCTGCTACTACCGTTGGACGGATGACATCTTGAGCCGACTCCGCTAAAATAACGCAATATTTTATTTTTATGTGTAAACAAATGCTAAAAATTCTTAAAATTTTTATCATTAATAAAATAAATTATTATCATTGTAGTAAATTTTATACATAATTAACTTTAATGTATTGTGAGAATGCTTTTATGGTCAAAACACATATTTAAATCAATTGAAAAAATGGCTCAATATGCTACTCTGTTATGAGTAACTGATATGATAATATTAAATTTCATTTATAATTTATAATAACTTAAATGCAATAAAGAATTGAATAATTAATTAATAGGCTCAACAACTCTCTCACTCACCTGGCTGGTGACTCCGAATCTTTTCTCTCTCTCTTTTTTGGGATAGCATTACTTTCACTCTTTTTTGTCTTTTTACTTTCCTTAGAGGCTTTCAAATTAGTCTCTTTGTTGGATTTCGTAGGACTTTTCTTGAGTTTTTCGGTTTTGCTTTCTTCATTTGCTTGCTCTTTAGTTTGTTTGCTTTTGCTTGTTGTCTGTTAGAATGGAAAATAATACACGAAGTTCAATTATTGGATCGATTAATTATTTATTGTTTCTTAGAATAGGAATATTTAACCGTCCACTGAGAACAACACTAGGTCTGAACCTTAAACCTAGTTACAATACAAATATCAAATGAAAAAAAGGTAAGTCATGAATGTTGTAATAGTATTCTTTTCATGAGCTTCTTATCAAATTCCGGCCTTCAAATCGCTCTGAACAGGAAATTATTTCTTAGAATAGGAATTTTTAACCTTGAACCTAGTTACAATACAAATATCAAATGAAAAAAAGGTAAGTCATGAATGTTGTAATAGTATTCTTTTCATGAGCTTCTTATCAATATTATACATTATACAGTAAGTTAGCAGTTACATAATATGTGCAGTAGACCTATTTGGCTACACGGAACTCACCCCTGCACACAGACCAATAGTCTTAGTAGGAGTATTCCAGTAAGTTTTAACAAGTGTATTATTATTGTAAATAATGTATTTTGGTGGAATAGATAAAGAATTTTGATTTTGACATATATAGATCTTCTCCTATATAGATAACCCTCTCAGAAAGGAGGGAAGATAGATTTCTCTGTCTTTTAGGAATGTAAATAATGTATTTTGGTGGAATAGATAAAGAATTTTGATTTTGACGTATAGATCTTCACCTATATAGATAACACTCTCAGAAAGGAGGGAGGATAGATTTCTCCGACTTTTTAGGAATTTGACATATTTTTAACTCTTTATATTTATACAAGACTTATTTTAAATTAATTATCTGAATATTCTAAAATAATATGGTAGGTACTAAATATTTACCTTATTTTGTGATTTATTGTTCCCAGCAGCTTTCTTGGATCCTTTATTGATAACTTGCTCTACAGCGCTTCTGCTATCGATCTGAAAGAGGCAATGCATTTCAAGAATTTTGTAGAAAATTCTCTCGACATCCAAAAATAAATTTTTTAGTCGTATATGTTTGAAAAAAGTAGCAAATGACAAATGATGTCATAATCATTTCAGCACAGGATCAGAATTAATGAACAAAGCATCTAAACTGTGTTATTAGTTAGCTGACATCCCAGAAGTGAATAAAGAGATGACATTTTCATTTTTTGAAAGTTTGAATGAAAGAGTTGTATTTCCCAAGTAAAAAATTCAAACTGATATTGAAAGTAGCAAAAAAAAAAAAAAACAGTTTATAATTATAGCTACCGTACTCTTTGTTTATGTTCATTAGTTAATAGAATGAATATGACCTGAAAGAGCTCTAGTTTAAATTTGTAGTTGCAATCTCAAATTAAGAGAATACTGCACCTTTTTCTCCAAAGCTTTCCCAATTGCCTGTAGAAGTTCATTGGTCCGATCAACTTCAAGACCTGCCACTATTTTTGTTGGCCTGGCTGTAAGATTGGCTCCAGTTGCAAGCTCTAATGCGAAAAAAAATATTATAGAATGATTTTACTAGTCTTTTACAGAGAATGATGCTTTATAAATTTTGCAAGTAGTTATATTGTTTTTATTAGAGTTTAATAAGGGAAGAAAGTCATTTATCTACTCATTATTACTTTTCTTAGGTAGGTATAGTATTTTTGTGAAGTTGGTTTTATCTATAATGGTATGAGTTACTGTATATATAATTTATCTAATCAAAAACAGCATAATATCAAAATCTAATGTTTTAATGTTAAGTCAGCAATTGCAACTAGGCAGTAGTATCTTAGTAATAAGTCAGTTCTGTTTGTAGCATCGCAGACCTCCTCTGCATATGTTTATCAGAGTTATTTCATTCTTTTATTGTAAAAGTATAAATTAAAAATTAATTGAAATCTTTTTAAAAAATGTCTTGTCTATTGAAAACTTATAAATTATATATAACTCATACCATGACAGGCTTGACTTGAAGTTTTTTAATTTTGAGATTACAATAATTTCATAGATGATGATTTAGTAGACAAATCATTTTCTTATATTTAAAATAAAATGACTGCATGATTGTAATAAAGTGAAATCAATAATAAATATATTATTTTGTTACTCTTTCTATTGAACAAAGTGGGACGAAAATAGTAAGAAAATCAAGTAGCCTTCAAAAGTTTGATTTCAAAATCGACATCTAAAAATTTTTTAATTTAAACACTACAGCCTATCTAAAACCTTTGTTAAAAAACATTTTGGGGGAAAAAATTATGCTAAAAGGAACTACGGTAGGTACTTACTGACTGCTAATATTAATTTCTCAAGGTAAGCAACTTTGGCATCTCGGTCTTTGATATTCTCAGATATCATTTCCTCAGCAGTATACAGTCCCTGGAGGAACCCTGTTTCTTTCATGATCTGAAAATAAAATTGTAGGCTACATTATTAAGATTATAAAAATAAAAACTCTAAAATAGTGAAAATTCAAATAACTTATGTGTCACATGTCAAATCAGCCTCAGTACGGTATCTATTATAAGCTTATCTACTCTTACTACAGTTGGTACCGGATAGCTATCTTTTTAAAAACGAGTCACGATTTTTCATGTTTACCAACTAGCATGACATTACACTAAATGAAATTCAATCAGGTTCGAAGAATTTTTAAATGATATGAACCAGATTAATGGATTTTCAGGTCAGCAATCTGTAATACCATAGACAAATTAACTATATATAATATAAATATAGTTAAAATTTTATAATTCAAACCTTTATTCTGTTTTTGATCAAACAAGTTACAGTCATGTAAATTACAGCAAACGTTTTTACAAACTTGCAACTGCAACCCCTGTATAAGTTAATGCATAGGTAGGAATTGAGTGAGTTTACAATTGGGGTTTATTTTATAAATAAATTAACTTTATGTAAGCTATAGACTCAGATTTATTCTAAAATAATACGTGAAAAAGTATTATAATATCATGTAACTTACCGATGATATCAAATCATGCAAGAAACGAAAGGGAGGCTTCTTCAATAGCTTCTCAGTCAGCGGTGGTTTTTTCACGAATTTCTTGAGGGAATCCTGTGTTCGCTTTATAACTTCTGGCTTGATATCCTCTGACATATCTACAACACCATTGTCAAGAAGCAGATAGCCCTATTTACTCTTGTGCCAAAAAACTGAGCGATTTGTGTCTAGCTGATGACTACTGAGTAGCAGACAATAACTCATGTGTTGTATTGTGTGTACAAAGAACGTACTTGGTTGCTATGACAACGCTCTACTTTCTGTTTGACAGTCGAGACCCGTTTACACTGTCAAGGACCGATACCAGCGCCACCTATTAGGTAGAAACGAGGAAGGCTTATTCCATAGCTTGTCAGCAAGCAGTAGTTTTTTAAACTACAGTAGTTTAAAGGGGGCTATGTAGTAACCACAACTTTGAACGTACATACAGAGCTCCAGGTGGCCATTTTATCAACCTTCGACCGTGTATAGAATAGTCAAGGTCTTTGCTATGAACGTTGAAGCCAACTTGAATTGGATGAGTGACGTCATTTTTGGGCAAGTCATTATAGGTAGTCAAAACTATACGAGCGTTCTTGTGCAAGTCCACTAGTCGAGCGTTTTTTGCTTTCATATAGTGCGGATACGTCACAGTCAGGGGGGGTGATTTAAAGCAGCAGGCAATGTTTTTAATGCAGTTAGTAGTAGATAGCTGCCAAGTGCCAAGAAATAATGTTGATGTTTACTTCAAAGACTTCTGGGGCCCGTTTCACGAAAGTCACAAGTTACCAATTCACCAATGAATTTTCAGTCGGCAATATTCAAAGTTTCATATTATTCAGCTACTACGTTGGTAACTTATGGTTGGTGACTTTCGTGAAACGGGCCCCTGGTATGAAGATAGGGAAGACCGTCTCTATTCTATTCTGCTATAAATGGTCGAAGTGTTCCTGATTCAAAACTATCCTGTTCCTTCTTGAGCATAGGCACAGAATATTTAGAATGGAAAAGAAATACCTATCCTAAATTAACACTCGAATTCTTAAGTGATTGCTTATTAGAAAAATATTATTTTCAAGACAATACTTATCTGAATAAGTAATTTCTTTTCACTTTTCTAATAAGGTATTTCTATCACAGGTAATCAGTAATCAGGTAAAATCAGTAATTATTTAATGCCTAAAACGAAATGAGGTAAGTTAATCAGTTTATTAACATCAATACCCTAATTTAAAAAAACAAATCTAATTTTCTCTTTTATTATTGAAAATATCAATCTAATCTCCTTGGAAAATAAGCGCAATTTATTTTCTGCTCATTAGCTGTAATCAGCCTCCATCCCCCCTTTCCGGATATTGAAGATTGAACACAACTTCAGAAACAAAAGATTTTTCTCGGGCGGCACCCACGTTGCTGAGGACACGTTGAAACGACGGTATCGATTACCTGAAAACCATTCGTTGAACTAACCGATCTCTCATCATCACCCAAGGACAAGCAGAATGCCTATGAGATCGGAAACGAAAGTTAGAATCACTCTTAAAAAAATAAGTAATATTTCTTTCCATTCATTGGGAACAGTAGATAGAATGACGATAAGGTGAGACTAATGAATGGTTAGTGGAAAAATGAACTTTTAATACCAATAATTAAGAGATCATTCACATAATATAAAACTAGGACAATTTCTCAGCAAAATCTTTATTGATCAATACTGGATACTAAATCAGTATAGTTAATTTTTTTATCAAACTTAGGCTACATAATCTATATTGCTTACACAACTGTCAAATTGTATACAGTACACTCTATAAAAACATTAATCTAGAAAAATAAAGCTCAATTCGAGCTTGATATTCACACATAAAAAACTTCCAAGAGTTTTCAAGGGCACTCCAACTTGATCTCGACGTTATCTTCGTCTTGTATTTCATTCTTAACCTCGCCGTCATCTTGGTCTTGTATTTCATTCTTGACCTCGCCGTCATCTTGGTTTTGTATTTCATGGTCTTCTTCTGGAGGTTCTCCCTCTCCCATGAGTATCCAGTCCTCGATTGGAAGAGGCTTGCATTCTTCGTCGTCATCATCATCCATTGCCCCGCCACTGCCGCCATTATTGATCGCTCTCTTTGTCTCATCGCGATCCAGACCCCGCCTTCTCTTCGATTCCTGTTGCGGTGTGGACACCACTGAACTCATGTCCAGCGACATGTCGCCAATACTGGATTCATCGTCTTCGAGTCTGCAACACAACATGAAGATTACATATCAGAAACGTTTATGAAAATAAATCTTATGTTATTTGTATAATATTATTGAAATTGATTCACTATTAAAAAAAAAAAAAACATGATTGATTCAGGAAAATAAAGGACTAATCCCACATATCAGTTCAGTCTCCGTTCGTTTCAGTTCAGCTCGTTTTGTGTGCTCAGAACGAGCTGAATTGAAACAAACCGAGACTGAACTGATACGTGGGAATACTCCTTCAAGGATAAAGGAATCGAACCCGTGACCAATGCTTTTGTTATTATGTTAGTTTTCGATATGTCGATTGTTAAAACTTCGATACTTTCAGGTAAGATACTTTTGTATACAGAGACTGTATAATTTTAGTGTGGCCATTCGATGTCACACTTTTGATTGTTATGTTGAGTGATTCACTTCTTACCTACAATGTGCCTTTGTCAGTGTTAATTTTCATCATTTCAAGTTTTCATACAATACCAAGAGTAGAGAGAGTATTTTCAATGTTAGAAACGTTATTTCTGAAGTTGTTTCTCTCAAAATAAGATTGACAAACGAGTGAATGGGTTAATCGAGAGATTCGAAGGTAGTCCCACCTCGCCGTTTATAACCTAATTCCATTAGGTTGAAGTTCTATTTCACTTTGCAAAATGTTCACGAATTTTGAAAAAGGTTCTTTTTGATATATGAAATTCTAAAAGTTTATAATGGGTTCATGTTTGCCTGTAATCCCATATCAAAATTCAAAAGACCTTTTCACACTTAAGACCACTGTGAACATTTTTACTTTTATTTCTGAACCTTTCTAGCCCAGATAAGAAACTGCACCCAAGTGTAGAACTAAGAGGTAATCTCTACAGAGCTAAGTATATAATTAGTATCTCCATAGAGATACTACAGAACTACGTATATAATCGAAGAGAATGTACGTACAAAGCAGGGTCTCCACCACCCTCACTAGGCGGATCCCAGAAATGCAGTCGCTTTCGCCAAATCTTGACGAGTCCATCCCATGCCCGGCGACTGTACTTCAGATGCATTGGAGGCGTTTGCGGGTGATTCTTGCCTCTTTCTTTCCTTAAATTAAAACGGACAATGTTAAATAGACTATTTTATACCTCTCATCAGATGTGAGTATTTTAGATCATTTTAGACAATGAACAAAGGTTAAGTTAAGCTGTTGTTATACATGTTGCATTATATATGTCCATGATCAAGTTCTATCTTAGAAAATACAGTATGATACTGTTTTAGTAAAAGTGAAAAACATATAGCAGCGGACAACAGCATAATTTACCTCCGTATAACGGTCACTTCCATATAAATACATTCATTTTATTTGTAGAAATCTTATTGATGTTGTGGAACTCCATGATGAAATAAAACACTAAAAGATGTAGTCAATTACACTATTTCATTAATAACAGCACTGGACCGCCCATAGTAGAAACCATGATATTATTGTCAACCAAAACTATTTCTTCACAAAAAACTAAAAATCAATCCAAATTAAGGTTAGATTTACATTTTAATTTCACAAATAAAGTACGGTAAATAATCCAAGATATATTTTTAATATTTAATATTTTTAATAAATAGCTTATATCTAGGCCAATGGCAGGCGTTCACCTTGATAGGCCGTTCAACTCCCAATCACAGCGCTCGGTCACGAGTATAAATCCTGGTGCACTGTACTTTAGTTTTAGTTTACTAGAGATTGATAATGGTTTAACAACTGAAACTGCAGTATCTTGTTGTTTTATTAATTATGTGGTTTTGACAACATCGAGTCTTCTTATTCAGTAAGGATAACTACCACAACATCACCTTCACTACTATAAAGAAAAATATAAAAGATAGATTTCAAGTTTGATGTATAGTTTAAATTTGAATTTTTAATTGGACAAATATGTGAACGATCTACTTACTTTGGTACAGATGCGATGTATGTGTCGTAGCCAACTGTATTTTTTCCATAATCGATTTGCTTCTGCCTTCTAGCTAACACGGCAGGATCAGTCTCATACTTATTGCGGGAACTCCTGAAAATATCAATGATTCATTATCATATAATTATTATACAGTATTTTCAATGACAATAATTATTTAAAAATATAAAAAGAGTGATTGAAATCAGTTTACATTCAATAAGGACATTCAATAAAACATTGAGTTGTAAAGACCATCATATAATTAATGATAGATACACACATTATTGTCAACCAATACTATTTCTTCACAAAAAAATAAAAATCAATCCAAATTAAGGTTAGCTTTACATTTTAATTCCACAAATAAAGTACGGTAAATAATCCGAGATATTTTTAATAAATGATAGTTAAGTTGAAAAAAAAATAGATCAAATAAAATCAAAAAACTTGATGAAGAGATTCTATTATTGACAAGCAGATTCCTTCCTGAACAGTGAATATAGTGGAGTGGTAAGTAGGACAAAACATGGATTCACGCAATCTCAGTCTATTCAAAGAGCCATGCCAGCTGATTTTACCTTCGAATTTATTTTGGCCTGTGTACCAATGAATACAGAAGTATTTACTTCTGTATTCATTGCTTGTACTGATTCAGTTCAATACAATTTTCTATACAGGCAGAGAAAAAGTCCTGAAAAAGCGCCTTGAAAAAGTTTAATTTATTACTTTTTTTTCTAAAAACTATCTCTCTTGAAGTTGGTATGGAAGTTCACGCAATAAAGTCACAATAACAATAATACCAAAGAGGATATCCACAGAGTTACCTATTACAAATTAAAAAGAAAGGAGAATCACTACCGGTACCTTATCACGGTTGTGATGGCAGTTCTGAAGTTCTTGATATTCAACTACCAACAGAAGATTATACATAGTATATTACTTCCATAGCCATTGTTAATTAGTTAGAATAATTAGTCCTACGAACGCTTTCCAGTGTAAATATTTTGAAATACCTCAATATCAATCTATTTTTGGCATTCAACAAACTTTAGGGGCCTATACACGATAGCAAATATTATGTTTAGAAGAAAATAATTATGGAATATTATAATGATTGATCTTTTCCCTTATTTAGGCCTACGCGCTGTGTCTATTACGCTCATTTTGTTTGCTTGTGATTTAATATACGATAGCAAAAATGAATCAATCGATAAAACATTAAAGACATACTAGATCTTTAGCAGTGTTCTAATAATATTATATTTAATGCGATGAAGAAAGGCACTTACCCTCCACTAGCTGGCGATGAGAATTCTCTTTGTCGCTTGCGAAATTCATTTCTTGGCGTTCTGGGCGTCCGGCTGGCGGCAGGAGAGTTCTCTGTAATGCGATTACTCTGGCGTGTGATCTTGCTGGGACTAGGCATGAGGACGTCATCAGGAGGAAGGCGTCTGCCTTTGGCGTCTTGCGCATCGACCGTGCGTCGTCTGGATACTGGATCGGAATTTTGGTCTGCACAATTTTCAATTCTCCCAGTTTGTTTCAATACTTCGTCTTTACAATCGTTGTTCTCTGTGTGAGACTTTTTCGACGGATGTTTCATCTTTCTCGACCACGGACTGAGCTCTGGGAATTCGTCTTTGTCAACAACTTCCGTGTTCACCTTTCCTTTACAAGGACTCTCAACATGGAAAACATCTAGATGACTGGACAAACTTATATCCTCTTGTAAGAAATCTTTGCCGGCCTCTTTTTTCGGCGTCGCATCGCTCACAGGAAGCTTACAGCTGTTTGCATCTGGCGAAGATTTGAGAATGTTGGCATAGGAAGAGGTGGTTTTTGGAGAAATAATATCTGCACCATCATTAGTGTTTTGTGAAGAAGCGTCACAGCCATTTTCATCTTTCACAAAAAATATCTTCCTTCTTGAACTGTTACATAATGTGTCTGCCTGCTTCTCTCCTTTTTCTGGCGTTTGGATGAAAACTTTACTGTGATGACTATTCTCATCATCCATTTCATCCACCCAGCTTCTGTTATTCAAAGTATCCATCGTCTCGGTACTGTTCAATTCGTCTGAAATAGAAAAGTTTCTAGTTAAACTTGAGGCAAGATAGGACTAACAAATAAATCAGATTGCGCAATTGAAATTATACTTGTAGTTTGATTCTTCTAAGCTGGATAATTAGGTAGACTAACAGTATCTATATGGTACTGATACGAGAAGACGTCAATTTGAGTTTCCTCGATATAAATTAATCTACAAGTATCAATCAATGAAAAGAAAGAGAGTGAGAATTATCAGAACGTAGCCTGCATTCGACTTACATATTACTACTTCGAAGCCTGCAAAATAAACTTATTCTCCAATAAATGAAGTCCGCCAGTATTTGCAACTCAATGAGTAGGTAACTTACTCTAGATGAACTAGAGTAGCCTATACAATTAGAATTTAGAGTGGTTATACCTTGGTACAACATAAATTAACTTATACTATAACTTGTAAAACGATGCAGGTATGACATGATCAAATTTGCATAAATACTTCTGATAAGATAAGCATGGACATATCTATTTTGAAGGTAGAGAATTAGCCTATCACCGGAAAATTAACAGTGATGGGAAATTGTGAAAAGATTAAAAATTTATATAACAAACGTATTCTAGGAGAATGTGAAAATCGAATTAGCACAGCTTCAATGGAGTGCAAAATAAATGGACACAAAACTACAACATAAAATAAATCCTTAGGGATTCATTATATGTGAGCTGAATATTGGAAGCGGTAGCAACCAATATTGTGGTAACTACCTACAATGAATAAGACTAACTAAAATTTACCACTAGATTTTATAATTTGATGAATACTAACCTAAATAACATCAAAGTTCAAAGAACAAGAACAATAATTCAGATTAGTACATTGTGATATTTATTATAAGATAGTGTATAGTGATTGAAATATATCTTGAAGGACTAGCAGAATGACATTATTCATGATTGTTTGTATAAATTTTATGGATGAAAACGTAAAACTTACCACTCAAGTTGTTCACCCAGAACTAATGGGAACTTGCAGCAGTCATCATTGATAAAACTAATCAGAGAACAAATTACCAACACAAACAACAGAATAACACCAAATCTTAAAACACAAATAAGTACCTATTAAATTTAAAGCTTTTTAAGAGGAATAATCACTTGCAAACTAATTTTAAATGATGAACTGGTCTACGTTCCCTCTTCCCTTTTCATCAGTTCAGTTGTTCAGTCAGTTTGCATTTGCAATCTCTCAAAATCTACGCAGACGCAGAGCTAGTTTCCCTCCTTCAATCACTTATTGGCGGGAAAAGGTTAGGATTATTTTTAGGAGGTTAAACTCTTGATAAATTCTTATAAAAATTGAAAACCTCATAGAAATTTAATTTGATCATTTAATCAAATAATTCAACACATTTTCCATCATTAGTGTTGATTCCAACCGGCTGGAATGTATGATTCTCAACGCTATTTCTTGGTTGAGGGTGTTAAAAACATAACTAATAATATTATTCTAGATGTAAAATTTTTTTAAAACTATTAATTTGATTTAAAAAAATGTGAGTACTTTTTTTAATATTTAGTAGAAAGAATAATATTTCAAGTTGGTGTGATTGGTTCTCTTTACGGAATTGAACAACCATCACTGAACAAGGCCACTGAAAGTAGACGTCACCACTAGGCGACATACAAAATCAATCATGAACGGTCAAAGGTCGATTCACACATTGACGACAACGACAACGACATTAATTTTTGTTCTGAGCAGGCGTCACCAGCGCTCTGATTGGTCCATGTCTATCTTTGTTTACAAATGATAGCTGTCGGCTATCAAGACCTTAAAGCTCTACTGAAGGAATATAAGATAGAATGCAAACAGAATAACATGGGTATGATTGACTTTAAGTGGTCCTATGTGGCCAAATAAGCAAAAAATTATCAGTATAGAATAAATTGACAGTATTAAAGAAAAGAATAACTAATAATGTAAAGTGGACGATTTCAATACACATAAATAATTGATGATTGAATCCGAACAGCAAACATTCAAATTTTGTACCCAGTCACTTAACCTAGAAATTCGGCTGGACAGAAGTCTAGCATTCTTCAAAAAGGATGGAACATCCTTTTTCAGAAGTCTAGCATTCAGAGTGTGGCTGGTGATGCATGAACAGAACGAAAATTTCGTCCTCATTGTCGTCATTTTTGTTCTGCGCATGCATCACCAGCCCACGCTCTGATTGGTCCATCCTTTTTGAAGAATGCTAGACTTCTGACCAGCCAAATTTCTAGGTTAAGTGACTAGGTGCGTAGTTTGAATGTTCCCTGTTTGGAATCAATTGTCAATTAATATTAATAATATCAGTATAATTTATAATAATAATATAAATAAAAACCTTTTCAAGTCATACCAGTACTGCTATTTTGGTGGTGAGACTTGAGAGCTTGATAGCCTGGAGAGCTTGAATGTGTGAATTGACCTTTATAGAGGAGTAGCTGCTAGACCTGATCAGCACGCTCTAGGTGAGAGAGAGAGAGTGAACAACCTGTTGGGATTTTACCATTGTGAGATAGGGACAAAACACAATTTTGGGATAGAATTCAATTAAATCATTAATGTATCATCAATACCTTATTGCTATCTATTATTTAGTGGTTTCAAGGTGTTTTAATGAATGTATTAATTGGATTAAAGTACTTTTATCAGAATTTTCCATTTTCAGAATTTGTAACCATCGGTTATTATAAACATTATTATTCCAGAGACATAAATCATTTCACACAAATAATATTCAATTTAATTCAATCACAACATTATATTTACATATTATATTTTCCATATTTCATCTATTTAAGTTCAATATTATATTTTATATCAGTACCTATCTCACTCTTTTTTGGAAAGGAATGCTTTTGGAAAGAGGATCAAATTAAAATTATCTTTGTTTCTTCTCTCTTAAAAAAGCAACTAAAGTGTTCTTGAACATCCTAGCTTTGATTTTATAAGTTACTGGAATATTTTGGCTGAATATTGATCAAATACGATGGGTTTGAAAACAGACATTTTTACATTTGATTCAATGTTAACCTATCTTCAATCCCGCCAAGTTGTTCCTCTGTCTCTCACATGAGCGCTGATGTTTGGCAGCTACTCGTCTATATAAAGGTCAATTCCCACATTGACGACAACGACACGACGACGACGACATTCTCATTTCGTTCTGCGCATGCGTCACCAGCCCGCGCTCTGATTTGTCTGGTGACGCATGCGCAGAACGTAATGAGAATGTCGTCGTCGTGTCGTTGTCGTCAATGTGGGAATTGACCTTAACGCCTAGTGGTGACGTCACACGTTGAGTGGCCTTTCTCAACGACGGCCATTCGTGGTTCGGGTGAAGATGAACTTGGAATGAGTGACGTGTGAAGTGAACTTTGTTTTAGGTTAATTTCAATGAAGAATTTGACTGATTGTGTATTATTTAGAAATTTATCGTCTGGACAATCAAATGGTTTCAATATTCCTATATATGTTTTAATTTAGTTACGGAGAATGTTGTCAAGGAAGAATAAAGATTTAAGAACAATCAAAGAAGGAGTTGTTGGTAAATATGTCAAGAAAGAGACGCCTCCTGAAATGCCAAGTGGGTAACAATATTATTATAAAAAATTCCACTATAATTTCATTTCTTTTTTCTCTTGTAGTGTATATAGTGTAGTTTTACGAAGACACACTTGACTCACAAAATATTCGTTAATAATAGCCTTTTTTACCCTCAATCAAATTATTAGTCTTGATAAGTTCAAGTAGAAGTGACAGTTTCCTTTAGAATCTAGAATAATTTTTGTTTTGAATCGGCTATGAATCAGTCAAAGTATCTGAAATATCATAACAAATGCCCCTTTCAATTGAGATTTACGTTGAATTGAGAAATACGTTGAATGAGTTGAATCTATTCTCCGTATAATAATTAACAAATAAGTGACTGAGCATAGGCGTCATTTGGGGGTGGCAAGGGGTGGCAGTTGCCACCCCAAAATTCCCAAACCCCTTTTTTGCTACCCCAAAAATAGTATTATCAATTAGTAATCAGGCAGTAATAATTTCAGTTATTTGCAAACAAGTGAAAAATTACAGTTTATAAACGTGGCACAATCGGTGAAAGAATAAAAACAAAATGTTGTCTTTTCCACAGTATTCATTAATTACATCTTCAGTGGTTGAGCCTAAATTGAATTCCTCAACCACTGAAGATGATGCCATGAGCATTGAAACTCGAGTATGGTTTCTTAATTAATGAATACTAGGGAATAGACAAAATTTTGTTTTTATTCTTTCACCGAATATGGAGAAGTTCCACAACATCTCTGAACAAAGTGTGTGTTTTAATAACGTGGCACAATCTTGATTTTTTATTTAACATTTTCACTGGCACACAATATAGCTTTCATGTTCAAAAACAAAAAGGGAGGTTGAGGCATGACGGTCCCTTCGCGGTTTTCACGCTCGTGTAGAATGGGCATGGCCGTACCCAGGGGGGGGGTCAGGGGGGTTGAAAAGGGTTTTAAAATGCGTAATTTCACACTTAAATTTTCAAAATTTCCAGGGGGGGAAGCCCCCGGACCCCCCCTTTCCTGGGGGGTATTACCCCCAAACCCCCCGGTGCTTTAACACAACCTTGCCACCCCATTTTAAAAGCTGAAATGACGCTCATGTGACTGAGTAACCTTATGTTACTTACCACACCTATGTTGTAGTTTGCAATTTATATTTTGTATTGAAATACAAAATGATTAATCTTTCAAAAAGCTGATAGCCTAATTAAAAATGCATGATTTTTGAGACAGTTACCTAGTAATAGGCCTAAGTCAGTTACCTTGCTTAGTGAGGCTACTGAAAACCCCAAAGTCATTGTTGTTTGAAGTTGTAGCTTGCTTGGTACTCTTGAAGGATCCCCTGCAAAACATAAAACTCTACTTTTTCACCTTTAAAATTTCTGCGGTAACTAATTTTTTACCTTCATAACTTCACTGACGTTCATAGAAAAAATCTAGTTTTTCATACTAATAAAATTTGATTTTGTTACAGTCATAAATGTGTGGAGTACGGAACCCGTTTGGAAAATTAATAGAAGAGGTCAGCGGCCAGAATCTCCTAGTGGTGTGAGTATCCAAATACATCATATAGAATTGCTTAGTATAATGGAAATATTTTGAGTGAAAGAAACTCTTATAATACGCTTTAAACAATTTCGATTTTATCTGCTTTGCATAAATTTACTGATTGAAAAAAATCTAGCCTAGCCAATATTCATCTTCGTTTTTATTTTCTCAGACATATTTCGTAACACACAGTCTAGTATTATTCATCTGTTATAACTTACATTAATTTGCTTTTTCAATCTTATTGTTATTAATGTCAGCTGATCAATCTTATTATCATTGTTAATAAAGCATGCTGAAAATTTACATTTTTTCAGTCAGCCAGTATATTTTTATTTGAGACAAGTATAAAATCGATCTTCCAATTAAAATTAAAAAACACTTCTAGTGCCCGATCAGGCCTACTTAGTTCGGTAAAAACTCCATTTCTTTAGTAGACAGATGTTTACTGGTTCGGTGACTTTACTGGAGACATTACTGGAATCATTTTTACAGATTGACCAAGCTTTCACTCGACACCATTCACTGAAATAATTCAATACATTTATTGAATATGTGGCATTATTACAAAAATATAATTACTGCATTGAATATTATTTTACTTGATATCTATGATTTAAGGGCTCTTCTCAGTCTTCCAGTATCACACAGAAGTTTGGCAATAGCAGAGTCAGCCCGTCTCCCACGACTCTAGTTGGCCATGAAGGAAAGTACACTCCCAGTACATCAGTTCCTGATCTTGCTCATAGGTAAGGCTCATATTATGTTGTTTATCGTTGAAATTCAAAATTTTACTAGACTACGTATAGTTAAGTACTGCGGCGTGGACGTAGTTCCTCCAGACGCCGAGAGATATCGCTGAGTTTATTTTGCATTTTAACCCCTTAAACGAATGAACCCTGCACATCTAGGACTAATAATCTTTCTTTTGGCGCAAATCGCGTCGAAATTAGCCCAAGTTTTTGCAAAAGTCTCCTAATATAAGGATTGCTTGAGATTTTCTTGTTATGTTAGCTACTGTTATCTGTCATGAACTCTATTGAATACCAAATGAGTATTTTGAAAGGTGCTCATTATCAAAATTATTACTCTATGAACATTAATACTCTTTAAAAATGTTCTTGTCAAAGCGGTATCTTTATTTAAGTTTATTTTAAAATGAAAGTTAATTTGAAATATTGAACTATTTTAACCGACAAGTTGGTTTACTACATTACTCTAATGATTGAAGTCAATTTATACGAGAAGTCGCAAGAAGTATATAAGAAAGATGGAAGGTAATGAGACATTGCAACTATACAGTTGCTGTTAAATCATAATAATTACAAGTATTTCTATCTGTTGTCAATATTTGCAGTAGCAGAAGTCTTCAGAATATTATATGGCATTAATTAGGAATTTCATTCAATTAATTATTATATAAGAAAGGTTTCTCGTACAAAAAAAGTACGACTTTTTATGCCAGTATTTAGGTACAGTGTGTGTCAGCCTTTTCACTGCATCACTGAACTCTCCAGGATTTTTGTATCATGGAAGAACCTGAAAGAATAGAACCCCAAAATAAATTAATAAATAAAAAACAAAACAATAGAAAGAAAGTGCTAATACACAATAGTAAACAAATTACAGGGAAACTAAGGGGAAGACCATTTTTGGTTTGTATTTGCTTGAATATTATCGTGTTGGTACTAGAATCACAATTGTTGAGACATGCTGTTTTTATCAATTGAATTTGTATGTGTAGGTTTGCTGGCATGACAGTGGCAAGTGGCTCAGAGCAGCAGAATGCCATGAGACTGCCCCCTCCACATTCAGTGTACGCCAGTGGGCTGTTGACAGTTGGACACACCTACATCAACCAGTACACTGGATCAGAGTACAACATTGACAAACAGCAGGTAGGCCTACTTCATTACTGCCTGAAAAAACTATATAGAATGTCCTTGCCAAGACTCCTGAGAAAACTTTCAGATGTTGTTGTTCTCATCAAATTGAAGAGAAAATTCAATACAGAAAGTTCCCTGGATTGCTTTGTTACCTAGATAGAGATGAGTATAACACACAGCTATGACATGCCCATTTTATCAATTGAACATAAATGTAGTGCAAGACTTCAAAATACCGTTCAACGACCTATTTTATGTTTTTCATATTTTACTGTGAATAATTTCAAAAGCCTATCTTTTTGTTTAGTAGTAGAGGTGATACTGTGATATTCATCCATTGATAACAGGGTAACAACCGAAATCGGTATCTCGATGTTCTACTAAATATGTGGTTGTGTCAACTTCTAGTCTTTTAATTCGGATTATTTAATGCATTATTCATTGACCATCCATGTTTATTGACCACTGACATTTAATATTTGTAGGGAGGATCTCAGCTGAGTCCAAATTATATTTCGGTCCACAGTGCTGGCGATATGACTGATCCTTGCTTAAGGTACAACGAATCACCTGCCTATACCGATTTTAGGCTACAGCCATATCAACAGGTAAATAACTATAATATTCATCTAAATAATTACAATATTCATGTAATTCACAAAATCTCAATCTTTTGTTGTTTTCTAGAGCTCTATATTTTCGCTACTGTTCATAATGATTGTGGAAAAAACTGCTAGCCTACAGTTTTATTGAAGCGAGGAAAATAAATGAATGGATGTCATAAAATCAGGTCATGGCACTTTGATATAATGACAGTAGCTCCTTTGATTTTTTTCTAGGTTCCTTATAATCAACAGCTTGTCTCAGCACACTCCTACAATCATCCAAGACACTCGCTATCACAGAGTCGGGGACAGCCTCCAGGTAATAATAAATCTCTTTTATTCATTTAAAGTAATGTTAAGTTTGATAATACAGATAATTTCTAGCCTTTTGTACATTATGTAATTTTTCATTTAATTCAATATGAGTGACCCACATGGCGGTCTGTCAAGCATAGAGCGTTGAGAGCATAGAGAAACGTGTTGTTGAAATAAAAAAAGATTGAAAAAATTCATTAAAAAGAATAGTTTGTCGAGGTTTCTCAACGCCAACTGAAAGTTATTTGCAATGAAACATACTGAAAAATGATACTCAAGAAAAAGTTCTCTAGAGAAATTATGTTCTCTCACTTCGATGGCCTTTGCGGTGATTTATCATGTGATTGACAATGAATTTTCAACCGCATCCAATAGTCTATTATAAAATATGTCAACAATATGTCATATTAATCATATTATCTTCTTCTTCTTTGGCTTTGCCTTTATCCCATTTAAATGGGGTCGGCATTCCTTCTTCGTAGTCTGCTTCTCCACAACACCCTGTCCAATGCTTCCTCTCTCCTCCAACCATTCTCCTGCATATTAATCATATTATGATATGAGCAAATTTGTATTATGTATTAGCAACTTCTATTATGAATTTTATCCTATTTTGAACCTCATCTAATAGAATGTCTTTCAATTTTCAATTTACCCTCTCTTTTCCAATAGTTGCTCTGCTACTCATTATAAAATGCTGCACTTAATTTTCTTTTGAAGGTGTCGATTCTGGCGATGAGCTTCCCCTACCACCAGGCTGGTCAGTGGACTATACACTGAGGGGAAGAAAGTACTACATCGATCACAACACGAAAACCACCCACTGGTCGCATCCGCTTGAGAAGGAAGGCCTTCCCACCGGCTGGGAGCGTATCGAGTCGCCCGAATATGGAGTCTATTATGTCAAGTCAGTTCCTGCTATTTAATTCGCCAGTTCTTAAGCCCGGTCTACACGCTAGGACTTGTTGTACAACTTAAGTCCTACAACAAGTACTAGCGTCTAGACCGGGCTTTAGTCACAAATGCATTTTTAGGGAAGAATATAGTTTGCCACTTCAAGTTGTGTATTTCAGTAGCTGCACTACATTCAACTCCTAAGTGACTCATGTTACCACTACTCGAGCATTGCACGCTATGCAATTCTTTATACAGAGTGATCGTAAAGTCGCGCAACCCAATGTTTGAAGCCGTGTAGGAATGACAGGTAAATTTGTAAAGTATGATTTGCATATGGGAATTTTTCGTCCAGTAGTACAGCAGGTGGCTGCACTGCCAGATCACGCCATCGGGCGACAATTAGCCAGAAATCAGTTTGTTTGTTCAGTTCAAGTCGCAATGTCTTTTACGCAAGAACAACGTATTTCTATCGTTTCGAGTTACTGTGAATCGAAATCCTACGCAAAGTGTCAAGAACATTTCTCCAATGCCTTTCCAGATGCTAAAGTACCAAACAAATCGACCATATATGTCGTTTGTTTCATCGTTTTCGGGATACAGGTAGCGTGAATGACCGTAATCGTACCGGCCGACCAAGTGTTTTGACTGACGACAGACTGCAGACGATAAGTGAAACGTTCATTCGTTCTCCAAAAAAGTCTCTTCATAAACTTTGAAAGAAAAATCAATAACACATTACAGCTTTTTAAGACTGTTATCATTTTGGGTTGCGCGACTTTACGATCACTCTGTATAATATGTATTAGCCTAGATAAGAGATAGGAGTAGATCGTTCAAGGCATAAGGAACTGTGTGCCGGTTTTGTGTTACATCAAATTGTGCTGGCCACGTAGTTCTGTTTCACAAGGTAAGATAGCGCTGACGCTGGCGTCTCTCTCTCAATCGATCGCTCACTCACCCTCAGTCGCACACCCATTCTCTGTCTCATCGCAAGTTTCGAGTCTACACGTTTCGAGTTCTAAGAGATGTCGCTAGGATCGGCCCCTTCATTTCTGGTCACAAATTTTAACGTACGATGCGAAATCTATTCTAATCTGTTATCTATGGTATTAGCCAATATGCAATGTTCGTGTAGTGTATGAGTCGCTTAAGAGAAGTTCTACAATAATTACCATTCTTGGCTCTATTTATATCACAATTGTTCTTCAATTTCATAGCACAGATGAACGTAGTTTGCAAGAATTGCAACTGATTCTGAGGATAAGGAAAAGGAGGAAAATATTATAAGTATTTTATAGTCTATTTTCAAAAAAATGTTCTACCATCTCATTGTTATTATAATCTTGTTACTTTAATTAATAAAATAAATAATTCGTTAATTTCACTGCATATATATTTAGAAAATATTGCACAAATACAAAGTAATGTTCAAGCATAAGTAGAATTGAACAATAAGATTTCCATCTAAATTTTATTCCTTTTTGAAAGGGTTTCAACTCCCATGGTATACTTGTATTTCCGAGTTCTGGTATTGTAGGTCTAAGAATAACCTATAAAACAAGTGCCTCGACGTGAATTGCTAAAATATTGCATTTCCGGTGAGCGAGGGGTTAAATATGTCTTAAGCCCATCAAATTTTTAATGAATTTCCATGAAATAGTCTAACCTTTAATTAAAAAACAGATTTGATAGTTACAAGACATTCATATCATGGTTTTTTGCGTTATATCAGTTAACGTCTATGTTCACGCAACCGATTTCTCTCCATCAAGGTTAATCTGCGTAAAATAACTCAATTACACAGAGAATATTTAATTGGCTTTCGTTCAACTGACTGAAAATCACATTATTTAAGTAATTACTACGACAGACATTGTCTACTATCATATATAATAACTAAGACAATAGATCAATCTTGCAATGGATTATGTGTAGGCAAATGAATTTATTGACTTTTGTGTTGCAGTCACATAACAAAGGCAGCACAGTACGAGCACCCTTGTGCGCCACACTTCATCTACCAGCCCGAAGTGAGATTCCAGTTGGAGATGGCGCCTCCTCCCATTCCCAGGCACACACACTTTCATCCTCACAGTGTACTAGTCCCTGCTAACCCCTATCTTAACCAAGGTAACTCAATCATTGTAATCTGAATAATGAATAGCCCACTCATAATTTCTATTGATTAAGATTAGTTACCACTTATCAGTTCAGTCTCAGTTCAGCTCGTTCTCCGCATGCGTCAATGGGGCACTGGAACACTGTGGCTGAATGAACTGTGGCGTAACTGAGATTGAACTGATTTGTGGCATGAATAGTGTCGTGTCATGGTATATGTAATTTGTAATATATGTATCGACCTTCAGGATTTTTCAATAACGTAGATTCAATATTGTTTTAGAGTTTTAGAAACACTTAAATCGATAAACTAATAGGCTAATAATATTATCTTTTAGTAGTGAAGTAGTTATCTAATGAATATGGTCTGCAAGTAGTGCATGTCTGTTTGATTTATTCAATTATTTATTACATTATTCCATTTATTAAATTTGTGAATGAATAAGGAGAATGACCGAAGAAAGTAAATTCCGAAAAGGTTGAATGGCAAAAGAAAGGAAGCTGAAAGCTGTTCAAAACAATAATATTTGTTTGAAGATAATTTTGCCTATTCACGTTTGCAATATAGTAAAACAGCTTGCCACCTTAAAGCTTTAGGTTTTGATGTTCTGTATTTATTACATAGTACTACCGTACTACCCTGCATTTGAATCTATATTAATAAAAGAGAGTTGGTGTCTGTACGCTCGCTTATAACTCGAGAACGGCTGAACCGATTTAGATGATTTTGGATTCGTTTGAATTTTTAAAGCACTGGTTAACATAATATGTATTAAAATATAAGAAAATCTCTTTATAATTAATAAATAATTAGTAAATTAATGACCTAACCTATCAAACATGACATCCATTTTGATCCAGTCCAAACAATAATGCATTAATGCTCCTATGAAATCGATGTGTAGTTGAAGATGCAACAATATAGGTCTCCCCAGAGACGAGCTCCGTGGTCTATTGGTTAGCGACTCTGCCTTCCACGCAGAATTCTCGGGTTCGATTCCGAGACTGGTGATATTTTTTTGACAACTTTCAGCATTGATTAATATTTATCCACTCGCTTTAAAAATTAGTATATTGCAGATTTCTTTTAATTTCCATCAATAAAGCGAGTGGATATAGATATTTTTACTTCGTGACATTTTTTCGTGGGGGGGGGGGTGATATGATGGGGGTCATTTGGGGGAAGAGGGGGGTGACATGAAGGGGTATTTGTGGGGGGAAGGAAGGGGGGCATTTGGGGGATGACATTTTTAGGGGGTGGCATGAAGGGGGGACATTTGTGGCAAGAAGAGGGGGGACATTTGGGGGGGGGGAAGAGGCCGATACGAAGTTCGCCGGGACAGCTTGTATATTAATAAAAGAGAGTTGGTGTCTGTACGCTCGCTTATAACTCGAGAACGGCTGAACCGATTTAGATGATTTTGGATTATTTTGAATTGTTACAGCACTGATTAACATAATATATATTAAGATATAAGAAAATCCCTTTATAATTAATAAATAATTAGTAAATTAATGACCTAACCTATCAAACATTTCAGAGACCTATGTTCAAACTTGCCGGCCAAGCGGCTACGGAAAGATGATCGTGTATTTGAGGTGAGATAATCTGCTCACAGATTCTAAGCCTCCATAGCGCAGTGCATAGAGCGTCTGCGTAGAAAACAAGAGGTCCGCGGTTCAATACCCGCTCTGAACCATTTCTTTTTGTACTAGGTTTTCTACTCTAATTATTTTTTACGCTAGAATCATAAATGAGTTATAAATTAAGAATGAGTTATCGTTCGTATCATACATGTTTTATTGTTTCAAATAATAAAATTGAAGAACGGAAAAAAATAAAAAATAAATTATTTTTTTTTTAAATTAAAAAGAAATAAATAAATGAAAAAAAAACAAAATAGAAGAAATTAAAAAAAATTAAAAAGAAATAAATAAATGAAAAAAAAATTACAAAATAGAAGAAATTAAGAAATGACGGGGGTCATTTGGGGGATGACATTTTTTGAGGGGTGGCATGAAGGAGGGACATTTGGGGGGGGGGAAGAGTGCGATACGAAGTTCGCCGGGACAGCTTGTATTATATAAAAGCGAATTTCACTAAAATATTATCAAATGATTGGGTGAATATTTTTATTACGATTTCCAATGTACGCCAACCACAATGTATTTGATGAATCTGTAGGCCTATTTCCCTCAGTCAAAGTGATATTCAAGAGTACAGCCTGAATCAAAATTAACGTATATTAATCGACGAATTACGTTCTCATAAATCCGTAATGGGGCTTTAGCATGTTACTGTAGCATCTAGACTGTTTCAATCTGTGGAATTTCCAAGTTTTTGCAGAATCTATTGGTGCCCACATTGTGTTATGTTTGAAATGAGGATTGTGTTCCAAACTTGATGTTTGTGTTTGAAAGTAATTATTGTTTCTTGTATTGCTTTTTGTTATTTTTTGCTAATCTATTGTTATGTGTGTTGTTTCAGAAATACCTCATTGGTTGAATGTCTACTCGAAGGCATCCCAAAATTTGGATCATAAGCTACGTTGGGAAATGTTTAGGTTACCAGAATTAGACTGTTTCAATGCTATGCTAACAAGGCTATATAAGCAAGAGCTGGAAGAAATTGTCATGAGATATGAAGCATATAGGTAAGCTAATATAGCATATAGGTAGCGAAACCATTTACGGTCAGTTGCACGAAAATCCATTGAATTTAACGACCGTAAAATGACGTCAGGTAAGTTCATTGGTTCTCGTTGGATGACATCATTTTACGGTGTTTAAATTCAATGGATTTTCGTGCAACTGACAGTAAGAGATATGAAGTAAATTACCAAATTAACATTATTATGTTGATGTATTCTCACACGGGTATAATGTTGAAATCTATAACTTTTACAGCAGAACTATTTTCATTACTTATCAAGCCATAAGCCTCACTAGACTTGCATAGCATTCTATTAATAGTGTCTGTCTAGTAAATGGCAGCTTAGTCACAACTGAAATGAGCTTTTCTCATAGTAGCCTACCCATTAAGGTTCAAGTCACACCAGATGAAACGAAACTAAAGAATACTTTCGCTTCAAACCAGTGGGACAGGTTTAGCATTAAAGTAGGTGAGACCAATGCACACCGCATAAGACAAAACATTTTGTTTGTCTCAGTCGATTTGGAGTACCATCTATGTTCGAGTTGAAACAAAACGTTTTGATTAGTTTCATCTGGTGTGAACTGGACCTAAGTGTGGTTGTACCCATTTTATATTGTCAACAATTTTGGTGTTGTAAAGATAGATGACTTTATTTTTCACTTTTTTTATTACAAAAGTGCTGTGGGCGAAGTTGAGGCATAAAAGCCCCTCTTTCACTTAACCCATTGTTATACAATATGGTTTAAAAATAAATAGGGTAAATAGGTTGAAAATAATAGGGTTGATAAGAAGAGTATACGTATACAAACAATGCAAACTTTAATATTGTTAGGATAATAATAATAATGATTTGTTTTAATCAATTGCCAGATCGGCTCTCCTGTGTGAAATGGACCAGCGCCTGTCGCAACATCCGAGGATGGTGATGGCCGCCCCTCCCCCTCCTCCTTCTCCCCCCGCCGACTCAGCTGATGGCGGCGCGATCAAAGTGGTCGAACTGAGTTCAGAAGCCCTCAAAGAGACCGCCCTCTCGCACCAGTCCGAAACAAAGGTTTGACGGTTCCTCGCTACACAACGGCTGTGATGTATTATGCATATCTAGGTTAGGCACGTTTCAGTTTCAATCATTGTAGAATTTTTTGGGAGACCACAGCCTCGATGAACCAATGCCTCTCTATGCTTTCAACGGTCTATGCATACGGACCGTTAAGGCGTGACCACACGATGCATAGAATGCATGAATACTTTGCAGTGAATGGAGCGTCATTTCCTATTTAATCCAATGGGAAATATCGGTCCACACGCTGCAATGTATGCATGCAAAAATGCATCGTGTGGTCGCGCCTTCAGAAAAAGCCTAGGTTTGGTGCATACAGAACATAAAGCATACATTTTCATGTTTAGTAGTTACTGTTTATCGAGGTTGCTAACCTTTTCCAATTATAAATAAATACTAAGGTGCAAATTATATTCAGATGCAATTCCACTTGTTACTCTGATGCCTGTTTCATAGAACTGACGAGTTGTCTACTTCTAATACAGGGACAGTAGATGATTACACACGCAGCCTATAACGAGCATGTGATGGAGTGAATTTCTTCTATCTTTATTGTGAAGGGCGGTTGCACGAAAGCCGAAAACATTTAAATGACATCATTAACGGAACCAATGCTACATTACATGACGTCATTCTACTGCGGCTGAATGTTTCCGGCTTTCGTGCAATCAGCCCTTAGACTGCGCATTGATAAAGTAAGATTTTTTCTAGGCCACTTTTGAATTACGCGGCATTTCTTCCCATGAAGGTGGCAGGTCTGATGCCATCAGTTTTATTATTTTCTGCTCCTGCAAGTTTTGATATTCGATCGGTTTTATCGTTTTGATTACCTGAGTAATGAGATATTTTATCCTGACAAGAATCTACAATGCTCAAGAGCTTTGAAATTTTCCACTAAACCGGTTTTGGTCATCAATTTACTTCTTCGAAACATTTTTGTGAACTTTCACAGAGTTCCGTGACACTTTTCTGTTGGATCAGCAAGACGCGTTGCTGTTCAGCTGCTGTTCAGTATTGAACGCGTTTTTTAGTATTTAGTCGCCTTACGGTAACAAAACTTTGAAAATTTTTAACACTTTCGACTATCTCAGAAACAGTAAAACTGATGAGATCAGACCTGCCATCCTTACAGGAAAGAAATACCACGCAATTCTATTTTGGCTAGGAAATGAAATACCGTATATTATACAGTACTTGAAATACAGTAACAATCGATTTCACTGCATGTATGGAACATGTAATATGATTCTCCTGTATAGCAGGAGTATATAATTTCAATCAAGTTATATGAAACAGGTCTGGTCCCCAGTACGTTCTGGAAAAGTAGCATGCATATAACAAGACATTATTTTAAAAAAAGACGTACTTGTAGAGTGATTCGAGTGATACAGTTCATATACAACAATTATATTCAATGACTTGGAGGTACATGCTAAAATATTATGTATTTAGTAGGATAGTTTGTGTTGCTCGATATATTATTTGTATGGTTGTATGAATTTTTGTTGCCAGTATCTTTTATTTTTGTAAGAAACTTTGAATTTTAACTAGGGCTGAACAATAATATGGTTTGTTGTATGATTGATTTTGTTAAACTTGTGTGAACTTTAAAAATTTAAATTTTTATTCAGTACATTTGGTGATAAAAATTTTAAAGAAGTTTTAGAATGTGGTAGCGGTAATTATTCAAATAAGTCACTAAAAATGAAATCTTCGTTGAAAAAAAAATGTTTTAAATGACCTATCTTCTAATTCAAAAATGTGTTTGAAATAGCCTATTCTATTATGTGTAATGATTTACTCCTCAATTGAAGCGTTTACGTGTTATTTTTTTCATGTAAACTGCTTTAGCGTTTGGATAAGTAGGTAGGCTTTTTATAGGATATTGAACAAAGTTCAAAAATGTATCGTTAAATAAATTTCGGAAAACGTCCTTATATTAATTTAGCCTGCCACAATAAATCATGAGCAATAAACTTATATAAAATTTAAATGAGTGTATTAAACTATGGTTATTAGGTTAGTGTAAAATATTGGAAATACTATAGAAGCATTAAAATAAAAAAGTGAACAAATATAATTTAGAAGCTTATTAGCTCCTTCTATGATTAACGTTTGTTAAGAAATAATTTTAAAGCAAATTTTCAAATTATTAATAAGCCGATTGGTTTAATATCAGAAACATTTTTTTATTAATACATAGAACAAACTTGTTTTTATTTATTTTAAACTTTAAACAATGATAATTAAAAACATTAATAATTTCATTATCATGCTCTCACTGATGAATGAAACTCATAATAATTTAATTAAAAAAAAAATAATTGTACTATTCTTTAAGTATTTATTCTATTGGTTCTAGTGCCATTTTTTAAGTAATTCTTTATCAACTGTGTGCAGTTTTACGTGATGTAACGTTTGGGAGTGTCAATTGATTCTTCTATAATCTATAAGAATAATGAAAAATTGATTATAATTCGGCATATATTTTTATTGTTCTTGAAAATATTCACATATCTAGTGCCTTCATTAGCATTATTTGTTACATCACAAATACTTGTAACGGTAGCTCATTAGCTTGAACTAGAGAAATGCGTTATGCTTGAACAATATTGTATTGCTGAACACCGTGAAAAATAACTATGTGATATTAGGCTTCCAAACTGTTGTTATGCAATAAACGAAATGATTTTTATATAATCGAATGTTTTTAATTTCGAAACCATTCTCTCATAATTATATCTCTTACATAATTCATTCGATTAATTACTGGTTATGAATATTATTATAATACTTCAATAAAAGTTAAGAATACGGCTTATTTCAATAATATACATTACACAACATGTAAAATGGTAACTTTTGGAACTATCGACGAGTTGGCATCAAGAACCTTTAAGTGAATTATGTTCCGTTAACAATAAACTAATGTTTTTTAATCCACAATAACTTCTATTATTAAATTTACACGTAATTGAAGAGGATTGTTCAAATAAACTTTAGGAAAAAACAAGTATCTAGCTGTCTACGAAAAAGACACAAATTGGAGGCTCGCCATTAGAGGGAAACATATCTGACTGATCAATCATATACATTGAGTTTAGTGATGAAGGTAATTTCTCTTGTATTATACTGTAGGCCTACTCTGTTGTGATTTATACAGTAATTACAAGTAGTATCCTTGATTGCGGTTTTCAAATCGGTATATGTCTAGTCTCTTGTACAACCTCTTTATCTCTTTAATCCTTCTAATATCGATAATACAGTCTCTGTAGGTTCTAGCATATTATTACCCTATCTTATTTAGTGTAGGCACTTTCATAAAACAATTTCAGACTAGTATCAAACAATTTACATTCTCATGCAATCCCAGTTAGTTTTAATTCTAGTCAAGCCTTGAAAGAAATATCTGGGCCATGTTGATGATTTTTTGAATGCCCGAGTTGCAGGCCTCATATTTACTGCTGCAATTTCTGTCCACCATCAGTCCATACATTGCTGCGTCATAGGCTGATGATCCATACGTATAGTGTTGAAAAAGTTTATTGCTGAAATAAAACAATCGTGTTATTTATGGCTTCTAAAGATTGAATGCTAGGTGTCAGTGAATGAGCTACTACAGTATAGATTTAATCCAGCTTATCACATATTTAGTTTTCCACTATTTTGTCAACGGTGAACTAAGGGCCAAAATATGCAAGCGCAAGGAAGGAATCATTAATTAACGCGAAGCCCATTTGAAGCTCAAAATTGGTGCTCTGTGATTGGTCTGACGTCATAGATTATGAGCAGCATTATTTGAAACGCAGCTTAATGACGCCTAGTATATTTTGGCCCTGAACTATATTACTAACATTCGCTAAATTTTCGTCAATATTATAGGCTATAAACACATACGGTACTAATAAAATATAGTATCCTATAATAATAATTTTATTCTATTGTGTTGTTAATGCTGTTAAGCAATGTTAATGCTCTCTACTAATAGTAGTTCACTTATAGCAGTTAGTTTTTAGGTTTTTACCAGTATGTGTATGTTACATAATACAAATAGACGGAGCTCGCAGGTTCAGTATTGAAACCAATTCTGGTGCCTAAACCCAAGGAAGATGGCGGCGGTTTACATAGAAGAGAGGTCAAGCGATCGGCCCGCAGTTGTATGTTGATCAGCTGTGTGGACCACCTTCCTTGGGTTTAGGCGCCAGAGTTGGCTTCATTACCCGTAATGTTGAAGTAATAGGAATGCTCCGTCTATTTGTATTATATGTGGTCGATGGTTTTTACCAATCGGGTGCTCACAATCCCAAGTTAGCAATTAAATAACAGTTTAGCTTGTTTAAACAACATTGAATACCTACTCCTTAAATATTATATTGGCCTGAAAGCTAATCATACCTGGCTAAGCCATCAATAATCTTGTCCCAGCTTGTTGCTTTTCTCTCGGTCACTTTTTTGGACGCAGTCTGTACGGCTGTACAAATTGCTTGTTGTAGACAGGCAGCTCTGTCTATTTGCATTTTATTCATCACACCATCCATTATGTTCACTATTTTGTTGAACTCTTCATTTTCTTCGAATCCTGAACAAATTAAACACACTTATTATAGCAGTGAGTTCATAAAATTCAATATTTTTTACAATAAGGTGTAACCACATAATTTTTTTTATGGTGTTGCCCACTAAAAACGTAAAACCCCTGTGTTAGTGTTTGGGTAATAGGCAGGATGATGATGTTGAGAAATGAAAGGTTCTACAGTTTTAGATGGGCTTCGATCCAATGATAAATGATTTTGAAGCTTACCGGTATTCATAGTAAACTAGATTAACGAACTATACTCTGTATAGTTCAGTACTGCGAATATAGTTCCTCCAAACGCCGAGAGATAAAGCTTATTAAACTTTTTTTAATATGAATAAAACCTGTATTTAGGACTTATAAACTTTCTTTTGGCACAAACCGCATCTAAATTGGCCCAATATAACGGTCATTCAGTAGCTGACATTAGTTTTGCGAAACTCTTTTAATATATAAGGATAGTTAGCGGAGCTGGCCCTCAGTGATCACTCAAAGGGAGTAATGAGCGCTTGAATCTAATTTATTTTACAACACTGTATTTAGATTCCGCGCCGACCGCTGAGCCGCTAATCGATTCCATAAACGAACTGAAGACAACAAATTTTTGGGTAAAATTTTCCAGAATGACAAATCCATATACCCCATTCATAGGCGGAAATTATGAAATTATTAAAATTTCAGAATAAAAACGAAATTTTATTTGACAAAAATCCATACCTCTAGAAAGTCGCGATGAGGCTTGAGGAATGAATACTCGAACTAGTCTGGGCACAACGAAAAGTAGCATGAATAGAAGGGCGCTGGCTGTTATCAGTGATTTGGCGTTGACGTCGATAACTGGATGAGTTTTGCCCTGGTCCAGCGCCTCTCTACCAACCGGAATGTGCAGGAAAGGAACGGCGAAATTCAGTTCCACCTAGAAGAAAATTAAAAAAATATATTTCCTAAATGCATTACGTCCATTTTATTTCAAAAACTTGAGCTATTACATTGAAGAAGAATAGAGCTACCGCCAATTGAAAAATAATAGCAACTTGTAGTATGAAAAGATTAAGGGCTAAAGTAATTATTGTTTGATAATTGTGTCTTATCATTGAGTTTAATTTATGATAAAACTACACGATAAGTACGAGTAAAAGTATTTATGATGTACCAGTATTACGACATATGAATGAACAGGCATAGGAGCAATAAGCCAAATCTATCCCTTGACATTTATTAACTTGATGGCAGTGTCTTCTCACACTTCTTTATAAATTTAGTGAATTGAATATTCCTAAGAGTTTCAAGAGTTGAGGGTTTCAATTTATATTGTTTTTACTGTGATATATAGAAAAAAGAACAAAAGAGGTAGGGAAATGAGGAAGAGTCAATTTGCTTTCAATCTTTAAAAGAATTTCAGTCGATGACAAGTTTTTCACACATTATGGTAGCCTACTATGTAACGTGTTCCCACATTTTAAAGTAAAATGTCAATGATTGAATGATTTCCATCTCACCTATTCTACTAATTATCACCTATTACTAATCTACTCACTATTTATTATTTAGTTGCTTTTAGTTGCTTCTTGGCTTTTTCCATAGGCCTACTCTGTATCTATTTTCTACATGGGTTCTCTTTTATCTTTTTCACTTAGTTCAGCCTTTAGATTTAATTTCAATTATAGAAAAAAACCTTTTTGAAATTGTCAAACGCCACTTGTCTAATTTCAATTGCTTTTCAATTATGCTTGTTTTGACGTCAACCTGTAAGCCTCTATTATTTTCTTGTGAGTTTGTATGTATGCATTAAATAAATAAATGAATTAATTAAGTGGACTACTCACTCTTATACTACTCGCATCATTATTGAACGAGAGTAAACGGGATTGCCGACCCCCATAATCAGTAAAATCATCGATTCTGATCCCTGAAACACTGAAGATATTGAATACATTAAAAAACTTATTGAATGTCTGTAATTCTCCTATTGTCTTCGTACATAATAACTAATATTATAAGAGCCAATGATGTTAAACTAACAATATTACAGTATTAATTTATTGCCTCTGGGTCACTGTTGACTTGTTGATTCTGGATAAGCATAGACCTACGACGAGGAAGGATGTGTACTCCTCTTATATTCAGCCAACATTTTTAGAGCGGTCTTCATTATCCTAAAACTGTCATTCAATCTAATTTAATCTAATTAAATACATAGAAGCAGTGATTAAAAGTCTTATTGATTCGATTTTGTTCGGCCAAATTTAATGTTTTTAAATGGTTGAGCCTATTCACTTAGGCTAAGGCCACACCACTAAGTGCTTCGCTTCGCTTGGTGCTAAGAGCCAAGTAACTCGCATAGTATACGAGTTAGGTATACTATGCGAGTTGCTTTGCTCTTAGCACTAAGCGAAGCGAAGTGTAACACTTAGTAGTGTGGCCTTAGCCTTAGTGTTTACTGGAGTAAATATAGTAACATGTAAATTTAAAATATTTTTAAATGTAATCCAATCTTCACCAAACAATTGAAACCCAACTTAACAACACACATTTATTACTCATGATATGATTATTCTGATTAGTTACTTGCCTTTGAATTGAAGAGTGTTCTTGTAGAGGTAACCAAGCCAACAAAACTATGAGAAGCCAGCATTTTTGGGATACGTATTTCATTCTGAAAACAAGGATAAACGAATGAGGATAAAGTCGTAATTCTTTCAAGTATAATAGTAAGGTACTATTACCGTAGTATTACAGTATAGTATTACGGTACTATACTACTATATAGTATAGCCTATTTATATACAATTTGAAAAAATAACTAAATAAATGGATAACACCTCAAATTCAATTGAGTGCTAAATTTTAATAATATTGAATTATAAAATAGAGATTCTTAATAATATTATAAAAAATATAATGCAAATATAATAATAATTATGATGGTAACAATAGATATTAGAAAAATATTATCTATATATTTTACCTCAAGTTTCATAAGTGACTAGTTAGAAATTGATTAAATACCATATTAGACAAAAAGGAGAAGGTTACCGGGAGGCTACATCTAGATAATACAGTAGCCTACCGTATCTGAATTTTGAGAAGTAGGCTCAATAGTTAATTGATATGAAAAATGAAAACATTGAGTGTATACACTAATTAAACACAATTAGCCTATAACATTATACGGTACTTGATATGAATCAAGTATAGTTAAGTAGATAGCATCTGCAATTGAATAAAGTACCGCATTAAGCCCACCTGTAACTTAGTAGAGTGTGCCACACGCAAAGCAGTAGTATCAACAATCACCGAATGAACCAAGTCGGCCTCTGTGTGAGTGCTAAGCAAACACAAACAGAAATGGACAATCTGCATTCCGGAAAGCGCTTGAAATTGTCACTTTCCCGGTGGAATTTTTTTAATTGTGACTCACTTCCATTGTTTCAGCCGTTTTACCCCCTCAAATGCATGTCTAGGAAGAGAAACATGTCAGAATGGCGATGAAATGAGACAGAGAATAAGATGATAGAATGTCTGTGGAATGAGATGGAGAATGAAGGATGGATAGGAGGGTAGAGTAAAATGACAGTGAATGTGAATGACAAGATTGAGTATGTGTTGCTTTGTTTCAGAGATGTCTTCCGGTGATAATTTCATTACTAGGCCTACTCCACAGATTCAAAGTAATAACCGTGACGTAGTGTTGAGATGACACCTACGGCTCAATCACTTCCTACCTTCCGCTTACTTCCTATTGTCAAACTCCTAGATTTTATCATAATTTGTTACTACCTATTTACTTCTATCTCTGTAATTAATTAATTAAAACACTTATTATAGCACGAATGAGCCTAAAGTAGCTAATCAGTTAAAATTTCCTTTGAAATAAAAATAAAATTCATCTTATTAGTAGAGTGTACTTTATCAAGAGATACGTAGTACCAAGTATCAAGAAATTTCAAAGTACCCTATTGCATTGAATTATACCAAAATAGAAGAACTATTTTGTGCGATAATTATATTAGTTATTACATAGACGTCATAGACTATACTTTAAAAGCAAAAATACACATTTGTCATAGAAAATTGTGCTTTGAAATGATTATAAGGTGTTTATCATTAATAATTCATTAATTTGAGTGAGACCGGTGCTTTAAACGCATGTTTTAATATATTCTTGTGGCCAATCACAATTCTTTAAATAATTTTAGATACCTACCTTACCTTTCTTAACCTTTATTAGCTTGTCATATACTCTTATAATATTAATATATAATTCTATCCCTCATTATAGTATTTTCATGCTCTAATTTATTTTTTGGATCTTAACTTATAATCTTAAACTTTTCTTGAGCATCATAATTTTATGCATAGAAATATGAATTATCCTATGTTTTGCTTCTTTTTACTTCATTATTCTTAAGCTTCTCAATTTTTGTTTCATTTGCTGTAAGTAGGCCTACGGTATGCTAAAAGAAGGCTGTAATCTTGTCAGAATTGAAATATTTTCATTTGAAAGTTAAACTGTTAAACATTTCAACATTATTTCACAGAGACTATATAGAGACTGTATAATCAGTATAGTATAGGCCTGGCCTAGTAAACAGTTTCTTTATTAGATACAGTACTCATTGAATAGAGGCAATTGGACATTTTTAATTCGAGTATAGTCAACACAGAGAAGACAAAACTGTGAATGAAATTCAATTCAAGAATATTTATCAATTTTGAAAAATCCAATAATTTTATAATTATTAATCTGTAAATCAATAGACTCAATATGCAAGAAATACCGTATTATATTTTGATGAGAAAATCCTATTTCTGTTGACCCCATTATCATCAATTATTTATTCATCGACAATTGAATTTGTGATTTATCCTTTTGCGTCATTCAACCACAATTGTGGTTGACATACTCAAATAGTACAAACGTCATTAATTAGATAAGCATGCTACAACAATAAAATACAATATTAACAATAAAGACAATAAATCAACAATAATATTATGGCACAAATGCACAATAATAACATTATGTCACCACTAATTTATTTCCACAACACAGATTCACTCAAGCAAATATTTCAATGCAATTCTGACTTAAATTCAGAGAAATAGAACGCATCGAACTAGATGGGGTGTGATGAAAATTCCTCACATGGACCTATGTTACAAGGATAGTCAGCTATTGAATACAAGTTATGAAATCATTACTACACACTAGTTTGAGAAATTGAGGCAATTTTCGATCAAAATGTCATCGAGGTAAAACACATTGGAAGTACGAACGGAATAAGGCAGTTGATAAGAAATTATTAATGCAGACAAGAGATGTCATTGTTCTTGTTTTGATAACAAGGATGATGATATAATGAGATGTGTCCGGAAAATGTTGCTGCCTCTGAGATGGTTACAGTGAGTGCTCCGGGACAATCCTAAGAGGGAAAGTATTTTCGGAGACAATATTATAAAACTATCTTGTCGTGTGTGCTCGTCTTCACTCTGTATTCTTCATTCATCAACAGCGAATATGTGTGCTTCAAAGCAGGTAAGTGTGCAGAAGTTTTAAAAAATTTGATTGCCCCTTTTTGTTGTTTTTAATTTGAATTAATAATGATGATCTGATATAGGGCGGTAGCAGTATCGCCAATGAATTATCTTGTCTTATTTATTTGTAAAGGAAACAGAAAAATCAAAAGTTTTGGGTAATAAAATACAAATAATATTGAAAGAATTTTCAACGTGAAAAGAGAATATAGGATCGTTGTTCATATAGATAGATCATCTACAGGAAAGTTTCCAACATCACTGCATTCAATTTAAGTAGAATAAAAATAAATTCCAACTTCCTATGTGATTATAATATTGTTCATGTTAAATTGCTGAATACCTTGGTTGTAAGAATATAAATTTTAATAAAAAGTAATTTATACTCATATTCTACTTTCCACTAATTCATATTCATAGAACTTTTCCACTGTTTTATCAATAATTTGAGTAATTTGATAGTTGCAATGAAATGGTGTAATTTGAAATGGAATTATGATACAGTATATTGATGTGATTAGTAGCCTATCAATAAAATTTTATTGAAAATTGAAATAATCTCCTATTTCATTTTTCAATTTAAATTACAGTATTCATTTGGAATTTAATTGTTTGATATTCAAATTGTGATTATCAAAAATATATGATATTATACTTCAAAAAATTGAATCAATGTCATTCAATAATGCAGTATAATTCTCTATAAAATATTGTTTTATCGATTTTAGATAAGTATGTGCTGTGGAAGGACGAAAAAATGGGAAGCACTGTCTCTAATCTACTTTATATCAATCACTCATTATTTGCTACTTGAAGTTGGCGAAGCGGCAACCACGCAAAACTCTGTCAGGTAATATTATATTCAGTACAAGTTTCAATAGAAAATTAATCTCTCAACTTTCAAATTTCAATAGAAAATTTATTTTTCATGTTTTTTGAGTGGTAGCATATTTCTGTATCTATCATATTCGATGCCATTATTTGTCAAGGTCGTGCAAGTAGTTATTTAAAAATACCTAAAGGTGCTTTTTCCTTGTCAATTATTTATATCACCATCCTTAAATCTGAAATTTATCTCAAATTCATATTTAACTCCATTTATTTATTTGATTGTTTGTTTGATTCAATGATACAAGTTACCTAGAGTAAGAGATTCTCCAAGTTTCAACACTGTTTGAAAAATCCAGCCAATTTGGTAATTCGTTGACAGTTTGTATATAAAAAATATATTTTTTATATTCATTATAAAATCAATTTCGATTTACCCACACATCAAAATATCACGAACTAGTATCTCGATTACTAGAACCAATTTACAAACATTTTTATAGAGTACACATTGAAAAAACGATCTGTGGGATCATCGAAAAATCTGTGGGAGTGGGAGAGATCAGGAACACCAGTAGCTTACGAACTGTACGGTACGTCATATTGTAGGCTACATTTTGAAAGTACTTTGCACCTGAACTTCAATGAACTTACTTGATATTTTTCTCAATTTCTTGTACAGTACCGCCAATGGATTTCTGCCGAGTCCGGTGAAATACTTCACTCAGGATGGTAGTGACAATGAAAAAAGCCAGACGTCAGTGGATTCTCAAGACACAGTAAACCCGCCTCCCCCTCCTCCCTACGATCAGAATGCCACCTGGACGTCCAGAGGCCAGGAAGCTCGATTCGGCTATCCTATATCTGGAGACGTAATTATGAATTTATTTTTATATAATTATGATGGCACCATATAATTAATTTCAGAAATTGTTCAATTAGGTACTTGCGAAATTTCATCCAACTGTACAGGTGGTTTTCATGATTTTACTGGGGGAAAACATCATTTTTGTGAAAAATGATACATTTAAATAACCTGGGAATAAATATTTTTCATAGAGTTTTGAAAAGAATAAAGAACTTGATATAATAATTGGATTTATAGAATAGAATGACTTCTTTATTTTTCTGACGTGGCGACGAAGTTTGGACAGTAATGTACACCATTTAATCACTAATACAGTTACAGAACAATAATTTCATCTCAATTTTTAATTACAACTAGTTTTTTTATTATAGTAACTACTATAGTACTGTAAAAAAATAATACCAATAAAAGTAAACATCGACTACATAGTTTTGAAGATTTGGATAATACAGTTTAAATTTTCCAGTTTTAGGCCGAAAATGTCTGTAGCTTCGTTTTTATTCAGTGTCGTTCATTTCAAGTGTAGTCCAGTTAAATCAATAAAATTAATGAATGAGGAAATATAATAAGTAATATTATGTATAGAGAACTAACTATTTTTTTTAACTATTATTATTCATGTTTCAGGGGTCGTATGGAATGTCTGGAGTGTATGCACCGACCAGAATCGATCTAGGCGGGGTGCTACTTGGAGCCATAGTCGGTTTTGGAGCTATCCTCATCATTCCTAAACTTCTGCACTTATTGACGGTGCCAGTGGGCGGTGGTTCTCCACATCCCTATGGACGAAGTGGGTCAATTATTCCTTATGAATTTTTTAATCACTGGCAATTACTTGAAGAAAATGTAAATGATGCAGTTTTCACAGTAATTGGCACGCTTACAATAGTTTGCTTGAGGGGATATTTTTAATGCGTTACTTTTTCTCTTATAATAACATTATGAGCTAAATCATACAGCTGGGCTTGATTCAAAAATATTTAAGAGCCCTATAGTATAGGAACAAGGTGGACACACACTAAATATGAATAGCTTAGCGTAATATGCAATGACAAGCTTGTTGAACGTGTAGTGTGCATCTGCCTTTCTTCTGTATTGCGGTTATATAACTTATATAATTGCTTATATAAGACTACTAGATTTTTACCAAGCAAGCCAAGTTATAAAAACTGAATAGCACAATTATTTATTCAATAATAAATATCAACTTAAGAAGTTTCATTCAACTGCATTAATATTCATAATATTTATTATATTTATACTAGATGAGTAAGCCCACAGCGCAAAGCACCACTTTCTCTATTCAAATTTGACGTCAAAAACTTATTCAATACATTGATTTGACTCTATTTAGCGGACAGGCTCAAGCAGTTCCTTCAAAATCCGAGAGATGGCGCTGGGTAAATTACATTTTTTACACATTGAAATTACTTTTTTTCCCAAATACAAAATAATAGTATAGCTGCTTAACACAATGTTATCCAGCAGTGCTTTGTTCCCATCACTGGGTTGCGAAGACTAGCTTATGGTTGAGATGTCAATGTGCTAACCACACGTTACATCTTTTCTGGTTAATGATCATTCACCTCTGCTGATCCAGTCAAGTGGATGTGAAACTGGCAACCAGCTGGTAGGCCTAGGCCCACATAGGGCTGTTGAGCCATTGACAAACAATCAAAACAAAATAATGAAACCTGCATAATAATTATCTAGGAATCTTTATTTTGGCGCGAACCGCATCTACATTGGTCCAATATGAAGGTCGCAGAGTCACAGTGACTGTTATTAGTTTCACAAAACTCTTTTAGTATAATAAGGATTTCTGTGAACAGTCTGTCTTGAATAAAAAACTTATCTATAGAATAATTATTGGTTTCCTTTGATTTCAGACGTAGAAGAAGTTTCAACCGGTTTGAATTCAGTATTGAACCGTGTGGACGCTGCCCTGGAGCGGGAGAACATCGACTCGTCAGCTTGCATTCAGAGAGCCATTTGCGAATCTGTGAAGGCGTCTCCCTCTGACGGCTTCATCAACACACTAGCTCGGTTTGTATTTTTCTCTCCTTTTTTTTTATCAATTATTGAGTTGAATTTATTACATAGTTCTCAACTGTAAATGATTTGTTATATTCTAATAACTTTGCATTCTCAAAAAGAAAATGAAAAAACTTTCATAATATCATTAATAGCCTATACCTATTACAAACAAATAATGTGTAAGATAATTCCATCAATTCTATTATTTCACTATTATCAATTATTGTAATAATTTTTCCAAAGCAAGTTTTGCCACTTTAGAATCTTAATTTGAAATTTTCCAATCTTTTTCATTAATAATTTAATCCATAAATAAAAATATAAGATTTATAAATATAACACTCACTTCCCATGCAATAAGCAAATTACGTGAAATTGAAATTGAAATTGAATTTATTCAGAAAAAGAACACTACAAAATCCATTGTAAAAAAGGTAACATCATACATAACATAAGAAATCGCTAAAACAAAACATAATAATAATAATTGTGAATTTATTGTCAACATAATGTCAATTTATTTTTTTGTATATCCATTCTTGTTTGAAAATTTTCAAAAACAATGTATTTATGACAATGCAGTTTTCAGTTACTATTCATAGGGTACCAATAATGAACTGGAATTTAGTATTAAATTTAAACTGTATATACTTAACAATTTCTGGGCACTACAACCAAAGGAGAAAAATTTCATTATTCTCTCTGGGCGAATACTGTACATTAATTAAAACAAATAAATTTTTATTCAACTGAGACACTCTTTGCCTCTTTATTATTCATGATGATTCAAAAAGTTTTATAGGCCTATGGACCGTAAAATAAATTCTCTGAAGAATCTTTCCACGCCAATTATTATCCTATTGTATCGAACAAATAGTTTTTGAATTTTTTATTCATTTGGGATAAATTATTTAGCAATCGTGCTCTCTTGTTCCATATTTCTCTTGAATGGTGAATTTTGTAGTATACCCAATTTCGCGGTTAATGCTCACATAATCGAGGCTTGGGCGTGGATAATGAGAAGGGTGATAATGAAAGATGAAAATAACGATTTTACTCTATTTTACTCTACTTCCTAACAGTTTATAAAAAAATATGAACTAAATAAATCCGATATTTCAATGATTTCCAGAAATTCTCTAGTTTCATCTCTAGTGAAAGGATCAACGGTTGAAGGAGCCCTGGAGTCTGCCAGAGGCTATGAAGGATGCTCTCGATTCGCAGCAAAATGTCCTTTCAGCCAAAGAGTGATAGCGAATAGTTTGAAGAATCTTCTTACCTAAAAGTTTAAAGCTATTAATCAAACCATAATACCTCATTGTGCTTATGGGATTTATTTTTATTGAGATAATCTGTTTTGTTTTTTTGAAACTAATAAAATTGAAGGTTCGAATATTATTGTCTCTACAGTCTCTACCCTTTGTCTCAACACTACTTTTTCCTCTGTACTATATAGAGACTGTATAATAATATTTAATTATATTATAATAGTAACATAATAATACTATTATACAGTCCTCTGTACTGTAGTTTTTAAAGTAAATTGAGGATTTTTCAAGTTATCAACTTATGAACTTTTATTGCCTGTGTATTATGTATGTCAATGGCGCAACAGCCCTATGTGGGCTGTGTAATTACGTCTATTTTTCAATGAACTTGATAACAAGCCTACCAGGTGTAAGATAGCTGTGGAAGGAAAAGTCTACATTTGAGATTAGAAGATTACTTATAATTTTTCACTCTGTTTATAAAAAACGTTTTATGGGCGAAGTTGAGGCATAATAACCGCTCTTCCACTCAACCCACATTAGAGTGAATGGTTCAACTTAATTCAAATTGTTAGAGAGTAAATAGAAGAAGAAGGCAATGCATTATTAGATTTTATCATTAGATAAAAATAAAAATTGATTTCAGCATGTCGCTCACCAGGGGGCTCCGCCCCCATTGACACATTGAACATCGATATGTCGATAAAAAACGCCTCAAAAACGCAAGGAAAAACATCGATTTCTGTCGTAATTTTGGGAGAATCTCAAACATTCTTTAACAGATATTTTTGGACCTTGAACGAACCTAAGTACCAAATTTCAACATTTTCTAGACAATTCTCAACAATTAGTTCTAGAAAAAGCTGAGAAAACGCACAAAATCGCTAGAAAAACGCGAATATTGAGCGTATCTTTGGGATGTTTTAAAATCCGTTCTTAGTGTGCGTCTAAAGGTCTAAACTAAACATGCATGCCAAATTTGAACGAATTTGTTTCAGTCGTTGTTGAAAAATCTGCAAAAACGCATTTAAAATGCAAGGAAAACTGCAAAAACGCCGATTTCTGACAGTAATTAAGGGCGAATCTTAAACATTTTTTAACAGATTATTTTTAGACCTATAACTAACCCAGATACCAAATTTCAACTTTTCTGCCAAATAGTTCTCGAAAAAGCTAGCTGCAGCTCAGATGAATACGAGGTAGCTTTGTTATTTATCTTGTGATAATAAGATAATTTCTCAAATTTTATGTAGTCAGGTAAATTTTAATACACATTTTCAGGCATTCATTTTCCAAAAATCCCAGCCGGCGCTTCCATATACCTATTGGGGGAGGGGGGTTGAGTTGACTTAACCGGCTACCCTTTGTAGTCTAGTTCTTCAAGCCCCCCCCAAACTCTATCCCTGGCTACGCCCTTGGGAAGAGGCATTGAATGGAAAAAAATGAGTAGAGAAGAATATGAACAAAGTAAAAGAATGTAGGCCTATTGTATTTCCAAATATTACTTTCAAGAATATATTTTTGTTGAGACTAGTGATATGCTCATCCTTCAATAAACTAGATGACATAAGCCCATATGCAGCTCAAGAAGAAAAAGCCATGATTCAGGAAGACCTTAAAGGTATATAGAGTAGGAAAAGGTAATGTATTTTCATGAATATTGAATCAAGAATATTATGCTTCAGTTCGTGATGGTAGGTTTATTATTTATGTAGTATCTTCAATAAAATTGAATTGGCCCACTAGCTTCATCGAGGCTGAGATAGACGGAAAATGCAAAACAGCCAAAGTAAGGAAATGTTTAGAAAAGAATAAATGTATTGCATTTTTTCAAGTAACTGAGGTCCAAATATTATTTGAAACAGCTTCTTTTTTGACACCTTTGATATTAATGTCCATTCTTCAATAAACTGGAGAAAAAGGAAGAAGCAAAAAATTAGAAAAGAGTGAGGAGGAGAAGCAGTTGATGTTTTTTCGTATTGATTCGATCAAAATAATATTAAAAACATCTAATTATTAGTTTAAGCTGGTTACATTATTATTTAAGTTAATAAAATATGAAATCTGACCTGAAATGGAAAATGGCTGAATGCCGCTTAACACACGCAATGTTTTGCAGTTATTTTTTTCAAGAAAACACTAAGCATCGTTTATTCAAAAGCTATACTTTAAAATTAATCGAACGACTGCTACAACACCTGGTAACTTTGTGTTAGCCTCTATATCTGTCTACAGAGGCTCTAAAATATCTGTCTATTGCATGTAAGATAACATTTTCTTGGGAGTGAAAAAGACAAAATTGACTTCTCTGAATAATTATAGATCAAGAAAATGTTCTAAAGAAGTAAAAACGAGAACTAATAAATTACTTAAAAGATTAATTTCAATATGGTATTGACTTCATTCACAAGAAAGTAACTATTACAATGTATTTTTTAATAGCAGTCCCTTGATAAATTATTATCTTGCAGTATCTATCTCAAATCAAAATCTTGGATACTACGTATTAAAGTAACTGCAGTAACTCCATAAATAAAACTAACTGCAGTACACTTTTCACAACCCCTTCTCAATATTTTTTTAAAAACAATTTGTTTTCAAACAATATAATATAACAATTTGTATTATTTCTTAAATTACAATTTTTGTATTGAATTAAAACCCTATCAAGCAATTTAATACATTTTTTAACTTGATTGTTATAGGCTAATAAATGTAATATTAATTTGTAATTTTTAAAAATATTATCACTAGGCCTATTAACATGTGGTTGAATAACAAACATTCAAGACAAGAGGTGGAACCTACCCGTAAGGGTCTCCCCACCGATAAAAAAAAACTAGGCCTATTTGTTATTTTCCAACTCATTGAATGTTCAATTTGATTCATACTTTCCCTTATTTAATAATGAAGTAATAATTTCATTATTTTTATTCAACAATTTGTCGGTGCCTTGCGTTAACTCTTCTGAGATTCTGGAATCATTAGGTTGGAAATAACTTCCGGATATGCTGGGGCCGGGTAGGCCTAAAACCATCTTTGTACGCAGCAGTTGCACTCACGGGATAAATTCAGAGCCCAACCTATTATTATTCGGTCCACGCAACGGGAATACACGGTCATTTTGTCAGTTAGCGAAAAAATACTTTCTCCGTATGCAATAGTAATCGATTCTATTGAGAGACAAACAATGACAGTCGAGCCTTGCCCGAAAAAATGAAATGCGGTTTCGACAAGGCAAGTGTGACTGAAACAATGAATTTACAGAATATGGCTCAAATCTCAGTTTAAATAGATTGTTCAAAATCTACAGAACATCATTTGTCAAACTGTGCTGTTTGACAAGGAATCTCTGGAAGAACTCCAATGTGCTTAGGTGATTGAGGTAAGTTTTGGTAATGAAATTTTCATAATATTTGTTATAAATTAATTAATTTCGTTACAATGCATATTTTTTCAGTGTGATGATCAATATTATGGAGATGAAATTTGTTGAACTATATCTACTTTTCATTGACAACATAATGGTCTACTTCTTCATTTTTTTGATTTATTTATTCAAACACACACACAATTTACAAAAACAAGTAACAAATAACAATTGCAACGACCAAATTATTGAAAATACACACATTATAACAAAAACACGAGAGGGAAAATGTTGCAAAAAGGGGAGAATTTAAAGACTTTTCAAACTAAGATTTTCCATGGTACTAGGAAGACATTCAATTCATGGAAAATGATTCATTCAATTTCTGGAATCAATATATTTTTCTTGGAGATGAAGAGATAGCACAGCAGACAAATGTGGATGGACTTTGAAAAAATAATACAGTATAAGTGTACAATCGATCAATGAATGAATATTTTATATTCTATACAAAAAACTTTCTATTGTGCTTTTTGGAAAATGTTGTCTTGCTTTTATATGTAAATTTTTCTATTCTCGCTGGAATTTATTCTTCAAAATAGTGTTTAGATTGATTAGGCTCCAAAGGCTTCTAGTTTCATGTCAAGCAAATAAGCTTCTTCAAGATGGAAGCAAAATCTGAATAGTAGCCCAATATATTATGCTTTTTTTAATGATCAATCTGAATGAATGGATCTTTTGAATAATCAACTGCTTCGATTCACCTTTTTCTAAGCTAGCATGTTTCAAAAAAATTCATTTTTGTTTTGACAATTTTCCCAAAAAAAGGCCTAGGCCTACTATAGAATATTTATTTAAAGTATTCTCACTGTATAACGTGAGATCAATCTGTTCCTCTATCTAATATGGTTTCAAAAATAAATTCAACACTTTAATTTTTATAAATGCATTTTACAGAAAATCATTGGCGCGGAAGAGGCGAGAAAACACAATTACTTTGTGCCATATGAGCTAGAAAAATGGTATCTTGGATTTCATCACCCATTTTCGTTGCAGTGGTCATTTCAACATGTCTAGGGGAAAGGTAACTACAATACTGTAATTTCGTAGTTCACTGAATATCTATTTCCTACATTATAAATTACCCGCTACTATGCTGGATTTTTATGAATGTTATTATAGGTTTTTATCGTTGGAAATGTATATTATAACAACATTGCAAAGCCCAATATTTTTGTGATAGTTTGACAAATTAAAATACGTAAAAACCATCCTCTTTTGAAAAATACAACTGTTTGCCTATAATAGTCGTCTTGTGGTGTTTATCCAAGACAAGTTTTGTTATTATTATTCTATACATTTTTGTAGTATGCTAATCATGAGATAATGTTTCATTTTGAAGTTGAAATGTGGAATTGAACGCATGATTGCGGTAGTAGGTTACAAATTGGGGGGGGGGGACAAATTTCGTAAAGTTATTTATATTTATGAATATTTTCAAGGATTATAATTATCAAACAGGGTGCATAAAAAATATTATTGAGATAATGGACAAGTTGAATAGAGGGAAGAAAAACAGAGAAAACTATATCAAATATTCATCTTATCATGGAATTGCATGGCTAGTTTAGCCAAGAAAATTATTCAATAAAATTATAATAATTTTTTGGATTGGCAAACTTCACTAAAAATTGTCATTGAGGCATTTAAATCTAGATTTATTTTTCATTTTCAGGAATATCACAAAAAAACTATTTGACGAAGAAGCTAAAGGAAGGTTTCTAACATTCAACAATGATGCCAGCAACATTCGGGTGATTAGTATGCTATATTATAATATATTATTATATTTGAAAATATTGCTTCTTATTATCTGTTTGTCAGAAAGCTCATGAAAGTCAATATTAGAATACTATTGTAGCCTAGTCCAAACTATTATAGTTCAACCAAATTACGAATCATAATATACTAAACAATTTTATGGTGAAATTGAGTAGAAATAATAACATTTGGACAATTTTTGACAAAAATAACAGTTTGAAATTACAAATAGGTATTGTAGGCTAGACTACTCAATTCCTATCACTTATGCGCATATAGGCGCCTCGCGGTGGGGGGGGGGATGTATCATCAATATATTGTAAAAAATTCTGCGATCTGCTGAATAAATTAAAATATCTGTGATGCTAATACTTGCTTGGGCCTAAACAAAATGATTTTATCAAGTAGATATTATTTCCGGCTCATATATTTACCCTAATTTTGATTTGTGAGACGGCCTACGGTAGAGAACAGATTAGACGAAGAGAGTATCGCTTCTCTATGATGCGATACCAAAGACAATTAGAAAACTTAATAGTTTCAGTAACAGTGATACTTAAGGGTATACAACTAATACTTAATAGTAACAGTAACAGTTAATACTTAATAGTTTTCTATCGTCTTTGGTGGTACTCATTGTCTTGATTTTTATTTCGGAACGAACGATCCTTGATGGTTCCAGCTACTAGCCGGAACCTACCTCAAGTTCTGTTCTACAATTGAAAAGTATACTTAATAGTCAACGCTTTTACCTAATTCCTACAGGGCTCTCCTCAACTCAAATTATACAGAATTTTCTGCAATCATATTTTTATTTTTGTTTCAGTTGGAGATTGTGTTTGCTGTACCTTTTCTGCACATTCCAATTGGAGCAACCCATCTGCAAGAGGGAGGTCCAAGGCCTATAATCGACATCAATGCCAAGTCATTGGTCGTTACCAGTGTGATTCTATTCATGTTGGTGTTTGTTGTTCCTGGGTTGGTTCGATTATTAATACCAAGCCGTCCTCTGCACTACGGTCAGTAGGTCACAAAAAAAATAAATTCTTATCATAATTCAATCAAACTACTTAACTACCTGAAATACACAGGATCTTGGTGTGTCAGGGGTTATTTTACAATATTGAAATAGATTATCATTGCCTTTCAGTTAGACAGTTACCATACTCATTTTTTTATTTTAAATGTTGTATATTTTCCTTGAAATGAGATGGATTATTAATCATTCAAGTCCATTATCACACTTCTAAAATCGTGCTTGAAGTAAAGCTCCAATCGGCTCTAGAAATAGAATTTATTTTAATGAAATTCCACAAAAAATGTAAATAATTTATTCACAGTGATTCTTCTATCGTAGTATATATAACATTTTAAATATAACATTTCAGAGTCTGAAACTATAAATTCATGCTCTATTGCTTATTTTCTATAACTCTAATTAATTCATGCCATTCGATAGAATATCATATATTTTCGCTACGCTAAAATTCACGCAAACCTTTTAGGTACTATTGAGTTGAAAGATAATTTGAAGAGGCAGATTTGATAAGTGTAGGCCTACTCTTGGAGATTTGAATTAGAATACCGTAACAGTTAGTAGTGATTAACTTTGAACACTGTGTTTGAGGGCTCGTGTCCTAGCTACGCAAAGTTTCACGCACACCTTTTACTATTGAATTGAAAGATAATTTGAGAAGGCAGACTTGATAAGTGTATGCCTACACTTTGAGATTTGAATTAGCTGACAGGGCCCGAGCCCATAATACATTTTTTTGTATGTAGTTCATTTTTTGTTAGCCCAAACAGAATTTTACAAGTTTTTCTCAAGACAAAATTGATAACAAAACGTATAGAAAATTTTGAGCTACTGCATTTTGAAATAATTGGCAGGTTACAGCGAAGCTGGAGCACGTGGCTTCATGGAGCGAATGGAGACCACTCTGGCCAATATGGGAATAGACTCGGGCGAGTGCTGGAGAAAGGGAGTGTGCACTATGGTCAACTCGGCCGTGCAGAATGTGGCACTCGGCCGAGCATCCAGCTGGGAGAAAATTGTCGATGGCGTCACTCAGTAAGTAGGCTATATAAAGCTTTTTATGATTTTTTAAAAGTGTGAGGACTTATCCACTATGACGTAGCCATGATAATACCGGGTTATCATAAAAGAATGGTGCGGTTTCAAGAGAATTGGTGCGATTTTCTGACAAAAATTTGACACGGATCAGTTCATGATTCCTGTCTAATTTCGGTTGTTTGGCTTGAACGCTGGTTTCTATAAAAATTCAATTTTCGCACCATTCTTTTATGATAACCCTATATTGTATAGAACCGTGGTGGATGAAATCTTACTATTTTTGCACATTGTAAAACATTGCAATGAATCATTCCTAGTGATTAGTTTTCAATCCCGGTGCCTTAGCAAAATGAACCAGTTATAATTCTAGGGAGTAATGACTATCAAGTTAGTTATAACGGATTCAATAAATTTGTTCTGTTATTTTACTTTGGCATTTTTCTTCTGAGATCTTTCATCTTTGTGTAGTTGGTGCCCACTGTTGGAATATGAATGACTAATAAACGAGTCTTCACAATATTAGCCTATAGTTTTTTACTTACATGTAAATAAGTCTCGTTCTCCATTTTCATTATTGTATATCAAGCAGCTGTGGAGCCGGCTTAAGCTGTGTGTACACGGTCAAATTTTTCACCAAATTCCATCCAATGAATAATACAATCTTGAATTGAACAGATGACTTGTAAGGTACCCACACACTACAAATGCTTATCATAGTTTGCGGCATTATTGCAGTGCAGTTCATGTGTATGGATACGGATACCTATCAAAAGTCAGTTGTTGGATTCAAGGTTGTATTGGATGAATTTTGATCACTTACAATCGCTTTAAAACTGGTATTGACAATTTCTATTAATTTATTTGGATTTATTTCTATTATCTGCTTTTGGTATAAATAATTGGAAGAGCTGTTAGATTCTAACAGTTTTGGTATGAGCCTGTTGTACTCTCCTTTATAAATGATTGATTTGATTTTTTCAGGAATAGCTGGATCAACAGGGTGGTTCCTAGCTCCTTACTTCCTACTGGATGCTTGACAAAGACTGATAATCAGCAACTTTTCCAGTGTCCTATTGCTTTCAATCGATCCACTTTTTTAAATGTTATTACGGATTTGATGAAGAGGCTCCAAAGTCTATCAATGCTCGATGGTATTTAATACAGTGAGAAAGTTGTCTGATTACATTAATTTAATCTATTTTTCAATTCTGATGACTATATACTAATGACTAATGATGACTAATTGTGGGTTAAGTGGAAGAGGGGGATTGTATGCCTCAACTTCGCCCACAGCAGTTTTGTAATGTGAAAGTAAAAAATAAAGTAATTTATCTGTCTATCTATACTTTTTTGAATCTATGTGAAGCAGGTATAACGTACAGTATGTATTTTCTGTCTTGTATAAATTCATGTGTTGTAATATATTTTATAAATAAATAGGTTATTAGTTTCAATAGATAGGTCATGATGCCTTGAACCATTTCTATCCTTGAAACATAAACTTCTAATCTTCAGAGTTCCAACTCAAATCCAGTGTAACCGCAGTCCGCAGCCAAGCCATAAATGGAAGGTATTGTAGGTTTTCATATTGGGCTTAACTTTATCCCATTCAAACACATTCACAGCAACAATTGAATAAGCCACTTAAATCTATATGAAACAGATGTTCTCACATTGGTGAGAAGTGATAAAAACGAAACAGATTTCAATGTGGAATTTACCTCCAACAAGCCACGGATACTAGAATACACGTTAGGCATCATGAGTAGAATGCACGGAAGTCTGCTGCGATTATGACGTAGCTATGAAACTGTTACCATGAAAACGTTGAAAACACTCGTGTCTATTTCGGTTCAGGAAACGTCACACTTATCGAATCTAGGCTGGATGGGCTTGTGATTCCTATATTCTTTACTAAAGGGTGGCCCATGTAAAACCGGCCCGGGTGATATGAGGAAGAAATAAACCCGGGCCGGTTTTATATATTATGGGCCACTCTGTACAATGAACTGTCAAAGTTGAAACAGACGATCGAATAATCAATCATCGAACCGGTATCGATCAGAGTATCGATTGCTCGTATAGATTAATCGATTACAGAATTATCTGATAATTCGAGAGTAATGATACTCGCGGTTTTTGAAATTACATTTCATAAGTAAAGTGTAAAGTTACCTACGATAAAAACTGGGTTGTATATCTCTAAGAGAAAATAATACAGTGAGGGTTCAAAAATGAAAATTTGGTCTTAAAATTAATCTAGTCAATTTATTTACAATTTATAGCTACTATTTACAAATCATAATCATCTACTTATTAAGAAACGTGATTACTTAGTATATTTACAAAACGAGTGTTCTATTCAATAGAAATTGAGAAAAATACAATTTTATACGCTAATGATGAATGAGGTAACAAAATATAGTAGGTTTGATGTTTCAAAATGTTTTACATTTTAGAATGTTCTCAATGACAATGCATTTTGCAAATGATATGAAATAAGATGAAATGAAAAAAATGTGGAGAAAGATTTGAAATATTTAACAAACATCGTTAATGACTAGCAATAATTTAAATATTTGCGTTGAATATGGTTGGACTGAATAGAATAATGAAAACTGATGTGAAAGATCACAAGACAAGGATCTTTATAGAAACTTTATAAAGAATTAGCAAGTATTACATCATTGGTACCTTACTAGGAAAGACAATATGGTAAGAGTTTATCAATAAATTTCATCTGAATTCCTAATGGCTGAGTAAGATAGTTCTGTATTTCTCACAATGAAATAAACTTAATCTACAATAGAAGTATGGGTAGAGTTTACGAAGGATAATAAATTGTGAGTAGCAAATAAAATTATTCACATGAAATTACTAATTTAATATCACTTATGAACTAAAAAAAGAAAAAAATACATAATTAGAATACTTGGAGATGATATTTCTACTTCGAGTTTTGAGTAGACTCCAAATACTCTCTCACAGCTCAGTTGAAACTTGAAAAATTTATCATTTTTTTATTAATAGCTGGAAACCTGTAATTTTCCAAATCTAAAATCAATGAATACTAACAAATGAATTTTTCACAATACATTTGTGCACATACATACTCAATATTATTCGAGTAATACTCGTTCTTATGTCAAGAATTGATAAAAGAAGAAACTACCAGTGGATGGGGAGAATACCAAATAGTTTTTGACAACTTATAGATTAATCAAACATGTCTCTCAATTCAAATGTTTCATTAAATAATTGAAAAAAAAATACTTCGGCTAGTAACTAATATAGTACAGTCGTTTGGCATTCTGCAATTACCAGTATAAATAACTAAGAGCAGCTTTCCAAGCAAGTATTGTTTAAGTAGCTTTCTAGTCTCAAATCAGGGTATTTTTTCAACTAAAATTACAAATAGAAAATTTCTAAAACAATAAAAAAGAAAACTTCAATCAAGCGATTATGTATTTAGGTAATACGCATTAGTTACAGAAACTTTATCAACTAACAATAATTAGCTTAAGATTCAGACTTAAGTAGGCAATATATGAAAATTTTCTACAAGTTTTGAATGGAATGACAAAATGATAATAGAATGAATGATATATAAATTGAAATACAATTTAATGAAATGAATAGATTATTTTGAACATTTTCTAGATTATTTTGTTTGTCTACTTCAAAGATAACATTCTCATAAAAAAAGCAACTGTTTTTGCAACGATTTAATAGTACAGGAAATATCACAACACAAAAATAATGAGAAAAATAGATATTTTAGTATTTGTTTGTTTCGAAAAGCTGCATAGTTAATTATAGTTCTGTAACGTTCGATTTCAATTGTTCACATTTTTTAAAAATAATTACCGACTATATGCTGTTAATTATCCAATACAAAAACAAACAGTAAGAAAGCTGATCATGGTTTATTACAAATTTATGATTTCCAGTGTTGGAATAAAAAAAATAAATAAATACATTTTGTGAAAAAACTCAATTCGATCTGGAATGATAAGGGGGTGTGGGTAAGGCGGGGAACATAAGTGGTGAGCGAGTACAGTTAGACGAATATATAAATTAATTTATAAATACTATCAATTAATTTAATAAATAACAATCATCAAACACAGTGAGAGGGGAGGGGGTGGATTGTGTCGAATAAAAAACAATTCATCAACAAACACAAACTATAGAAGAGGGAAAATATTTTTTATGTTTAATGAAAAACTGATTATGATCAAACGCTGGAGGAATAATGTCATGTAGGTATTTAATTCACATAATATGTGAATTGAACACTCATTTGACGTCTCTGGAGAACTATATTTATATTTTTCCTATGTTCTAAATGTTAAATTAAGCATTTTCAATGTCTTCCACTCTAAAACTGCATGTTTCTTGAGATACCGCGACCACTTTTGAACTTCATTGTATTCAACTTCAATCTTTGTAGTTTAAATACTGTTAGGCAGCTAATTATTTCAGAGTATTGGATTATTCAATGGCATCAGATTAGGAGTAGGGTTCTGTCGAACATATAATTTTTTAATCCGGTATGCATGCCATTGAAGCTGGCTATTATCAGCTAAACATACACCTGTAAAAGATAGATACAATTCCACAGGGTTTTTCTCCTCGTTATACCGTACAATATATAGCCAGCTTCAATGACATGCATACCGGATTGAAAAATTACAAGATCGAGAGAACCCTACTCCCAATCTGATGCCGTTGAATAATACATTGTGGTTGAGGAAAGTTTTTCGCGTTAATACATAATTAATCATCATCAAACAAAAATTTTGGGGGAGGATTTACCCGGTCGCACACCGAAGCGATAAGCAACAAGCAACTAGCAACACATGGATCATATGATCGTCTACTCTAAAGAAACAAATGTTCCAATGCACACCTAAAGCAGCTGTTTCAGTGTGCATTGGACTATTTGTTTGTATAGAGTAGACGATAATTATGATTCATGTGTTGCTATAGTCAACAGACAAGCCAGCATTGTTTATGCAAGAGGCGCATTGCAATGCAAGTTTCACTAGAGAGAGGTACTAACTGCACTAAACCTGTTTGTTGGGTACCGTGCGATAGACAGCAAAAGTGCGTTCAGACTATGCTGCAAAGTCGAATAAACTGAATCAATAACTTTGTGGTGCTGAGCAAGGTTATTGATAAACTCTAAGCAATGCTGACTTCTTGACTGCATATAGTTGCTTATTGTTCCGGTGTGCGACCGGCGTTAGGGAGAGGAGAGATGGTTGCATGGGGTGGGGTAATTTCTAAAAATATTACCTCAAATTTTGTGGGAGGATTAAGGGAGGGGAGAGATGGTTGCAGTGGGTAGGGGAATTCATAAAAATATAACACCGAATTTTGCGGGAGGGAGGAAGGAGAGGACGGGTTGCTAAAAACTATTATCGGTGGAATCCGAGGAAGTCGGTCAGTCTGTCCTGCAGCCACTGTGTGATGGGCTCAGGCTTGGAGGGCGCCGAGTTGTTGGCGGAGGCGGCCGCGTCGGGCAAGTACTCCTCGCTGCGAATGCAGAAGTAGCTCTTGATGGGACTGCGACACATGGGACACGTGTCCAGCTTGCCGAAACACGAGGCGCAGATGCACGTGTGCCGACAGGGCAGCAGGGCGCGCGACAGCGGGAAGTACTGGCAGACGACGCACAGCTGTTCGACCGGCGGCGGTGGCCAGGTCATGTGCGCCGAGTCCAGCAGCAGGGCGCCCCTCTGGTCCTTCTGTCCCGGCTCGTCTTCGTAGCTCAACGGGTTGCCGGTCGCCAGGTACAGTTGCTGCAAACACAAACACACACTGTTAATAATATTGCCACTAATAAATACATAAATTGCCGTAGAGGCGCGACCATACGATGACAGTCAACTGGCGACAGTTATCTAATTTTTAGTGTTATATCATTAATCATTTATGAGAGCGGTTGCTAAGTAATCATATGGTTAAGTAACAAACATTCAAGACTGCTCTCGGATGGGTGACCGATACAAAAAATAAGGCGAGGTGGAACCTACCCGTAAGGGTCTCCCCACCGATAAAAAGCCATACGATAAAAAAATCATTTATTGGATTCAAGCAATACAATCTTATAGGAAAGAAAAACAGGTGTTAATGCAAAACTTCTTCTGTTCCAAAATTTATCTGGAATTTCAAATAAGGAAACGCTTGTTTTCCATTAAAAATTGTATTATAAGTGACAGAGTGTTATGATATCATAAATAACATTCGTTCTTATAAATTAATGAAATAATTTTTATAAATCTTCAATTCTTACAAACCTAATAATTGTTATTTTATTCTATTTTTTTTTGCTGGGGATGCCCACATAAGCTCTACGCTTAGTAGATGATGAGAGTATGATGATGAGAGATGAATGAACCTACAGCTTTAGGTGGGTTCCGAACCACCGGGAAGCGATTTTGAGATTCATCAATTGTATTTAGAGTTTTAGAGAAACCGGTCACCGTTACAACAGGAGTGGTGGTAGGCGCCGTCTCTTATCTAATCTCACCAATTAGACCCACCTGCTAAGACTGGGACAACCGCTCCCCTTTAGATGCATTATTATAAGATTATGTTAAATATTTAGCACATATAAGAAGAAATTAATGACACTTATGATACTAATATACTCTAGTGTCACTTATAATACCATTTTAATAGGAAATAAGCGTTCTCCTACCTGAAATTCTAGTAATAACCCTAAAAAAGTAGTTGACTATTGTCATCGTGTGGTTGCGCCCCAATTGAATAATTTGTGATCCCCAATTGAGACCGTTTAAAAAATTACTGGTGGCAACGTATATTATTGCAGAAACATGCAGTTCAGTGACGGATCAAGGGAGGGAGGGGTGCCAAGTGGGCTATAGACTACCCCAATTTACATTAGAGAAAAATTAAACTTGATAATATAGGTTAGCGTACATCCCACCTCAACCCCTTACCCCCTTGACTCAATCCTAGATCCGGCACTGATAAAGGTCTAAACAGTACACAGTCTTGAACGGTTAATTAAAAAAATAACCTATTAATAAATAAAAAAGTAAAAATATATATGAAAAATGAATATTCTCTAGAAAATCTTATAGAAAACAAAGAGATAGATTCCTCTAAAACCAATAAGATAACAATAAGGAGAATTTTACTATTTTATAAACATTCTGAAAATGACTCTTCCTTGGATAAAAATTATACATAAATATAAATTGCATACAAAACACAATACGAAGAGGTCATGATAACGATAGAGAAACACAGAAAAAATTGATCAAATATCGAACACTTCTCAACTCAAACACAAAAACAAATAATATAAAACATAAAAACAAACATTGCAAACGAAAAAGAGCTAAAAAATACGTATACATGAACTGAACAAATGAACATTTCACAAGATCAAATACAGGAAGCACATACATTATAATAATTATTATAACATTTAAATTACTGTCTAATTAAAGCCTACTTCAGATTCCCACACGTCAACTTAAAACAACAAATTAACACCTTTTTTTTATAAAATACAAAAAACCAGTACGTTATATGTTTGCTGAGGCGGTTTGAATAACCTGTTAGTCAGCTTAAAATTGTCTGATAAATCAGGAATTGTTATTAAAAAATACAATTTTGCCGAAAAAGGGTTCGCTATTAAAAAATAAATACAATCCAACACCAAAGCCTGACACCTTATTCACAAAAAATTAAAATTGAGTAACAAAAAACTGCACCTAACAGTTGATTTTGAAAAATCTGGGAATAATGTACAATAAAGGATAAAATAAGCAAGAGTAACCTTGAGGCACGAAAGTTGTCCATTGGCCTGTTTCAGATACTGAGCCAGAATACTCGTGGGCAACGTACACACTGCATCCTTTATGTGAACTACATTGATTAATGCAACCTGCAAAAAGTAAGCAAACATATATGAGGAAGTTATTCGAGTTAATTGACAGTCTAGACTTGTTCCAGACTTATTTACAAAAACACGCGATATCGAATCAACCTATTGAATAATTAAAGGCGTTTTGTAAAAGATAAAACTTTTCATCAAATACCTTCCAATAATATAACCTGGAATTGAATTAGCTTACGTACCTACACACTAGATATGAATTATTAAAACGAAGCTAACTACTGTATGTCTGTTGTATGGTTAACTAGCTAGCTAACTAGTTAAGTCAGCTGTTCAATTCAATCTATTGGATAAAATTTTCTTATTGGAAGGAATTTTGTGGAAAATATGATCGTGTAAACCTAAGCAAAATTGTTGTATTTTCAATGCAGTATCCTATAACTGCTACTTATATTAATATACCTTGCCACGTTTAAATAATATTTGAATCAATAGTAAATACAGTACTAAATAATATTTGATTCAACTGAAATACAACTGACAGGTGTTACATCAATAGGAATTTATCTTGCATTCATTAAGTATCAGAATTTATTGATAAATCCTTAGTCTCAACATCAAATTAACCAATGGAACACACATATAAAATATTTAATATATAAGTACTTGTCATGGGATATATTTATAATCATATTTAAAAAAAAACTATCATCAAGTCTGACAAGTCTGTTCTACTGATTGGACTTGATCAAGCTTTGAATAAATACCGTATTTGAATTTATGAATAAATTATTCATCCATTCCTATGTATCTATTTTACACTTAAATTGATAAATGGAATATTTTTGCGGGAAGAATCTATGAATAAAATTATTGAATTCTAGTTGTTATTGGATACCTAGATCCGCATTCTAGTATACAGACAACAGATCTGACTTGAAACATAAAGTGAGTGATATTCTACTTCTGTGTCTTTTGTAATAGCAGGGATAATCCTTTTTTTGTTAGTCTATGGTAATATAATATTAAAATCAGATCTTAGGATACATTTTACTTACAATTAACAACAGGCATTTGTCTTGTGCAGAGTGAAAATGAGGTTTTACATAACACACTGAATGCCTAATACGGTTGACAAATAGTACCTTTTTGTTACATGCCATAAGTAAAACAATGAATGAAAACATAAAAAGTCAGCTTTCTAGTTTCCAAACTTTTTCCAATTTACAGCGAATAAAACAGGATTACTTTCTACAGGGATACTACAATCAGGGATAAACAATGGGTAACAGTAACTAGTTCAATCAAGACGGTCGATGGTCCATTATACTGTAACAGCTATTCTTTCTCATACTTCCTTAAATATAAAAGATCTCTGTTCAAAAACAATCCCAAACAGCTTCCAACACTAAAATATACTATAGATCTAGTAAACTTGTAACATATTCTTGGAGCCTTATAAACTGTTTCATTTTTTCATATTATATCAATTATAATTTAAATACCATGCATTTTTCTTCTCTTGTTTTCGGAGAAGAAAATAGTGATATTGTAAGAGGATATGACATAACCTGAATTTGGATTATTTGTGTAAATTGGAAGAGGAACAATTTGGGCATAAGCTTGATGTACTCTACTTTGTAAATTATTGAATAAATAATGGATTGATTGATAGATAGATAGATAATAATTTCAGTAGAAGTGAAGAAAAACTTTTTGAATGATACATGTCTTATTTTAGTAGTATGTTCTGCCATCTCTCTCTTCTCTTTCTCTTTCATTTTCACCTTATTTTAGTGCTCTCACTCTCTGTTTTCCTCTTAGTACATATTAATATAACATTTCTCAATTATTTCCTTGACAGTTGATTATACTCTTTATGTATGTAATATTAGCAACTCTTACCTGCGCACAGGATGTTTCCTTGCAGGTAGCCTAAATTTATTTTGTAATTTTTTGAACTTCGATTTTGTGATTATGTTGTAAAGATCTCAATAAAGTTTTCGATTAAGTTCTTGTTCATTATCTTGATATTCTACTTGACACAACTAAGATAATACTGTATTAATTTTTCCAACTCAACAATGTGTTTGTATTTGCTTTAAAACAGATATTTTCAAATTTTAATTTCAATCCACGTTAAAAATCCAGAAATGCTAATAGTTTTCAGTAGAGCTCACTCACCGTTTCATCAGGATGTAAAGTGCTGGGATTATCCCTTATGAGAAATATGACCAGCGGATAGCAGAGTCGTGGAGGAGTGCCCAGATCTAGGGCTGGGTCTGGTAGCGACATTCGCATCAGCTTTTCGCCGTGAGACGTTTCCCTGCAAAATAAATGAAAAAAGAAACTCAGTAACACGTGAAATAGAAACTATAAATGATAAATTGATTCATCCTAAAATATTTCAGTCAAAAATATATCAATCTTCAACTAAGTACCCATCTCCAGCAAAGTAATCGAAATTGAGGTTCTAAAAAATGTTCAAATCTAAAAAAGAATGCAACTAACGATAATTTAATTCATGCTAAAACATTTTCAGAGCAAAAGTTTATTAATCTTCAACTATGTACCTCTCTCCAGCAAAGTAATCTAAATTTAGGTCCCAAAAATAATGTTAAAATATAAAAAAGAATGCAAGTCAAAGCAGGAAGAGAACAGAAACAAGACTAAAAGAGAACAACCAATTGCCGGCCGGTGTGTGAGGAATGTGGTAGAGAAAGAGAAAGAAACTAGGTTATTGAAGCAACAAACCGATAAAACGAGGTGACTAGTAGAATACATACATCACAAAAATAATAATAATATTGATGCCAACGACCAAGTGCCATGTATGAGCCAACGGCACTGCTCAGTTTATATAACCACATGAGATGAGGTTAAAGTTGGAGATCTATCATTCACGAGTTGCTATGCTGTGGTATGTATATATGCTGTTTATGCTGCAGTATATGTATATGTAATATGCTGTACTGGTATAGCAGACCTGAATCCTGGGACCGGTTGTATGGATAGCAATAGCATTTGTTGCGTAACACCATACAGTACAGTATTCTGACAGCCAGTCCCCGGCTTATAGGTTACTGGGTTTAAACGTGAAAAGAGGTTAAACGAGTGTTTGGTCAGTGGGAGGTGGCTGGCCCTAATTCCATTTTAAGTCCTGATAAGTGATCAGGAAGATTTTGAGTACTGTAGTTGCTTCTAATCTACGTATGAAAATAATGTATCTCTAAGATCTGTTAAGTGATCAGGAATCACTTACTATGATAGAAGTATGAAAATAATGTATTTGTAAGATCTGTAAGTGATCAGGAAGATTTTGAGTACTATAGTTGCTTTTGTGTTACAAGTATCTGGAACATTCAACTGTATTCAACTCCTATTTACCTATTATATATTTTTATTCTGTTTGTCTACCTATTTTATGCAATTCCTATTACTCACTAAGATGATTATTTTCTTTGTCAGGACAAAGGTGAGAGAACAATGTTAGAAAGATTATATTTTTGAGCACTTTTGCATGGAATTGAGTGCTTTATTAGCATCTTAATGGGGGTTTTAAAATATTCTACAAATACAGTAGTTGGAAAATAACATTTCCTTCACATTACAACACAAATATCAGTTGCATTAAAATCAATACCACTATATTCTTTCAAGTAATTATTTTTATGATTGCTGGCAGGGATTGAAGATGGATCGATCCCATAAACACATTTCAAGCTAATTGAATCGAATATGATAATGTATTTTTGACAAAATAGTTTCTTGGGTACATTTTGGGGGAAAATCTGGATAAATTCATCTAAGGCTGAGAATAAACTAATCTGATGACATTCCAGAAAGCAGTTCTAAACATAATTCAATTTTTATAAAATAAGAGGAATGTTTCTATTCTAGCCTAATAATGAATTATAATGATTGAACAATACAAGTGGGAATAAACGTCCATTGAACGGCCAGACAGTAGTAAAGATGAGTTTTTTACACATATCTCTCCAAGTATATCAATGTGATCTATTATTTAAGCTAGCCTTCCTCGTCAGATTCCAGAGCAGTCAAACTTCCCGGTCCATTGTTTAAAACAAGAAGCCTACAATTAAAAACGCTGAAAAAATTTGCCGGCCGCTCGATGTGACCTTCACGTCTACTCAAGGTCGGCAATGTTAACAGGTATAAAGGATTTCATTTCATTACAAGTGTCAATCACAACCTCTCCCTAAAAGTGCCAGTAATAGAAACTAAAAAAAAAAGAAAATAAATTACTATGAACGCGGTTTGGCTCATCTTTTTAGTCAAGTCATTCCTACTTAGATGAAAAATCTCTTACATCTCGCCAGAGCTTTCCTTCTAAATGTTTTTGAACATCAAAAAAGAAATGTTGTAAAACAATCCTCAATCTTGAATTGATTCAATATTTTTAGGCCTACTACTCTACCTATCTTACTTTTCATAATAATTATTGTATTTATTCAGTCTGACTCCAATTATTATTAGATCAATAAATTTAGTGTAGGCCTAATACAGTACTAATATGTATCTTTTTTTAAATGAATTGTTTTGTTCAAATTAAAATATAGTAGCCTACTGTAACTGGATATAGTTTATTTCAACTGATCATTCAATGTACTGTATCAGTCAGTACCAAATATAAAAACCGAAAAAGTTTCATCGATTGAAAACAAGATTTAATTATTAAAAAATGACTACGAATTTATATTACCATTACAATGCAGAAATTAATAATAAACCTTACTATATGATGATACAGTACGAGAATTATCAATCACTGTTCATCATATCCTAACATTAATGGCTATTGAATAGAAAGGATTTTACTAGTAAATTAACTTTTTCTTAATTTTTCCAAGAAATACTTTTCGGCGCGTGCTGAAAAACCGACAGGTTTAGTAGTAAGGTATCATAACTTATCATTATTTCTCAATAAATTATGGATTGAAAGATGTTTCGATAAAGTATTCTGATAACAAAAAATGGTGTGATTTATTACTACTGAAACAGAAAAACCAAGAAACCAAAATGATTTGAAGTTTCAAAAATAGATTGAAATAAAAAATTGTATAGGAAAATAATTCTCAACCAATAAATTGAAGTCTATGTTATGACTAGTGCACCAAATTAATTATGACTTATTTTGTTGACTGAAAAAATTCCTTTGAGTGGTTTATGCTTAGATTTTAAAGAATCTTGACAGAGGCTTAATAAAAACTTCTATTTTATCAGTTGTTCAACCAATAAAACAGTTCAGTAGACCAAATCGACAATAGCCTTTTGAAAAAATATTACTATGAAGACATTCATCCTCCTAAACAATACAGTACAAGGGAAATCCTTACTATAAACAAGAGGAAGTGGGCTAGCAATTTAGAATGTTAAATTAGCTTGACCAACCTCTTGTCTTGACCAACTGAATGGATCCAAAGTTACAAGGTGTAATAAAGAAACGATAAAGAAAAAGAGAGGAGATGAGAAAATAAAAGAAGGGAGGGAAAGAGAGAGAGAGAGAGAGAAAAGATTAAATGAAAAAATAGAAGGGCATAGAAAATGAAAAAGTAGAAAAGACACTTCGGAATTTTCATATACAGTATGTCTACTAAAAATATATAGAAACCAAACCATAAACGCTATGTCAATAATTGAAATAATAATGATAATAAAGCTTTATTTGCGTTCAACTTGAACAAAAGCCTCTCTTTTGAGTTAAAATTCTAGAGGTTTGTAACTCTATTTACAAAATTATAAATGATGAATGATTTATTGTAATCATTACCTTACCCTGTAATTTTACCTTGCTTCTAATAAACGAGTCAGCTTTTTATTTTTTTTTATTTTTACTTTAAGTAAGCTATGGTCATATGAAGTTCTTGATATTTCTGTTATTATTGTATTTTATTGCTGAAAATGTACATTGTATTGATTGTTTCTAGTGAAATAAAAACATATTCTATTCTATATTCTATTGCATTATTGAAATACTATTAGCCGTGGCGAAGCGTGGTATGCTTATTTGGTCATCGCCGGGTATAAAAAAAAAGCATACCACGCTTCGCCACTGTATTAGCAATATTAGTTATATATGTTTCATTTAGGCATTACTGTTCGTTATCAATCACTATAATTCAGGTTCAATGACCTTTATTTCATCTAAATACACTCATGTATATGAATACTTACAAATCTAGGTCAATTTGATATACTTTATTTTAATTCATCATCTTTGCTAAAAAAAAGCGGCTCAAAGGCTTTTATCAACAAAAATGTACAGAGCCATAGTTCACAAGATACTCAACATTCATTTTCATCTTTCCTCTGTTTGCTGCAATGCAGGCCGTTCTTTTTTCATTATGGCCATCCATGAAAATTCATGAGGAATAAAATTGTCTGATGCCAGTCAAGGGGGATGAAAACATCAATTTTGTAGAGTCAAGTTCTTATTGTAGGAATTAAGAGAGGGTGTCATCAGACACCATCAGACAATCATCATCAGCATCATCATTATCTCCATACTACTTTCATTTCCTACTTTTTCATCACCTGCACAAGTCAAGGACTCATGTGGGCATTCTCAACAAAAACAATTCTCATAAAATTTGCAACCCTTATAAAATGGCAGGAAAAAATCTTCAATCTAAATCTTGAATCCGCCAAGATTCAACAGGATTTATGAAGGTGAAGAATTGAAATTCAATTACTGTACAACTAAAAGTATGAATAATATGAACATAATACAAGTAGTAAAGTGAAACAGGTATTGCTTGTTTCATATAACTTGGCAGTGTGTAATCTTGCCAAGCTATTTCAATGGGTTATGTTTAATAATTTACCAGTCTCCCTCCAACACGGTGTACATTTAATCAATTTTCACATTGGTGAGCAGAAGTGAATACTGTGCTTGATATTTCTTCTAAATCCCTTTCTATTCATCAAGTAGCCTGTAATTTTCACTTTGACTAGCCATGAAATGTATTTTTCATGCTCAATTCGAATTTATTCAACTGTTTATGATTTGATCAATAATTTCTTATGCTTCATTGAAAATTCTATGTCTTGTCAAAAAACTGATTTGTTTGAAGCTACATGACCATTTCAAGCGCAATTTATATGTCAATAGTCAATTTCTCAACTAACGACCGGATGTAATGTATCACGATGAAACGAGTTGACAAATTAAGTGATTTGATTACATTACTAACTGAGCTTTAAGTGAAGGGGAACTTAACTGACGTTCAATCTTTATCGTGAGTCACTCAGTGTAATGTGCTTACTCTGTTGCATATCATTAGAAGGAAAAAGAAAATGTAACAAAAATTGTGTCTTTATAGGAATAATTTTGTTTTCAAGTAGGTCCAAGCTAATTTTGAGAATAAATATGATAAATTTCAAGAATATGTAGGTTATGAATTTCTGACTATAGACTATTTTTTATAGAAGGAAGGAAAAGCAAGTAGATTGGAATTTGAAATAATAAAAAAAGGTTATTTAGAATGAGGAAAGATGGATTATGTTGTACGATAAAGACGAGATATTCTTGCATTCATAAATTTAGAAAAATAATCAATTAATTCACATTTATTTTAAAATTACATTTTTGATAGTTGTTACATGTAAAGTAATGTCAACAATATTTTTTTTTATTATTATATCTCATCCTCATTATCTCAATGATTTTAATGGTTCAATGCCACAAATTGCTTAAAAAGCATGGATTAGTTAAGAAATTAGTTAGAAATTAGAAAGTAGTTTACGAAATGTTCAATAGAATTAATATTATTTTTGTTAATTTTCTTCAAGACTGCTATAAATCTATTCCTACTGCATAAAAAATCTAGAGAATCCAGTCTGCATGGCCTATATTAATGATGAGCTGAAATTAGACCTTGAAATGATCTGCTTATTATCTCAAAGACCTTTAAAAAGGTATTTTAAACGGTTTTAGAGTTAGAGGACAGAGAACTTTTCCCAGTGAGTTTTCAAAAAAATTACCATCATTAACATACGAAGAAGTATAATTTGTCATTTAAAGGCTACAGTTATCAAATATACACACGTAAGATATGCACTAAAAGCTGCAATTTTTCAAATCACTGGAATTTACAATGCCAAGTTGAATTTCAGCAATGAACTGCTAAGTCGTAGTGAAGGTCGCAAATACGAAAGGTATAATTTTTAAAACAAAGAACGGGAAATACTGTAAATATTACTTTTCTATTTTGAACAGTCACTGTTGAAAAATTCAATAATCTGTGATTTATTTTTCAAATTTCAGGTTGAAGATATGCGCTAGAATATTGAATGCTATTAAACACTGATCAAACACTGTCATGCAAGCAAGCATTGCACGAATAGTCTAAAATCACATGCAGGGAAAATACTACTTTGTGATGAAATGATGGCCTCATAAGATTTAACAATATCTCAGAAGCGTAGGCTTACATCTCAAGTTTTCTTGTATACTATGTAAGAATTTCAGGTTTGGAGATTGTGATAATAATAAAAAAGTGAAATATGAAAAGGTGTAGTTTACTTATTTCAAGCCTACTCATCTTACAGTTTTGAACTTTGGAGGGTTATTTAATAAGTAGAGTTTAAATAATGGAGGTAGGCGAAATTGAGCGCCCCTTTTATATTTGTGCCTCATTTCTTCATGTTTTCGAGCAATTTTATGAAGAATCTCAAATAGGGACAATACTAGAATCTCAAATTAAATACATGGTGTTCATTATAATTGAATTTAGCCTTACATAATATTGCCGACACATAAATATAATGACAGGATGAAAATGGATATTCTTTACAAAAATTGAAATGAAACCTTTTCTATCGTTTGTCATTATAGTAAAGAGATTTAGCTCAATATTATTAGTCAATACCGGTATATATATTTTATAAACAAAAAATAAAAAAATTGACATAAAAAGATGGAACATCTTTAAAAAATTATCATAATTTTTATGAATCTCGCCCAAGTACAGTACATAAATATTAACAGACGATTATCTCCTCTTGTACGATGTGTTTGGAGATAATACTACATCTAAATTGAACGAATGTGTTATGAGAACCTCGGTTGTATATTGCTTTTCTTCCATTTCTCCTTCCTTAATACTTTTTTTGGCGTCCCTAGGAATGGCAGGGAACCTCAGTTCGTGCACTTTTATGATCTAATACACTCTACACCAGAGTTTAAAATAAATAGAATTGTTAATAGATTTTTCAATTAAGCTAAATTATAATATGGTTATGCTACATGAACTAGCTAGATAAAAGAGAGTAATAAATTATTATATCACTGAATAGTTTTGAAGGGGTAGTGGCGAAGCGTGGTATACTTATTTGGTCATCGCCGGGTATATTTCCTACAGGCGATGACCAAATAAGTATACCACCCTTCGCCACGGTGAAGGGGGTTTCCTTGATTTTAATGAATGTATAATTACCAACCTTCATCTACAGTTCACTGTGTAACCTCTTGTTCTGAAGATGGACAAACAGCAGTCCGAAATAGCTATCAACACTAATATGTGAGTACATTCCACTTTCCCTTCCTCCATTGGGAGCCTGGCTAATCGTTAGTAAGGCTAGTCAGTCACTCCCTATATTTGGAGGCACATTAAATTGTTGCATTGCACTATTTAGCTCCTTAACACAATGTTATCCAGCAGTGCTTTGTTCCCATCACTGGGTTGCGAAGACTAGCTTATGGTTGAGATGTCAATGTGCTAACCACACGTTACATCTTTTCTGGTTAATGATCATTCACCACTGCTGATTCAGTCAAGTGGATGTGAAACTGGCAACCAGCTGGTAGGCCTAAGCCCACATAGGGCTGTTGAGCCATTGACAAACAAACATTCCACTTTCCAAGTACAAACATTTTTCAAGTACCGTATGTTAATTTTTGTAAGTCAGTGAAAAAAGGAGATGGATCCACACCAAGGAGTGTATAATCCACTTCTCTTTCAAATATTCGGGAAATGAATTTAGTTTGCTGACCTGATGCAGGCGCCCTTCTGCTGATAGTGGCCTTTGAGCAGCATGTCGTGCTGCACGGCTGCGTTGATGACACTCCACGGCCGCCACAAGAACAGGTGCAGCTCCCGGATCGACACGCCCCAGAACGCCTGCAGTGTGTACGCAGCCTGGCTGCTCACTGTGTACTGCACTTCTGCAAACCACACAAAACAACATCAGACAATTATTTACTTGTGAGAATCATAGAAACAATTTAATCACTTTTATGCCCGGTTTTTCAGTCACTCAATAGACAGTTTATGGATCCAATACCACTATTGAATCAATAGCCATGTGTTTTCAAATGCAAAAAAAGTTATTGATTCAATAAGTTTATTGAACGACTGAAAAACCGGGCATTATATATATTTCTTTTTTCTAATGCCCGTATTGTAAGGCACCATCTTCTTTTAAACTATGTCTAACTCCAACAAAACGTGGTTTTAATTTGATTTAAACTTCGATTAGTAAAACTTGGTTTGAGTGAATAATCCATTTTGAGTGTTTGAGTGTAGTACTCCATTCAAGTGAGTACTACAAGTGAGATAAAATAGAATCAGTCAATCAATTTGAGAGAAAAGTAAGCATATCAAATAATCATTCAATTGATTGAGCACTAGAGATGCATTCCTCTTCAGTGATTCAACATCTCGCTTGCTAAGTAATGTAAGTTGTAAAAAACACAAATTCAATCGTTTATAGGCTAACTTACAAGCCTAATATTGAGTAACACGTTTTTTTGGATATTTATGACCCCATGTTTATTAGGAGATTATTGCCCGGGTTTTCAGTCGTTCAATAAACTTATTGAATCAATAACTTTTTTTTGCATTTGAAAACACATGGTTATTGATTCAATAGTGCTGTTGGATCCATAAACTGTCTATTGAGCGACTGAAAAACCGGGCATCGATGTGTTATTTAACGACTATTGTTATTTCAAATGATTTTAAAGGTTTGAGTTCATTCCTTTAATAAAAGGAACGACTGAGAACCGGGTCTTAATGCAGGGGAAGCTGTACTATGATGTCAATAAATTCTGAAAATTTTCTTGGTAGTGGCGGACTCTGCTATCTTGATAAGTAATATTTGAATTTTTATTATTTCAAACTAGTAATTCAATCGATAATATCATTATTATAATATTATTAGGAGAAGAAGTAAGGAGGAGTAAGTAATTCCCTAGGTTAACAATGGCAACCACAAATTGTTTCCATGACATCAGAAATTATTTCTGAGTTGAAAACAACTTAAAACATCAAATTATTTTCCAAAACCCATATTGTGTTAGGTCAGCTAACAGTACTCTCCATTCACACAAACTGTGTAGGAGTAAAAGGCGGCAAGATTATCTAGAGCTTGAGCCACGCTAAGCTGCTTCCCACGGTGTTTAATTAATGAAAAAGTACAGTACTGTTACCGTTTACTATCTGATATTACTGTGAGTAAAAGGTGAACGGACCAACGAACAGTAATCAGGAACGACAACGGATAGGATGAATTAAGAACTAGTATTTCCTGCGGCCGAAGAAGGAGAAGAATAACAGCACATTTAACGGATGGAAGAGGGAAGAGGAAAAGGAGGAGAAGGAGGAGGAGGCGAAGGAGAATAAGTGGATCAGTGAGGAAAGAAAAGAAATCAGCACTGTCTCACATCAAAAGAGAATAAGATCAATTGAACCGGAGATATATTGGGTTCGGTTGGGTTGGGACACACAGGTGCATGCTCCAATTATTGCGTTCTTTGTTCGTGTGCAGTAACCGCATTGACAGTAATAATAGATTGAGATTTTAGCAATTTTATTGCTTTAATTGTTGTGAATTATGGAGTGGAATACAAGAGGCTTGTGCAAGAAGCGTCATTCCAGGGGGGAGGGGACCCTGGGTCCAATAACTGGAAGCATAGGATAAAAATTAATTTTTTTTCAAGATTTTTATTAAATTTATTGCCACGCGTAGTTCATTACCACATAATATGGTTTCAAAATAATATGTTCAGTCATTCAAATTAATTTTCTGCCAAAAAAAATCATTCAAATCAACATTAAATACGAAAAAGTGGTTTATGGTTTTACATGAGTTTTTCCAGGCAGCATGTCTTGAGAAAGTCCTGATATTAGAGCTGAAAGTGTCTCATTGTATTTTCAAAAGTATTCAAGTTGTTCAATTTGCACTGATGATCCATTCGTTTGTTAAAACGAATTTCAAGACGTATGAGAAGACAGAAGTGTATGATTGATTATTAGTATGTTACAGTATGATTTACTGTAAAAATTAAATTAAATTAAATTAATGTGTGGTAATGCAGATTTTAGTATTGCTGAAATACTACAGAATAATCTATACATACAAATAACACTATATTATGAATGCTATAATTTCTTAATAGTGTATCGTAGTTTCATTTTGTAACAATATACAAGAAGTTTCATACATAATCAAAGTAGCAAGTAGTCAAATGTAATAAATTCCCAATGCTGTTCATAAATAGTCTCAAAACGTCAAATAACGGAAATCCCTATAAATAATCATGAGTGGACCTAACAACATTCAGAGGGAGTATTTAGGGGTTAGATTGTACCTAGCACCTGAGTTTAGCCCCTAAACATGCCTTGAAGGGTTGAAAGGAGTTGGAAGGCATAAACGAGAAAGAGAAACAGGAAAACAGAGAAATAGAGGGAGAATAGAGAGAGGGAAAGAGGAAAAATGAATTTTCCAAAAGCGCGCCTTAGTACACACGCAACACTCATCTTTTAATCATAGGGGGATGAAAGGCGAGAGCAGGAAACTGATTGCCACGACTCTTGCCTAAATTTAGTCTGCTCCATAATAGCCTCTAATATCGATCAAACACTATAAAAAATACATAAGGGGTTGGCTGCTTTGAGTTTGTTTTTTCTACCCAACGATACTCAACTTCTATTAAAATATTTTTGTAATATATTACACATAAAGTTAAAGACGCAGGTAGGATTCAGTTGATTTCATTTGAATGTTTCAACATGAATGATAATGATTTAGTAATTTTATAAATTGTAGGGACTAAACATTCAACTAAAGCTTTAAAATTCATAAATTTATTGGAGTGTTCCCAATCAGTATCTCCTATAGCGACACACATATTTGATTTTAATTTGTTATTTATTCATATTGCAGGTTTAATAAATTAAAAAATGTAAACAGTCTAGTTGAATTTTCAAAGAGAAGTTGAATCTAAGAAAAGGAGTTTGGCCACCTCGTTGCCTCTCTATGAGGTCACAGTAGTGACGAATTATTGAAAAATATAAATTATTATCACTGTTCAAAACTCATTCTTGATTTATCAACAATGAAAACCACTCTTTTTGATTACAATCTCAATTCACAAACAGTAGGATCTGGATCGAAATGGAAAATTTTTAGAAGTTGAAATGAAAAAAATTGACGAAAATGGTGGGAATATTCGCTCTGAATGTCACAAACCGACAATTGTATCAAACAATGAAATAAGCCTCAAATTATTTCTAAACCGGATGCCGTACAAATTTACTGAACAATACAGAACTGTTTTTGATTTGGTAGCGATACTCAACAAAAACTCATGTTTTGCTCAATTTCGGTGAATAGGATATGGCTAGAGCACAATAAACATAATTCGGAATGCTGTTGATTTTATCACCAAAATCACATACATATTACAAATTCTAGTCTTAGTTCGAATTACTGGACTCTGCAGAGGTAGAATAAATATGAGGGCGCAAGAAATGAGAGTAGAGATTCAAATAAAAAACCTGAATCGTAAATAATCAGAACAACAGAGGACTCCTAATATTTTCAGAGTTTGATTAGGATTTTGAGTAATAGAATCAGTTTTTGAGTAATATTTATACATCAAATGCAGTATAAAAATTAAAATTACTCATTAAATATATGTATTAAATAACTCAAATATCCAAAAATCACATTGAAACAACCCTGTCAGCGAAAGAATTATCAAGCAATTTACCGAAAAATGGTCAGTCAATTATTAGCACAATACTTTCTCTTTCATTATGCGAAAAATTGGTCACGATTAGTGACGTAATGCAATTATTTAAGGATGGTTAAGAGCAGTAGAAGCAGCAAGCACATCATCACATCACACAGAGCTTGTACCTTTAAAAAAAAAACACAGCATTCACAAAAATACTACAAGGGTATTGTATACATTCATACTGCACAGGCTCAGCATACGCGTATAACCAAAGTTACTAGGTTTTACAGGTATATAAAAACTATATAATATGTATACTACTGTACTATTTTACAGGTACTATAAACACAGGTCTTACATATTATAAATGTGTTTCAAAACACACAGAGTATTATATATATATAGATGTGTGGGTTTATAAACACATATTCCTGTATATAGACATGCATGTGTTTATAAACAAAAACGGCGCAGACTGAGGAACCTACTTAGGTTGTGACACACTAAAGAAAGTAACTTGGTTTAGTGTCTGAGCCCCTGCATTCTCTTATGTAGACATCCAGTCTGTCCCAGATTGTTAGACTTCCTTGATCACTCTGCTAATAAAGTTCAGTACTTTACTGGAGCCGATACATTGTACAGATATATAGACTATATTTACAACTTACGTATCGTACGTTAAATATATAGCGAGTACCTTTCAACGCATCAATTAACTCACTAACATACAGGGGAGAGTAAGCTTCTGAAAACCAGTCTGCAAATCTGGAAAAATTAATAGCAACTTTTAACAAGTCTATTTTATCGAAGGGTCATTGGAACAGCATAGAACACAGACAGTCATCTACTAAAACCAGTCCCGTTTGATCCGGTGCTGAATTATTTGGCACACATCTAAAATGTGTGAAAGAGCATATATGTTGCAGAATGGATTAATCTCGTCTAAAAATAGTTCTTTAACGGTGTCTAGTTTTCTAGTAAACCGTTAGATTTACTATTTCCTCCTTCGACGAGTTCCTTTCAGTTTGTCTATGACCTAGATTTTTTAGTCTATCGAAAATAAACATCTTTTAAAGACGACTAATGAAGAAATCTCCTATCTCAGGAATTCCCTAATCTCCTTTTTGGTGAAACTTGAAAGAATCAACTGATTCGTGGATTTTTGGGGAGGGTCAGGTCTTTCTATTTGTCTTCTTATTCTCATTTGTCTCCCTCTTTGTCTCCAAGAATGGACATTCATATGTCCAAACTTCGCCTTTTCATCTAGATAACTCACAATTATTAAATCAATCAGTATATTTTTTGCTTTATATCTCATGACATAAGTTATAAGCCAATGTAAATTTGACGAATAATTAATTGTATATGTTATTATAATCTAGAATTTAAGCAGTCATATTTGTTATCTATATGAATAAAGTAATAAATCTAAATCTTTCTATTTTTCCGGTCTCATAATCGTTTCTCAATCACATTTTCCTTCTTCTCTTTCCTCCTCCTCAAGTTCTCAAATTCAAATCAACCTCTATTCTAGTAAAACGTATTTTGTACAATTAAAAGTGACAAGTTAGGATTTTCGTTCAATTAATCATAATGATTTAAAAGCATTGAATAGTTGTAATCTCTCATTGCCTTCCATCTAACAGTGACCAAAATATCAATTACTTTCTTTCTTTTTACCAAAATATCAATTACAGTACAAATATTCAATTCAAATTGTAATGAGTTTTAAAAGCGGGACACACACTAGACATGAAAAGCCCAACGTACTATGTAAAAACGTATACTTCTAATGTAAGTCCAACTTTTCCCTGTAATATAGGATATCTAAATTTTCATGAAAGGGGCTCCAGGTTGAAGTTAATCATCGCACAAAGTGATGAACTGATAAAAAGGAATATTCAAGCTTGAGAAATAAAATACTCACAACAACTTTTATTTTTTATTTTTATTCAACAACAGATTAAGTGGCCACTGAAAAGCCATTTATTAATTTTAAGCCATTGTAATAATTGTTGTAATGCCATTATTCAGTGGAACAGATGTCAGTGAAACACCATTAATCATGTCACAATAATGGAAGAGGGAATACTCAATTTGAGTGACATCCAAGATTAATAACAGTGATTACTCATTCCCACATCACATCAAATGATTGGTAATATGAAATTTAAACGAGGGAGTTGGAATGGGAATAATTTATGACAGTGAGGACTGCCTTGTTTGCTCGATTAGAAGTCAAGTCATCTGAGCGTCAATGCTTAGATTTCTTTATTTCTTAATATGATTTGTCAGTTCCTATAAGACAGTAATCTATTAGAACTTACCAGGTCTCAAATCAATAAGAATCCAAATTTACATCAACAACCAATTCACTCTAAGCAAAAACGTTTATATGACGTACATCTCACTACAGTACTGACACACATTATCACCCCAAAATGCCTGTAATTAAACTCAACATTAATAAATGGGTACATCATGATAATGTTGAAAACTCTTAATTACAAATCCTTAATTCATTAGACATAAATACATTCAGTTTTTTTATTTGAAAGATGATCTGTGATATTATCATTCCTCAAAGCAATACAACCACAATAATCAGGAAGTTTAAGCTGAAAAACACCACCTTCAAATTCACATTCAAATTCAAATTCAAATAATCTTTATTCCTTCTCATATTTTTACAATAAATCAGAATTCAAATCAAATATTAAATTACACGGAATTCCTCCACAAAGACCAGTCGTCTGCGTGTGGAGGAGAGTTCCATACAAGCAACACATGCAATCACAAAATAAAATAATAAAGTAAAACAATAATAATAATAAATCTAATTTAAGTTAAGATCAAAGAGACTCAATAATTTATAATAATGAGAAATGAGGAAGGCCGCGAGACTGCAGCGCGTGGACTCTAGCTAACCAATAATAGGAAAAAAAATTATTACTAATTTAAGATGTGAGAAATTTATTTATATTTATTGAAAAAAAAGGATGCATTAGATGAATTTTTTTTTATAATTTTGTCTTTGCATGGATTGGTTACCGTATGTAACGTGAGCGAAGAAGGGCTTCAGCTGCCTCCCAGCCGATGTAGTACAACCACCTGTCCACACCCCTTCTGTACACGGCTAAGCTGTACACCTCTGCCTCTCTAATCTCATTTGGCACGTTTCTATATAAAATGTGTGCTAAGTAATATGGATTTGACTGTTCTAACCCATGTGTCAGTTGAGGAATTTCATAATTGTAATTGGTCCTGTGTCGAGTTTCATACCGGAAGTTTAAGTTAGTTTCTCCTATGATCTGTGTTTTGTATTTTTTTATGTGCATTAATAAAGCTTTGATAAAGAGTTGTCTGATATTAAAAACGGGAAATTCTGAAAACAGCAAGCTAGTTGGATATCTGTGGCCTTTTTTCAATATAGTTTTAATTATTGCTCTCTGTGTGACTGCCAACGGTTCAATGACCGTGGAGGAAACACCACCCCAAGCCAGGATGCCATACTGGATCAGCGACTGAGCATAAGCTGATCCTGCACTGATCCACGCTCATCACTTGGCTGAGCTCAGAGAAAGCAAATAATAATTTTTTTAGCCTAGACTTGACACACTGAACATGTTGCCCCCAACTCAACTTTTTATCTATTACTACACCTAAATATTTGTAGTGATCAACCCGTTCAATGGTGCTGCATACACAATCCTGCAACCTTGCATTGCCACAAGAGTGCATTTTTAAAATCAATGGGCCAGGATCAGCCTGGTTTCTAGTTACTATTGGCATATGTTTAGTTTTGGTCACATTAACAGTCAGGCAGTTGTGGTCAAACCAATTTTTGATTTTTGCCAGGTCTATTGATGCCCTACAATAGGTCCTCTCCCAAGTGCCTCCAGCCGACACCAATACCGTGTCATCAGCAAATAAAAACAATTTTCCCGTGATTTGTATTTTTGAAATATTATTTATATAAATAAGGAAGAGCAATGGCCCAAGAGTACTTCCTTGAACCACTCCAAACTCAACAGGTTCTGTTTCACTGATGTTGCCATCAATGGACACATACTGCTGTCGATTATTGAAGTAGCTTTTAAACCACTGTAATGAATCCACCTCATCCACCTCATCATGAGTTGTACAATTTATCATTCATTTTCCTTAGAATCATATTGTAATTGGATGTTGCAAATGTATATTTTCAATACCTAATTAGTACTTTGATGAACTATTACATATTTTGTCAAGAGTGTTTTGATGATCCCCTTGAACGGTGAAGTTGGCATTGGATTGAGATTTTTTAAAATAGCTCACGAAATAGTGACAATTAAAAGATATTTTTAACAGATAATGGACAAAAATTATATTTTGTGAATAAGTCTCGGAATTTTATATTTTATATATTCTTTCAGATATTAATTCTTCAATATATCAATTTTTTAATATAAAAAGTGAAGAGCATAGAGACATAGACTAACCAAATATGTATTGCCTCTTGAATGGATAATTTAAAATAAATTCAATAAATCAACTACCAGAATTCATTATTAAATTTATTGATTACAACTATAAATAATCGGTTAATACATTTTAATAAATTGAATAAGATCGAGTTCGTAGAAATAGTTAAGATTGAGAATATCAAGTTAATTGAATAGTAAACTGACATTAAATATAAATCATTGTAGATTTCATTTCAACAGGTTGCAAGAGAACGAACTGGTTAGTTGTGTACGTGCACTCACAGTAACGGTTTTGGTTTGTGGTTTTACAACTTTTTTTAAAAGTGCATCACTTTATTCTATAGACTTTGTTTTGTTTATTCAATCGTGTGCAGATTGCAGTTGCACTATTTGAAATCTGGTATGAGGATGAAAATAATACTATGATTTATGATGGATATCAAATGAAATACAAAATAAAATAAAACACTAGGGAATGGATCAAGTGCCTTTTTCAAAATTCTTTAGCTAGAAAAGGAAAACTACAAAATTTATTGAAAGCCGATAAGAAATAATAATATTGTAGGCTTCGTTCTACATTCTATCTGTGTACTTTTTAAAGAAAAAAATTTAAATGTCACATATTTTCCTGATCCTTAAATTATTCAATTTCATTTTATTCATAGAGCTAACTCCCTTGTTAAACAGTGGCTAATATTTCCTTGTTCAGAAGCATTGCAGTCAGATAGTTCCAAGAACTTATAAATCGATATTTGACTCAATATATTCCTTTAATTATACCATTTCTAGTTAGGAATTCTTGTAGCTTGTCACAAAAATAGTGATAACAAAAATGTCCTAATGGTCTAGGCTGAAGCTGTTGCCTTGAACTTCACTAACAAAACAACTCAAGAATAGTGATTAGTATGTAAACAAAACGGTCGGCTTTCTTATTCTGTTGTGTTTCCTGCGATTATTATATTGAATCGCTAAAATTTCCATTACTATGTTTTTATAAGACATAATTAACCTAATTTTGAACTGGAGACATTTTTGAAGCGAATTTTAGCTAAATTTAGACAATGCTGGCTGGATTGGATAATTTATCAGAGTTGATATGCACACAATCGTGATGTGATAATGATGGTCAATATCTAAGTTGTAGCGTATCGAGTCTAGGTCTACCAATGAATTTGCAACTGCATAAAGAGAATACGTACCAAATAGTATCCAAATTGTAAAACTTTGAAAAATGTCACCAGAAAAAAGTTCCAAATATACTGATGCACAGCCTTAAATATAGACACAGAGAACAGACTAGAGACTATGCCTCCTCTATGATAAGTAATACTATTAGAGACTACTCTATAGTAGTTACTCTATTATAGACTACTGCGGAATGGTGTCTTCTCTACCAAAGTAAAATGGAATTACAATAGCTTGGAACCCTTTTTTAATTATTGTAAATAATAGTAAAAAACGCAACAGACAAGAACAATGAAAATTATTGGGTAATACCAGAGATCATCCTTTCAGTAAGTTAGTTAGTCTTAGTTATGTAGTTAGTCTATGGTGATACTGAGTACTCCAGAGAATAGTGAGAATGTACCGAGTGTATCATCAAAGAGGATCTTACAAAAGATCCTCTTTGGTAACATGGAATGTAGCTGTACAAAATACAGTATAATATAGATTAAAAATAGTGTAGTAGAAGAGATCTTGAATGAATTAATGATATTATAGTAATTTTATAATTTAATATAGTATTTATGCATGTAAAAATTTACCATATAGGGTAAAATGTACCAAGAAGTTAAGGAAAACTTGTTGATAAATTATAAATGTTTCTCTCCCACCTTCAACTTATTATCACTTATTGATGAAGAAATATAGATTTCAAAATTACCTCTCTAGCACATTTCAGTTTCACCCTACCATTTCCTTTTCAAATACATTAACAGTTACTCACTGTAGATGAAATAAAATAATATATTACTCACTGTAGATGAGACATAAAATTAAAAACGCAACACAATCTATAAATTTTAGTAAATTAACGTGTTCACAATAGAACACGGTAGTTCGAAGTTAAATTCTCATTTTATGGATGAATTATGACGATTTTGATGAGCCTTTGTGTTGGCTACATCTAGTAATCTCAAAGACGGAAAAATAGAGAAATGATTGCAGTAAATAACAGAGTAAAAACTGTAAAATTAATAATTATATAAGCAGTAAATAAGCTGGTCAACGGCAACTTGTAAATCTTTCATTGTGAATACAGATGCAATAAATCGTGACCGTTTGCTCTTTTGCCAAAGAGAGGTAAAACCGAATAATTATTCTGGAGACACGTACTCTTGTTAATACACGTGATTTTATCGTAAACACTAATCTTCTCTTCTATCAAATTCAATCTTGAAGAGAATTATACCTTTACAACATTTTCATAAGTTTGAATAAAGTAGAGGGAATACAAAATTAAAATGATCTGGTAGAAAAATTATGAAGAAAGTAGGTTAGAATGAGGAAAGTAGTTCAAATCAAAGAAAATCTGAGGAAGTAATTATGAAGATCAAATCATTAATTCATTAATTTATCTAGAATTATTCACTCACCGAATTAGTATTGAAATAAATACAGTACTTTTAATAACAAATTAATTCTAATCAGACGCAAAAGAAATTAAATTTATTAACAAAGTGAAATTAAAATTTCGAGACTACAAATAAGTATAAAATTGAAGGAAAATTTGAAGGACAGAAATCATGATCAGTACAATAGATTAAACTTAATGTTAATTCAATAAACTACTTCCTCAAATGATGAATGATTAACTGGTAAATAGATTATTATTAAAACATCATCACTACTGGTTAATCACTACCATAGAGAAGCAATACCATAGATCTACAGGGTATTATTGGAAAGTAACCGAACTTTTGCCGCCAAATGGCTCCTAGGCATCCTAGAAATGTGAGGATGAGGGGAAAATGTAGGCGAAATCTTCTTCTTTCAGACGTGTCTTTGCTCAGTACGCTGCGAGCAGTGGTTGAGTCTGGATCGCCGTCCGCGCAATAGCCTTTTTAGCGGTGTGTTACGTTTTTCAAGTGGTAACAAAAGATTGATCAACATTATGCGATCAAATTATGGGTCAAGCTCAAAAAGACGTTCACCCAAACCCAGGAAATGCTTAAGGAAGCCTTCAGAGATAATTTTATGTCCCGAACCCAAATTTATGAGTGGCACAAGGCATTCAAGGAAGGCCGGGAGAACGCCGATGACGAAGCACGCTCTGGGAGGCGTTCAACATCAACAACAGTTGAAAACGTCGACCGAGTTCGTGATTTCTTGAACCTGGACCGTCAGACAACATTCCAGGAGATTAGTGAAGAAGTAAATTACAAAGGAGTCCTCGAACGGCTCCGGAAACGCGTTGCTCGGTGCCGGCCCGCTCTTGTTGACAAATGGACGCTTCATCATGACAACACGCCGGCCCACACTGCGTTCGTCTGCATGTCCTATCTGGCCAAGCATGGCATCCCAGTGCTTCCACACCCCCATACAGTCCAGATGTGTCTCCCCCAGACTTTTTTTTGTTCCCCCACATCAAAAGGCACCTGAAGGGAAGGCGGTTTGAGTCAATTGAAGCGATACAGAAGAGTGTAACCGATGAGCTAAAAGACATTCCGGAGATCGAGTACAGAAATTGTTTCCAACGGTGGAAAGACCGCTACCGGCGGTGTATCGATGCCCAAGGGATGTATTTTGAAGAGTTTCAAGAGTTTTTGTACAAGAGTTGAATAAAACTGTTGTTACAGCAAAAGTTCGGTTACTTTTCAATAACACCATGTATGTCACTACTGACAATATCAGAAGCAACTTTCTTGACCAGCACAATAATACCATAAATTTGAGGATTGTACAAACACTAATGAAATTGTTACTGTATAGCCAATTGTTCTCGATGATTGTATAGCAATTGGAATGACATAAGTTATCTCACATGTAAGTACAAGGCAGAGTAAAACTGGTCAAGCCAGGTAAAAAGTTAGTATTACATAATGCCAACTTGAATGAAATGAGGCTTTTAATAGCAGCTTATTCTGAAGTTGAATTCGGTATGGGGGTTATGACCTGAATACTGTAACTGTCTAAAGTTAATATATTGTCTACTACCTATACACTGTGTAAACTGCAGAGTCCTGCACAAAAACAAAAAGCCGACATTTTACGATCGAAATAGGTAGAGCTTACAACTTAGTACCCAGCGGTTCAGGTGAACGGGAATATGAATTTATACAGATCGTTAAAACTCTACTTACACTACCTGGACTCTGGAGTTGTAGAGCTATGAAGAGTTCAACGACCATAATATTCGGATGTGTACGTGTACCCGCTTGGGTACCGTATAATTCCGCCATAACAGGGCGAAGTCTTAAATAGAAATATTGGGTTGTGTGAAAAATAATCGAATTCAACATTATATTATTACATTTATGGCACAAGAATTGTGAAAGGGTCGTTACATCCCATGTAAATTTAGGTTTCTGAGAGATTGTGCTCTACCTTTGTTAGGGACAATTCAAATAATTTTTAATACAAGAAAGGAAAATAATCATCATTCGTGTATTTTGCACTCAGAACAGAGTACTGTAGACTCTAGTACTCTTTTCAAGAGAACAGGTTTTCTAAGCATTGAAGTATTTATTTATTAATTTAGATTCAAGAGTCTCCTGGATTATTGGAGAATTTTGGGACACTTTGAAAATTATTTCTCAAACAACAAATCAAACCAATAATGCATAATTTCACACAATGATACTGAGCTATTGTATTATGTAATATAATGATTGTTACAGATATTACTGTATCTGTAACAATCATAATCGTTCATAAGTTTTCAATTTACCTTCTTATTCTCTGACTTATCGATCGTATCAAATGAAGAAAAAAGTAATCAGATACTCAACTGAAATGTCAATGGAAAATATTCTAACGTTTATCAAGTTACCTTACTGATTGTAATCCAATAATTGACATTTAACTGTCAATGTATTATCGTTTACAAAGTTACCTTACTGATTGCAATCCATTTTCAATTGGAATTAAATTTGTCAATGGATTATATCGCTTACTGTAATCCATTTTCAATTGACATTTAATTTTGCCAGTTCATTGTTGCCATGGATGATAACATTTGCGCCATGTGCTTATTGTAGGAGCAGATTACTGTAGCAAGGTCGCTAAGGACACGTTTCAGTACGCTCAACTGTGACTGAGCCTCTTCAAGGTCGGCGAAAAATAAAAGCGCGTTGAAGAGGTTGCAGCCTGAGCAGTGGTAGATGGTAGTAGGCGACTGGAGATAAAATAAGAAATAATAATATTTGTAACAGACACGGAAGGCATCGGACTCCACAAAGTGTTTCCTTGTTTTGTTGTTTTATCTTTTTTCTTTCGAATTTCGAGACTCAGAAACCACTCGACTACATTATTTACGAATCATCTCAACCTGTCAAGAATGCGGCACTTCGGTGATTTATCGAGGAATTCTGATTTAAATGTTTTGAACTTGATAATTGCTATAATGAAGATAAATTACCCGTTCAACGTTCTAAACAGTGGTCAGGCTTTTCTGGATTTTGGCTGGTGCAAGTTTTTAAAAAAATTGGAGAGATATTTCATTTGAAACACCAACTGTTGTTACACGACATCTAAGCCCCTGCGCCCACTTCGCAACTGCTATCTGATTTCAGTCAGCAACACAATGTTGCCAGATGACATTTGGTTGTTTTTCGGGTAATCGGGTAATCTAACCTATCAGCCAAAGTCATCTGGCAACGCTTGGTTGCTGACTGAAATCAGATAGCAGTTGCTTAGTGGGCGCAGGGGCTAACACCCCCGCCCTACAAAGATCACTCACTTCCCAGTGGTCGGTTGGTTGACAGTCATCTAAAACAATAAGGGGTGGTTGCACATAAGCAGAGATTCAATCTACGAATACTCTTAAGAATTAACATAGTTAAGTAATGTTATGTTAATTGATTATTACGTAATAAGTTAATTAATTATGTTAATTAACTATGTTATTAACCAAAATTAATATAGCTGATTAATTAAAATAGATAAGAGTTAACATAGTCAATTTGGAGGTTGAGCTCAACAAACCCCGTTTGCAGTTGGAACAAACTCCAATCATACAAGATCTCAAGTATGATTATATCTAGTTGGAACAAGATCTCATCATACTTTCCATTACCCACACACAAGTCTTATAGGACTCATATAATCCTCAACAAAAATTTAGAATGGAAATATTATTGTATAGAAAACTCTAGAAAGAGGATCTATGATGAAACCATAGTTGTATGAAACTTTCTTTAATATTAGAGTGCTGGAGAAATTCAGCAAACTCTGAATGGTTTTGAATTTTTTATATCGTATTTTTTTATATTGTATCGTATTATGAAATTTCAATGAACATTTCAATTTTGGGGATTAATAAAATTAAAATTCAAACACCATTTCCACCACTACTAGGAACAAAATTTTTTATTCTCGCTACAACTTGTCCCAATAATTTTGAACCTCAAAAATGCCGATTTCTAGTTACCAAAAATCACTCCGTTTTAAACAAGAGACATCAAAAATGAAACTACAGCAAGAAATTGAATTGTGGAGAAGGAAAACGAGCCAACAATGATTGATAGCTACCTTTTAACATGAGTGATGACAGCATTAATTATGAAAAATTGAGGTAGCATTAGAAAACAAGATGATAGTTTTCTAGAAAGCTGCATTAACGCTCATTATCTCATCAGTGTTGTACACCAATGATTACAGGTCTGTTAAAAATCTCCAGGAGGTATACCAATCAAGGAGCAAAACAGCCTGATGGCAGATCCAGCAAATGTCAGGCAGTTGAGAATGATTGAGTTTAGCAATTTAGTGCACGTTTCAGTTCAGTGTTCGAGTCCTAAGGCCAATGGGTGTCACTTGGGCTCAAATCAAGGTCGACTAACTGTGCTCCGTGATGCGAATATTGAATGACCAGCATCACAAATAATAATTAAAACACATTCTATTCTATCGAATTCACGGTCCACTGAAAACCACCTCACTTTACAACACTTCTCTTTTATGGCGATTTCAATCATGTTGATGTTTGATAAATTCATTTATTAAGTATTATTTGAAATGATACACACATTACTCTGGAAACTTCAAATCGCATAGCAACTCATCACTCGGCAATTGTACGACGCAGCATGACGTGCTTTCAGACTAGGCGATTCCAGAATCGGAAACTCGATCGCAGCGCAACTGAGTTGCTCTGCGATCTGACATGCTGGTTTCCGAGTGAACGATTTGCGTGATTGCCAAGCAAAGGTTGATTATGTTGATATTCTAGCCAAAACAAACTGGAAAAGTACGATTATTTGCTTTAAAAAGTAATATTTCATAATTTTTTGGTTACTTCAACTTATAAAATATCGAAGATAAGTTATAAAACTCTCAAAATATTTACTTTTTGAAAATAATGTGATAGTAGTCGATCGGCAACTGGCAACTAGGAGTAGCGGCTGTGAGCAAGACAAGCAACATGGCCGCTGCATGGCTGAGTTTTTTATACTAAAATTGAAACTCAATATAATATACCACTAGTTTCAATAGTTTTACGATTGAAAATCAGGGGTGAGAATGATGTCGAAAAACATTTTCTCAATCCTACAATGTTTCAAAAATGCCAATCCGCCATGAAAAAATTCAATATATATATATATATATCTGATATGTTTTAGCTGTAAAGAATGCATCAATCAAGAATGTTTGAATTCCGATAACACCAACCGTCATTTTTTATAACATTCCAGTTGCAGTACATCCAACCTTGTAATCCACATATCAAATCAAATGAAAACCCCTACAACTTCACTTAAAAAAAACATCACAAAAACTTTATATACATTCAAGGTGAATTAAACTGAACAACATGAAACAATCATTTCAATAATTTGAAATTTTCTCGTGAGAAAGCAATTTATCAGAAGGTACTTAATATTCTTTGCACGACCTCAGGATATTGATTTATATCGTCTATCTACCTTCATAGAATTAATTAGAAATGACAGAGACAGAACTGAGACAATCCAGCATACACTAGTTTCACAATTCTGTAATGACTGAAGCGTTCTACATTTCAATGCTAAAGTACACACGACAAAGGTGTATCGTTCATTACCTGCAGTATCAAACACATAAAGATAATAGACCAATCAAAGCATTAGAAACCGACAATTTGGTATGGAATAAATTAGGGTTAATAGGTGCGGTGAGTAATAGAAATTTCCTCTTTAGCCAAACCAACTAATAATTAGTAGAAAAGTATGTCACCTATTGGAGCTTTCAGTCCAGTCTAGTACAGCATAGATGGAAAGAGTTCTGAACAATCTGATCTGCCTCAAGCTTGCTAGATCTTCTCTTTTAAATTGCTCCAAAATAAAACAGAAAGTAAAAGAGTAGTCCACTGAACATTTCCATACTATTATAGAAATCTTGATCAAAGTCTCAAGTTGACTTTCATTACAAATGAAATTCCTGTGATAAGGAATTGAAAAGTGGGAAAGGTGAACAATGAATTGAGATTAAAATGTAAGTAAAATGGAATCTTATGTTTTCATTCTTTTTTTTCATTATCAAGTAATCTTTCTGGATGGATGATTTGTTTTATAGTCTAATTCAAAATTTCGGATAATTGAAAACGTAGGTTATGTCTATTACTGTATTTTGTATGGAACGTAATAATGATTAAGAGAAGCTTCGCAACTTTAGCTAAACGCAAGTCACAACACAAAACGTAATTGAAATTTTTCAAATACAGCTATCAAGAATCTTCTTATTTCCTTATAAATTCAATCTATGATCACAAATGACATTATATTTTTGGCTATTTGTGAGCTGAAGAATTCAGTTCAAAAAATACAAATGAATTAGCTAACTGATACAGGCGAACACATTGACGTAAGTTGTATGATTGATCAAGTTGTACGGTTGCAGACAACTTTTTACAATCAAAAATCAAGTTAAGATCTATAGCCAAAAGCAATTGAACAATTACATAATATCAGCTGTACTTAATTACTTCTGGATTTATTATGCATGTAAATGGTCTCGTTTATACGCTTGTCTCCTCGTAATTAATTTATTTCTCATTTTTTAGCGTATTCGAAAATGTATTCTAATAGATTTATAACTCTGCCACTACTAAATAGCCGCCACTACTAACTATAAAAATAGATGAAATGAAGCATTAGTTTGATTAGTCAATGATATAACTTTCAAATCATCGATAAAAACCCATACAAGGTAGCTTTACTCGAATATAATGTCATTGGTATTTTCAGTATGTCAATGTCAAGATAACGTTGAATTGGCAAAGGGGGAAACTACTGAATGGATTATTATGTAACGAATATCCATGAATCTCATTTTCACTTCAGTCTATATTAAAAAGATTTTAAACTTTGACGCACTGTACAATGGCAGAAGTGATTAATGTCAGTGCACTCTACTGGGTTATGTAAATCGAAACGAACCTATTGTGAATCCTTGCTAAAAGTGAATTTCGACGAATAGGACAGAGCTGCCAATAAAAGACCAGAGAAATTAAATTTGGCAATTAGAAGGAAGTTATCAGAGAGAAGAATTTCGATTAATACAAGAAAGTAGCTATTGAGAAGCCAGAAAAGCGAATTTGACAGTAGAAGAATCAGCCAATGAAAGAAGAGGGAGGAGCATTTCGACGAATAGCAGAAGTAGGCAATGAGAGGGGAGAGTGGAGAATTTCAACCAATAGGAGGAAACAGTTAGAAAATGGCAGACACGGAATCTTACAAAATGGTGGATGGATGTTTTAAATCAGAAGGGTTAATGTGAATAGCTTCTAGTAATATTGTACCAAATTGTAAAATATTAAGTTAATGAGTCACATTACATTAATTTATTTTATATTTTACTTGATTAATTTAGAAATGTTAATCGTAAGTCATTTCTCGGATTTGGATTAAATGTGAATTGAATAAATTATACAGTAATGTCATTTTACATAAAATGAAAATTATTGCTCAATTTGAAAGAAAAATGCATTGCTAGTGATTAGAAGATTACGAAGAAGCGAAAGGTTATGAAAATTAGGATTATCAGATTATGATTTTGCAGTTCAATAGAAGGTGAGGGAATCAGAAACTTAAAAGCTTTGGACAACAACATAATGATATCATTACTCCTGTTAGGAGGCTTCAAGCCTTAAAAATGTACATAAAATATTAGCCAATTTAAGCAATGAGTTAAAAACTAAAATGGTTAAATACAAAAATTAGTTTAACCAAATGTACAAAGCTGGTTCAATCTCACCAAACTCAGCCTAATCCGGTAGCAATGTCACTTTCTACTGCATACCTATTGTACGATTGTACCAACCTGGAAATAGAAGAAACATAATATGAGTTTGATAATAAATTGCTTGCAAAACATCATCCAAATAAATATTCAGAATAAAAATTATATGTTTATTGAAATGAATTTATCATCATTATTCATTATAATAGGAATAATGAATTATCATTATTGCAACTCCTGATTGGCGGTCAGTTGACTTAGGAAGTACCGAGTTCGATTTCCTTTGAGACAAAATATTTTTGCCTAGTCTAGTAGCATTCTTAGATTACTCTTCAGCCCTTTTATTCTGTTGTCAAAGTTCACAGAGGAGAAAACTTAGAATTGTTTGATAGCATTTATCAAGATTTTCATTAAATTATATATTTAATAGAAATTGACTAATTGCAATACATTATGATTCCTTCCAAATAGAAATGTCCTAATTCTTAAGATCCTATTCCATATCTTGAAACTAATCTCCAAGTTTTTTTTCAGTGGTTGCACCATTATCCACAGTAAATGTGTCATTTAAAATCAAATGACGGATTGCACCATTATCCACAGTAAATGTGTCATTTAAATGCTATACTTTAAAACCAAATTAAGAATACAATATGAAAATAGTACAAAACACTATCCAATCGCTAAGTGACTATCATTCGAACCCTACCTTCCAAATAACGTCAGAACCAGAGACACACATAACCCCCAAATGAAGAGATAAAAATTTTCGTAGATCAAATATATCAAGTTTCAATTAACTTTTATTTGTACAAATAACTGACGTATAAAATGTTCCACAAAACCTGAAAACTTGCCTGTTCTCTACAGGCGATTGTTTCAAGCTAGTCTATATGCTAATAATAGTGATTCTCACAGAAGACAATGTTATACTGTCAAATAAAGTTACAAGTTAATATAGAATACAGAAGACACGCTACAAATTATCAAGTTTTACTCCAGGAAAAATAAATGAGTTTATATAACCCAGCCACTATTACTCGTATCTAAACGATAATTTGCATCCTCACAGCAGTTTGTTTGAAGGTGTTTTCCTTTTACATTGATTAGCAAAATCAAAACTTGCGTATATTCTGAGACCACGAGACACGAGATACATGCGTGTAGAATAATGAACAAAAGCTCTTTGTGTTCAGCAAGTTGCTGAGGCCTGGGGTGAGGCTTATGGCATTCAAAGTCTACAAATTATAAGCCATGAGAAGTGTTTGGGCGAGGAATTATCTAAATGGGCTGGGATGAATGTGACGTGTTTATAAGCCAACTGCTGTTGCTATTATTTCGTGAGAATGTTGAAGTCACGAAACCCATCTATTCTAAACAAGCAACAGGTCTATGGGACTTCTCCAACACTCTCAAACTATAATAAAAAATTCTTTCGAGAATCGACTTTAATCCGTGTTCGATTATTTATTAAAATATTGTTATTTTAAATTGAAAATCCAAGTAGGAAATAAGTTGATTACATTCAGAAACATTATTAGAAGTTTATCTGCAATAAAAAATTTTATTACTGAATTTTTACAACAATTATTTATGTAAATTTCACAATGAACACAGCTGTGAAGTCAAGGTTAGGTGGGTGCCAGGATTAAATTTACTTCTGGGTACAGTGCATATAATTTATTCTCAACTATTTGAATTTCAATTGCAAAATACAGCATAGTATAGAACTTTGTACAGCGATGTATTCAAATTATCAGCTAATGGTCTATTTATCCATCAAGCATCAATGTAATTAATACAACGCTTACGAAAAAGAGTTCTACTGAAATTAATGTTGAAATTTAAATCAAATCTGAAAAACACCCATGGAATGATTTTTATTTTCAAGTTTTGAGATCAACTGTAAATAAATCACGTTGTTAATGACAATTAATTTTTGGCACATACTAATAAAAAGAGTAATGAAACACTAGAAGATTTTCACTATCACATTTATTTCTGCCGGGAATTAAAAATAAGAATAGAGATGGTTAGATGCATGAAGATGTACCATGCCGGTTGAAGCCTAATCCAGGAATCAAAAGAAACCAGATTTGTAAATTATGAGAAGAATCATGAACCAGTTTCACAAAATAACTGTACCGAAATGAAAGAGCTAAAAATTATTGTTATCATTCAATCTCTTGACATGATGCTTCAATGAAAAATGAACATGTACTTCAAACTTCAGATGCAGAGCAGACAACTCATCTGTCAACACAGACAGTAGGCTATAATCTGAAGAATGAGCCAGCAAGCCTTCAAAGGAATGCAGGTTCAACGCTGATTATATAACAACATTTCAAACCAGCTAGGATAAAACGAGAACGGCAACAATATAATGAATGGGGTCAGTGCACGCTAGGAAAGACTTGATAATAAATAATTATGGAAACGATTGGCACTTTGTGCACAAGTCTTCTGAAAGTTTTGGAGCGACAAAATCCATTTCTGGATCATTTGTAGCAATCAAGTGGCTCTTTGAGATTCTGATCCTAACTAAAACTAGAACTCAGTACAGCTCATGAATTATTGTTGTAATTGAGATAAATGAAGTTAACGCAGAAAAGAATTGGTCATTTATTGTGACAAATCATGTTGGAGGGGAGATTCTTGATACTACTAGAAATCTACAACACTAAAGAGCCTGTTGCACAAAAAAGAGGATTAAAGTTAATCATAACAATTAACATCGATTGGCTCAACTGACTTCTGAGCAAACGGGAATCGAAATCTTTTCTCAAGATGCAGATTCAAATTTAGGATATTCACCAAATTTCTATCATAATGAGTTATATTTTGTGTATTTTACCTTCAATCATATACTATCAACATAAATATCTATATACTATAAATTCATGAATGGATTATCTCTGCTTTTAATTTAATCAATTCATCAATACATTAAATCTAAAATAGAATCACAGACGAATGTCACGAGAAATTCCAGTACTACAGAACTAAATTCTACTATACAGAACGAGGAGAGAAAGAGTTTATTTTCATTAGACAAAAATAAATCATGAGAAAAATTCCACTAAAGTAGGCCTACATGGCCATTCAATGTGAATGATCTCCACCTTAATCTCACAGGATGTGACTTGAACAAGAAAAATCTTACAGCAAAATCAGTCAGTTGAATAAATATTTCTGATTTATTTACAACAGAATTTAGTCAACAGCTTTGAATATTATTCCTGCTGGAATTTTCTATTGCTAACTAAAACATCCGCAGGCTAAAGAATCTCACAGATTACTTCTCATATTTTCAATACTGAGCTGCTAAAGTTAGGCTAATGACGTGAGTTCGTAAACTACTACATTAAACTACCAGATCCACTGATTCTGGTCTAAATATTTGCAGATGCACTCTGCGATATTCCAGAAATAGTATTAGAGACGCAGATAACTTTGTATCCCGACTGAACTAATAAATAATTCCACAGTCAAATATTCAGTTAACAGTCGAATATTTGACAACCAACTTCAATCAATTTATCAATTAATCATCAATAAATCATGTATTGTTAATATCATCTACTCGCTCTATATTTTTCATCCCAAACCAATGGAACTCATTTATCAACAATTTCACTTTCAACACTACTATCGAAAGTTTGCAGTAAATATCACTAATATAACAACCACTATTTATACTAACAAAAGACTACCACAACAACCACCATTATACCGCCCATTGACTACTATAGTGATGATTTGTTTCAAGATCTCGTGGGTTCATATTGTAACAAACAACAGAATAAAAAACCAAATTATGGTATTTTTGATCCCCACAATCGAGTATTCGATCAATCAATACTATTCTACCAATTTTTTATTTCTAAAAATAGAGTTTTTTTGGAAGTCAACAAAGATTTATCAAAATACCCAAAACAGTCATTAATCCAGAAGTCAGAAACTTCATATTCAAGAGATGAGGTTCATGTTTCACATCCTTATTTGATAAAAAATATTTAGTAATAATTATTGTAGATTTCTCCTTTTAAATTTAGTATCCCAATTTCATTGAGAAATCCGTGTGAGTTATTATGAATGAACATGATTGTAATCATTAGAAATTTGGTGATTGAAGTGGCTGATATTTTTTTTTAATTACCTTTACAATAGTAGAAAAGCAGTAACTATGGGAACTATGTTAAGAAACAACCAATCACTCAACACAATGATCCTTCACGTTTATTTAGGCCTAGTATGTGCAATACTACAGTAGTAGGTTTGATACTGTGTATTAATGGGAACTTTATCACGATTTTAAGATAAAATTTACTATCAATAATTCTCAGATATCCACTAGGTCTATCAAGCATCAATAAAATACCTATTATAGAGGAATAGTTCTCATCTTCTCATGATGTCCTACAACAATATTATGATAGCAATCTTCAATCTTGATAGGTATAGTACTTGTTGTTTTAAACTAACAATAATGACTACGGCTTGATTAATGTGTATAAATATGTACTTTACGATTATTTTCTATTCTTATGCAACTTGATTAGGTATTCTTTTGTTAAGTGTTGATACAACAACTACAAACAGATCACGGTCGTTTTGCCATACTTGTAATTTCTCCTTAAAAGAAGAATACTCTCCATACAACAGAATGATTACTGCAAGTAAGACCTGAGTAATTTCTTTGTATGTATCCTGATACAGAAAGAGTTAGATAAAATATTCCATTTAAACAGAGAAACAAAGAGAGATATGGAAGACTACGTTTGAAAATTGACTAAACGTTTTTCAACTCGATACAAGAGAAATATCATGAAAATAATTTTATGCTACAGAAAATTAGTCAAATCAATAATACTAATACCACAGAGAACAGATTAGTAATAGAGTATAGCTTCTCTATGCTAATACTAATGGCTATACTTAATTCATTCAAAAACTATTTAAAGCTTTGAATACTGCACGTAGCTGACTAGGATGGACCAGAGTATGGCTGGTTTACCCAAAAATATGAAATAAATTCCAATTTTTAAATAATTCTGCACTACATTCAAGATGGATTCGGACACTTTGCAAACAATACTTACATAATTTATATTTTGCTTGAGAAAATTAAAATTCATCATATTATATTCAAATTTATATCTCAAGTGCATCACGTTTCTTTGTTATTTTATGGCAAATTGATTGTAATTTTTTGGATTATAACTTACAATGCAAAAGAGGAATACATTTTCAAAATTATTTTCAATTTATCACAGTGGTCTAAGGAAAGTTTTCCAATAATTAATTTCCACAGTCAAAATAACGAGCGATAATCAAAGTCTGAAAAATGAAATGTATTATTTTCAATACATCAGCACCGTCTGTCTAGACAGACAGTGAAAACCGAAATCTACATTCTGTTAGAATTTCACCTACTTTTCTCTCACGTAGCAAGCGATAGGAAACTACAGAAAACAATGAGACTAGAAATATGACTAAAATTGGAGCTAGCACTCATTTTTGTGAAATAACAACATTCCTATAATTACCGGCGCTATTCCAATCGCTCAAGCAGCGAATAGCGAGCTCTGCATCCTTCTGCTACAATCTCACACAAAAAGTCAGCAAGCCAAGTTGAGCAACGTTACAGTACACAGGCATTATAGCAGTTATGTAAGCAATGGTCCCCAATCTAGGTTAGAGTTAGATTCAACTGTTAACCTGTTATATAATACTAGATACATTTTTATGATCACATAATAATTATTGTCGGCGAGATTAAATTGTCAATGTAAATTTTTTTATATAACGGGTACATCCTTAAAAGATGGCTAAAACGTGATTTCAAGACCACACACGCTTATAAACGCGTGTTTTCAGGTTGTAATTCACATTTCATGCTACACGAAACGTGGGAGAATTGCTAGTGATCATTCATGAAAAGCATACTTTTACAATCAGAATCTAATTTAATCTACAAACTGAATATTTTTATTCTACTTTTTTACTATCCCAATTATTGTGATCAATTACTGTTCGATAAGTCTCATATCCTTGGATCTATCAACTGTGCTCTTGGATTCAAATATTTGGGAAATACGAGTACTTAGATTCATTGACTGCACTCAGTTATAAAGAAAATCAATTTTGTATGTTTCTTAACTTTCATTCATAAAAACCTATGTGGACAATTACCAAGAAATCTACGATTTGAATCTGTCTATCTCGCTTCTTTATAATCCTAATTATTACCATCAATTAATGCCCATTTATCAACAGCCTACATGCCAATTATGAAAATTGAATATAATTTGAAACAGCCTAGTCCACTTCTTTAGTATCCCAACTATTGTGGCTAATTATAGCCCGATTACGAGCTGAGACAACGACCACTTCAAGTATATTTATTGCTAAGTTATTATTAAGGAATTCATAATTACAGGTAGTCAAGGGATTTATTAATATCGGTTTCATTTTGAATGTTAATCTGCGGGTTATAATTTTACAATGAACCAATCCCACTTATGGATTCGAGTTTTTCAGAAAGTTCTGTTAAAAATATACATTTTAATATACATTAACAATTTCGTGAAATAAACAGTATGTAGAATATTATGGAATATTATGTGAATTCTCAATACATTATGCATTATGCACTTATCTAATATCTAACATGACTGATAATATAAATTGTCTTATTAAGAATTTCACGGTACAGTAGTAAAAATCAATGGTAACTTGAAGCATATTAATTCATTTATAAGGTTCCAGAACTGTAATAGGATTGGCTGGAAAATTCAATGAATATAAAACATGATTGATGATACAATTCAAGTCCTATTATGAATTTCATGCTGGAAATAAAACACAGAATCAAAAAGCATAGGCCAATGGAAAGCTTTCAGTTCACAACTGCTACTGTTTATCAAATAAATTAGCTCGACAAATTCGAGTAATAGCTTTCAAGGATTACTACAATTCTTGAGCATTATATATGAAATCTTGTAACGAATGATCGTACTCTTCATTTTCACTGATTTTGATAAGTACCTATTACAATATTGTACTGTTATTGGCAAGCTCGTCTGGCTATGATTCAACCAATTTTATCTTGGAGTATTGCAACTTGAATAATCGTTCAATTTTCTGAACAATAATGGACAACGAACTAAAAAATTTTATTGCAACTTTCTAAAAGCACTTTGAGTAGTCTGAGCAGACTGAATAATTGTCAATGAATGGAAAGAACTTTGGTGTTGTCGAAAAACTCAACATACGTAGTTAAAACCTCATATACAGTATAAGTAGTGGTTTGACAACATCAAAGGCCATTCATTATGGAGAAATACTAAAAAAATTCTAAAACATTATCATCAATAACACTATACTGGCAGAATAGGAAAACTTAGGTTAAGATTATAGTTAAGATTATAAGGGACAGTTTTGAGGTGTGTGCCTGTTGGACCTTCGATTAAGTATCATTTGTAAATCACTGAATGAATAAATGAATATTATATACACAATTGAATAAAAAATCGCATTGAACTAAAAGTGGCTGAAGATTTAGATAGTCAGCCTAGAATGACAGGAAAAGCGGCTGAATAGCTAGACAAGTAGAGAGCATTAAAGGTATCATTACAGAGGAAATAATGTTCATGTTCTTGTTGTTGGTGGTGACCTAATTCTCGTTGTTGCACATCTAATCAACATATTCCTGCTCGCATTTCAAGGACGACTTGGGCAAGCGCACTGGTAAAATATTGAGATCCTTGAGCGGGTTAATTGACCGAGCCACAATGCACATCAACTCATCCAACCAAGCCAAGGATCGCGATTTTCAGCTCTACCATAATCTGTTTATGTTGTTAATTATACAATATTAATTACAGGAGATGGTATAATTGTCACTTCCTGAAAGTTACGTTTCGTACCAGAAATGAAGCTTTTGTTCACTAAAAGTAGAGTTTTCTCAACATTGATTCATAGAACTTGGATTTTACTCAAGAGGCGTGTCATGAGCCTAAAAGTCATCATCATTATCATCTCAATTACAGAAGATCAGACAAAAATGAAGTACTAAAAATTAAGATCTTTTAAATCAAAGAGGATTTTCTCAACAATGAATATTAGCGATTCATGGAACAGTCACTCGAGTAGTGTATCATAAACCTACAAAACTACAAAAGATAATATTAGCCTACATTTTTGAAAATAGAGTATTAACGACATCAAGGATTCTCATAAACTCACATACTTGAACTTGTTTTATTGAATTAACTGCCCATAGCCTTATCTTAGATAAATATGGTAATAATCATATTACCTGATCATTGATGAGAGCTATTTTCAGTTCGAAAAAGTGCAGTCATTCAGTCCCAAAATAAAAATTTATACATTCAAATTTGATATACTCTTACATCAAACTTTAATAATTTAAAGTTAAGGAATTTATGAAATGTCCTTCATCAGGCGGAGTTAGGACTTGAGAGTTCTCACACCTTGACAATGTCTACAACAAAAATTTTATGGTACACAAACGCACAAAAAAGGAAAAAACCACAAAAATTATTCTGTTTGCAAATTTTTTTAGCCACATTCAGAAAACGTTTCCATCCAAAATTGGAGGACTCACATCCACCGACCCAAATATACGATCGCTATAAATAAAACAAACTACATTCCGCCAAATCACAACAGCAAAAATAATGGCCACACTTCGAGACAAGGTCCTACTTTGCCGCTCTCCTTGAAAATTGGATGAAGCAACTGACATTAATAACACAAACAACACGAGGGGACAAGCTGGAGAAATTATATTACACTCAGAAATTATGTCCAATTGGACTGTGTTCGTTGTTGAAGCGCACCTTCAGTTGAAGGTTGAGCAGAAGAGTTGCAATAGTAATAATAATAACAATAATTCAGAGATGATTTAATAATCGTGGTGAGTGGTGTGCTTGATTGCAGTCTGAATTGCGGCCTTCCAACGGGAAAAGATGATGGCCCGTAATGTGTTGAGAAGGATGCGGTAGCGAGCCCTGAAAATGATAGTTTCCATTGCAGGGCACCATGAGGCAATACCACAACACAACTCAGGAGACAGGAGTCATTTGAGTCAATGCACAGCAGTAACAAGCACTGGACAAATAAATTCTAAAAACTGTTCTGCTTTTCAGTATCTTTACAAACCACTCATTTATTGATTGAGTTATGGATTGTGTTATAGTACTGTAGTACTGTTTTTTTTTCAAATTTAGCGGATGGCGGATCACTTTCATTCAATCGTTTCTAAGGATAACGGGAGATGCTCTGTTGATTTGATTTCTACATGTTATGGGTTACGATATTATGTGAAAAAATCAACATGTAACACAGCTTCTCATAGGGCGTACATTGAAATTGGCTGCTGTTGCAGATAACACAGCGAATACATCATATAGCGTTATCACAGCACACACCGATGCAATGACCACCGGTGTTGCTTCATAAGCAAATCTATGTGAAGTACTGTGACCAAACGACTAATCTCGTCTTGCCTTGTCTTGACTAACTGCGTACGCCTAGCATACCATAGAAACGATAAAGAAAGTTATTCGTCAACAGCCAAATTGAAAAATATTAATACTACAAATCTCTATGTCTTCAATGCAAATCATAATTTTCAAGAATTGGATATCACTGTTCAAAGAAAATATTGAGTTCAATCTAAATACTTTGAAAGTTCTGCAACTAGCGGCTGGGCGTACCTGAGTCCGAACAAGACAGAGATGGTCACATGTTTAGTCACAGTACTTCACATAGTCTCCTTGTGAAGCAACCTTGTCACCACGATTAGGGCCGCTACTATGGTTTCAGTACTGGTCAACGACAAGACAAGAAGAGATTGAGTCGTTCGGTCACAGTAATTCATATGGTTGCGCCTAGAAACAGCGCACCGATGCAGCTGACCTACATCAGGGTGTGTTGTCTCCACTCTTCGCTTATATACTGTGACCTAAACGTGACTAATCTTGTCTTGTCTTGTCTTGACTAACCAGTGTACTGCCTAGCCATAGTCATTGTGCGATCGGTGTTTTCTGGCCGCATAGCAGCTGTGTGAAAATACTGTGGAAACGTGGCTAATCTTGTCTTGTCTTGACTCAACCTGTGTGCGCCCTGGCCTTATAGTTACAATTGAGGCTATAGCTTAGCCTGAAACTATCGCCGTTGGTGGCAAACTGTCCACTATTAGTCTGACCTGTTTTGGGTCATTTGTTACGACTAATTCAATTGGCTGAGCAACAATATATTGAACCAAAATGGGTATGATAATTTTTTTGTTGTTGCATATTGGTACCTTTAATCAAAGTGATGTCTTCAACTGATCTATTCAGTGGAATCATTTGATTAATGGCCGAGTCACCTAAAACTACATTCAATTCAGCGAGGGTATTGTGGGTGACCGACACAAAAGAATTGTACAATGAGGGCGAGGTGGAGACTCTACTGTCAAAGTCTCCCACCAATAAAAAGCCATACGATAAAAAAAACGAAACTATAGTTTAAACTTGGTTTGAACAGTTTATACAAAGATGGTGCATACAGGCCTAGGTGTTTAATTATTCAAACTATGGTGAACACCAACATAACATACTAAAATTCTATCAGACATACTACATACATACTATATATCAAACTAATCAGACACTGAAAATGATCATTATAACCAAATTGTTATGCCGCGCAACTGCCACAGCTCAAGCTATACCAAGCTGACTACCACCCAGAGAGTGTAGAAGAATTTTATCTATTCTCTCTGTTAGCACCAATTTGACTCGACAACGCCTTCTATCTCGTCGGTCGGTCCCACTGGTAAGGTACTGTCCCCCAAACCACCACCTCCAACAAGATAGCATTACGAAACAAGTTGAGGCAGGGGGGCAACGCACACTCTTTCGGTCAAGGTTGATCTCGACACTACCGAGTCGTGCTGCTGCTGCTGCTGATGATAGTTATGGTGGATAATATCCAGCTTGGTTAGCCTACAATCACAATTCTTGCACCTAAATAATATATCTATTTATAAATTATTGAGCATTGTAGCCTACAGCCGCACTATACAGCCTTCTAGAACAGCCTTACTTTACAGAGTTTTTTATTATATAGTGTTTCCAACACTTCTAGGGTTAGTTGTATTCATCTAAATACAGCAACTGCAAATACCTGTAACTACGGATACTGCTGTACAATACACGGTAGGATTCAAGCTGAGTAGGATGCGCATAGACTATTGCCAAAATTGCCAAAGTTCCTGAACCCAGTTATCATCAAGAAAACGTTAAGTAACGTGTCTACTGGAGTTCTTTATGACGTCACGCCTCAGAATCTGCAATGGGATTAGCGCGTGATTCTTACCGTGTATTCAGTATTTGCAGCCTAGAACCATACTTTGCAGAAAATCCAAACCAACATAGTTCGGTGATCTGGAACCATTGTTTCGACGTAACAATGTCAATCTTTCTTGTAAATTTACAATTTAGTAAGGCTTGATTTAGATAAAGAAATAATTCTCAACTTCCAACATGGATCCGGATTCGATTCTTTAAAAATCTATGTAGCTTATGTGATAGAGTCAATCAACCCTTTTGAGCTGGGAAGAAATAAATGATTGGACATAATTTGCTCGACACTATGATACATAGAAACATGAATGGTTTGTTGCAGCCATCTCTACTACACACCAAACTATTGAATCCATTTAAGTTATGACCAGCAACTTTAAATAGTAATTTTAACAGACAGTCTTCACGGTTTCTCTCAGTTTTCTCAAATCGATAACGACATGGTCGATGTGGTTTCAGTTGAAACACGCGGCGGCGATGGATTGATGGATGGTCTGGCCGAGTGAGGCGATCTCCTTTGCGTTACAAATCGTCTGCGACCTTGAATAATTGGCCGACAGTTGGAGCGAAATACAAATTAACAAAGGGTGTGGAGAGGAAAAAAAGCATTGCTGGTAGTGGTGGAGCAGAAGAAGCAAATAAACGGAAAGGGTTGAAGAGGACAATAGGGAGAAACGATACAAGAGAGAAGACTGGTGGAAGAAGTAGAGAAAGAGGGTAAGAGAAGAAGAAGAAGCAGCAGAAGAAGAAGAAAAAAGCAGCAGAAAAAGAAATTTATAAAAAACATAGGAGGGGAAGGAAAACAAGAAAAACAAAATTATAAGAAGTGAGAGACGAGGATGAAGGGGGCTAATTAGTGTGATGAAAATAGAAGAAAGAGAAGAAGCAGAAGAGGAGTAAAATAAAAATAAAATAGAATATGGAGAACAAGAATACGACGAGAAGTACAAAAGAATCAATAGAAAAAGTGGAGAGTGAGTTGAGACAAGAGAAGGAGGTGTAAAAGAAATTAAGAAAGACATTCGAACCCATAACAAGACAAGAGAAGGATGACGAAGAAATAAGAAAAACCGAGTTTGATAGTGGAAGAAGACACGAAAAGAAAGATGAAGAAGGGATGTAACGAAACTAACATTAAAAAAGAGAATAAAAATTACAACCACAAAAATGTAGCCACTATCATACCAACCATAAAATACTGTAGCCACTATAGCACATAGCATATAATTAATTATTCAATTCTTAAAATGTATAAATGACCGACACAAAAAAAGACACAAAAATTTGTGCAATGAGGCGAGGTGGAACCTACCCGTAAGGGTCTCCCCACCAATAAAAGCCATACGATAAAAAAAATGTATAAATAATGCGCAAAATGTTCTACTGTGAAATGTTCTATTGTGAAAGATTGGTCACTCCCACAGAGTATCAAATTACAAAAAATAAACAAACCCGTTCGTTTATCAACAGGCATAAAAAGCAGTTACTAAATAAATAATACCAGTCCCGGAATCGACAACGCCATTCAGTACCTTTGCAGCTGCTGTACGATTTCAAAATCCGCGTGAATACCTCACCGGTATTGAATCTGTTCCTATATATTATATAAAAATAGTTCATTATTAATATATAATTCAATACATCTATAGCATCCTTATAATCTCGTTTCGACGTTTTTGAAAGTAGGTTGTGTTGCAACGTTCAAGTAGAACACGAAAACAAAATCCGTGTTTGAATTTTTGACCATGAACTGAGATGATCCGGCTTGTGGTTTTGTTAAGACTCAAGTTGTAAAACGTGAAGTGGCCTCAGTGTTCAACTATTTAAATATAATGAAGCAGATAAGTATATCCTAATATACAAATGACTAAAAAAAACGTAAAAGTGAAGCAATGGGCCTACTGAGCTTTAAATTAGTGATTCTTTACTTAGATTACCGCACTCTAGAAATGTAATAGCATGATTAATTTATAATGACATTTGGAAAGGATAAAGTAATGATTAAAATTAGATAAATTAAATATTATAATTGTGAAACAGTTGAAGTCTTTTAAAATAATCATGTTTTTATACTTGCGATATCAATTTTTGCAAAAAGCATGAAGTTTAAACATCTAGCAAGATTGTGAAGAAACTGCTGATGAAAATACTTTAATCTGATTAATAACACCTTGAAACCACTAAATAATAGGTAGCAATAAAGTATTGATGAAATATTGATGATTTAATTGAATTCAATTGAATCTCAAAATCGTGTATTGTTCCTATCTTACAATGGTAAAATCCCTTCCGATCGTTTTCTCTCTCTTACTTGAGCGCGCCACCAGTCTACTTTCTCATCCTCAATAATTGTAAAAAACAAATTGATTTAAACCCTTGGTTCAATCTAGTATTCTAAGAAACAAATTGAAGCCACCGTCAACAAGGTGCAATTGAGAGGCAGGCAAATTGGAGATGACGATGCGATGATCTTGACGCAACCGATCGCAAGCGCTAAATAAAACACATCCAGTCAACAGATGCCGTTAGTTTAGCCGCGCTACGTAGGCAGCCGGCTGCCGATTAGTCATAGCAGCATAGCAGCCAAAAACCTGTTGTCGAGTCAGTGAGCATCCACAAGCAACGTCATCTAATTGCCTGACAGACACGCGGAAAACTTCGACAAAAAAATTAAGGAAAATGCGCGGGAGGGGGTGATGAGCCGGTCACACAAACAACAAATCTAAATTTGGAATCGTTGAACTTGTGTGTTGATGCGCTGTTGAGACACGTGGGCTTGGGAATACGATTGTATTGGTGATCTGAGTACGTAGACATTGAAACATTGAGGTTTTGAGGTCTTGGAGCGTTGAGGTTGTTGAGACACTTGGACTTGGGTCTAAAATTGTATTGGTGACCTGAGTTGGGACAAATTGACACGTTGAATTTTTTGTACACGTGCGATCGGGCCTGAAGAACAAATTAAAACAAATGTAAAAGCAACAAATGGAATAAGGACTTGAAAGATTTTCATTCGCCAGAATATTATGGTATTGGAAAAAAATTTGTTGAAAAAATATCTGAATACTTTCTGACCAATTATTAACATTTTAATAAGCATACAAACAATTGTAACAACAATATTGGTAACAACAATTGTAGTAATTGACATGACTGGCAACTACTGTATCTCCAACAACTGACCGATTCTTGCTAAATTTGTTTCATTCACAGTAGTTTGCAAACCAATATCTCATGATCAAATTTTGGAATGCTTGAACGTATATAATATTATTTATTCCTCAAGTTATTTTTATACCGATATTACATGCTCACCACTATTTTACAGTATTTTATTAAGAAACTGATTTAAAAATACTTGTCAAAATTAAAGTTCCAAATTGCAACCAAAAATCAAATTAATGTACGTGAATTAATTCAAAATAATTTCTTCTCTCAGTTGATACAACACTTAATCAATTGTAAAAGAGTAAATTACCAACAAACTTTTAACAATGAAACACAAAAAACAATATACAGTAATTAATTTCTACATAAAATAAAATTATAGAAAACCTCTTATCAACATCATCATAGAATAAATATTAAAATATAACATTAATTATACAAATCATTAAGAAATATAACATATTTGTTATACATTACACATTTGTTTTCCCAAGGAAACAAGTGATGTACAAGGCAGCAACATTTTTAAACATATTATAACAGATTAAACTGTTAGCTAACATGCGGGGATTACAAGGAACATTTCCACAAGAAACTTCTAGAAGAACGAGGATTTTAGACGAGAAGGTTTCAAATTAATTGAACCTGAATCATAGAATGATGCGTCCAAGTGTATATTTCTATTGGTCGAAGGAGAGAGTAAAGGACATAAAAGTAGCAAGAACGATTTGTCACTTGTATTGAAAGCAGTCGTGCTTTGCAAGCGGAGCTAAACGAGCAACTTGAGTTTCAACCTCTTGAGATGAAAGTGAAAGACTTGTAGGGTGTTTGCATTTTTTATTTATTCGCCTAATGGAGAAAGGAAGAAAGTTAGTTGAAAGCAATTATCGCACACTCCCTCTACAACACATGTGATTCGGTAATAAGATGCACACACAACACGATTTTGGCAGATTTATCTGTTGAGAATTTGCGAGTTTTCACCCAACATAACATTACAATGTTGACTAATCAGGAAAGTAGTATTACGTTGGCATTGTCTAATCGAGAAGCTTTCTTTTGCAAAAAGCTTGTTCAAATCAAACTTGGCAGATGAACGGATAAACGGAACTCCTAATTTCCTTCAATTGATTTTTTTTTTTCCCCATTCCTTTCAAGGTTCATCTATTCTTTATATTCCTACAATTCAAACCTAAAAAAAGAATAAATACGTTAAAAAAATCAAACCTAAAAGATTTAATTTCAATTCATTGCATAGTTCTTATAATTCAATCGACTTTCTAACAAGATAATTCAAAATATTGGTCCAGTAAAAACAAACTAAATTATTGAAAATGTAGGCTAGAGAATGATCTATAAAGTTCTGTATTAGTTATCAGTGAATGACTAGACTAAATCTCTATGCCCGATAGCACGAAAGTCAATTAAATATAAGCGTGTTGTAGTAATACTGTACAAACATTTTTTTGAAAGATTATGCTCACATGAGCTCTAGACTTGAGCTGGAGTAATCTGTGGAGATGAGATGAGAGATGAATTCAACGACTAGTAATTTAAAATGATAAATATGTCGGAATATAATTTATGTTAGCTTATACAATGTTGGTGAACAGATAAAAATATATTTTATATAAGTAGCCTAAGTATCACCATAATCATATATTATCTCTCAAAATAATCATCCTTCCATTTCTCGCATAAGCCTGGAGCTTATGAGTGCATCTACATCAGGTCATCAGCAAAAAAAAAAGTAGATTTGTAAAACTTATAAACTAGCAATTTCTTATTAGAGATTATCAAGAACAACTATTTTTGCCATTTTTTGTAAAAAATTAATGATATGCATCAAAATACATTCAAACAAAATCAACAATTTAATTAGAGAAAATTGTAGATTACAAAATCGTTTATGGGCATTAAGCTGTCAGAGCCGCCCACAGCTTGAGACAAAGAAAAGGCTAGACTAGGCTAGGCGGTCTCGCTCAAGTTACAAAATGGAAGAAGGATCCAGAACATTCACCTGGCAATTGGGAAATCAAAAAGCTTGCAGTCAAGGTCGACACTGAATAGTATCCATTCAACACACAACTTCTAAAATGAACATATTATGTAATAAAGTTATGGACCACTGCTTTCTGGAACTTGTTCTCTTTCTGTAGAAAAAAACGTGGGTTCAGACACGTAATCCCCTCAACTGCAACCTTATTCTAATAAATTTAAAATAAAATTCGGATTGGAGACGGGTTTTATTGGGAAGGAAACAGCCAGAATGGTTTCCATCAAGGTTATTAGTGATAGGCTACAAAATTTGGAGAGAATGCATTTCAATACATAATAAATCCCATGTTTTGTAATTTCTTTTAGCTAATAAATCTGATGTTTTTGAAATTTATAAAAGGTAATAAATCTCATATTCAGAATATTTATTTTGGTTAATGAATCTCTTTTTTTTCAATTTATTTCAGCTAATAAATATTGTGTTTTTGGAATCTATCTGGGAACAAGAATTCTATTAAGGTTTCTAAAAATTAACAAGTTCTAGGATGCAACTCATCGAGAAGACATTTATTATAAATATTTTATTTATTGATACAATCATAAATTTACTCAAGGCAATAGATAGTTGTTATATTCAGGATTGCGGTTAACATCTGAACAACAAGATAATATAAATAAATTGAAAATTATAATAAAAAATGTTTAAAGCAATTGATAATTGATCAAGATTTATAGTTATTTGTTACAATACATAGATTATCTCACTCTAGAACAACAAAATGAGGAGGTTTGTAACAAGTATATAAATTATTATTATCCTTAGGCTTAAACTATAATTTATTGTAGAATTCATTAGAATAATGAGTTTTGAGTAGGGCCTCATTTCAATTCGAGATTGAGAAAAACAATATTATTGACAATGTCAACAAGAACAAAGAAATTCACATCAAAAGGAGCAGATTACTTTCGAATTAATACTTTACTTTCACTAGGTTTATGTATAATTCCCAGCTTTAAGTTTCTCATAAAAAGAAAGGGGATCAATAAATAATATCTATGATTTCCCAGTTTTCTAGTCTTTTCAGTGAAAAATTTACTGTACTCCTTTAGTTACAGCAGTCACAGCAGCAGTTGCACAATTTTTACTGAACAACCTCATGAGACACATGGCGGTAGGATAGAATAGAATCAATAACCACCTGACACTTCTGTGTCGCCTATTTTGCAATGCTCCAACACACATCTCAAAATAGAAAAGGGGTGAAAATAGAAAAAGGACAAGCTACAGACCTAATAACCCACATCATCAGCCTCTCCACTTAACCCACTTCGACTGACCTACAAACCACAGAGAGTTACTGGACAAGACACTGGAAACAAAAGAGCACCAGACCGCAGAAGTTTCTAGAAGTGGGTCATGGATGTGCAGCACCAGAGCCATGCAGCAGATTAATTCATGTTCAGATACAAATGTTATATCTATATACAGAAAAGTAGCATAAATGTGTAGATGGTCTTCCATAGAACAATTGCATTCAGACTACACAAGAGATATAACTATAGTAACTAAAAAGTAAAAAGCTCACTGATTTATTGATTTCTTAGAAATTACCAGCTCAAAATAAGTAGAATTTTTTACTTAGTTTGTAATCGAATTTATTACAACGAATTATTAAAAAATATGGTAAATTACCGTTATGTTAAATTACCGTATGTTAAATTCAGTCGTAATCAGTCAGTGGATGGAGAAGCATCGTTTGCCCGAGCGCTTATCTGTTTACCGATAAACCTGTTTAAGGTTGCCTGGCGTGCTCAATACCGTTTTTCGAAGTGAATAACCTACAAACTTATAAATAATTCAATAATAGTTCTGCAAATTATTGGTTTTTGAACATTATTTTCGGTTCTCAAGTACTCTCGGTTTCCAAAAGTTTTAAATCATGGCGGATAAAAATTGTAATAAATGCAACACAGACTTAGGAACAATGAAAGACATTATCAAGTGTTCAAAGTGTACTGCTCAATTTCATACTCCGTGCGTGAAAAACTTACAAAACGATACTAATAAGAAGAACTCTTTACGAAGTAACTGGAAGTGCGACAACTGTTTCGTGGACAATAGTGCTAAAAAAGAAGAGGTTCGTAACTCTGAATCGCCTAACGTTATAGAAGCCATTACAGCCCTAAGAAAAGATTTCAACAAACGATTCGACCACACAAACAGTAAGTTAGACAAATTGCAAACTGATTTGAACAATATAGTGAAAGACAATATCTATATAAAAGCCCAGATCGAGAAAGTTAACTCTAAAAGTGAATCCAATCGTAAAGCCATCGAATTTCTTACTAATGAAAATAAGGAACTTAGAAGTGAAGTGAATAGAATGAACTTGGAATTGTTAGATCTCCAACAACACACAAGAAAGAACAATCTAATTATAACAGGTATCCCTTTTACTCCAAAAGAGAACATGTTCACTATACTCAATAAGATATCCAGCCTACTGGACATCCGTCAAGACTTGTATGATATATCCGCGGCTCATAGATTACCGGGAAAACGTGGCGATAACCGTCCACCTGCCATAGTTGTTGCTTTCGTGTCGCGAGCAACAAAAAACGATTGGATTCTGGCCCGAAAAGCGAGGAAGACTCTATCTGCCAATGAAATTAACACTGCATGGCCAAACCTACAAGTGTACCTCAATGAGCACCTGACACCGCATACACGATACATTTTCAATGAGGCAAGAGCGCTGGTGAAGCTGGGAAAATTAACTGCGGCCTGGACCAGAGACTGTCGTGTGATGATTAAGAAAACCCAAGCAGGAAAACCGTATCGAATCACACATGTCCAACAGCTTGAGGAGTTCAAGATCGACTGCGTGGGAGGCGACCCGGTAATAATTCAACAACCACGAAATTTCGGACACCGAAAATCGAGAGTCAAACCAAGGACCAAACAGAGGAGTCCTGAATTGAGTAATGTACAGAACTTTCCATTTTTATATTTTTTACTCATTGATTGAGTAAGATAAAGAGAGAACATTTCTTTTCTTTTCTTTGATATTTGCCTGTATTTCCGTTTCATTTTATTTTATTATGTATTCTCTAAAATTGAAGTCAGAACTGATTTGTTGTAGGCCGATTATCTAATTATATTTCATTATCTAATGACAAGGGCTAAAGGAGGAAATAATTGAAAAAAAAAAGATTATTAACCTTATACAGTCAATTAAAACTACTGATAATAGACAAAGGTTGTGGATGATAGAGATATATAATTTATTAACTAGAATGAATCCTTATTCCTTACATAGCCTACATACCGTATATTTACGGTGCCTAGTTCACGATCGGACCCAATCTTTCTAAATGGACATTTAACTCAAGAACTTAAAATCCCTATTAACATAATAATTGTAACAGTTCCATTATTTAGATCCGAAAACTAGAACTCCTTATTCATTGTAATTAATCATACATTTTTTTAGCTTATCCTATCATATAGTAATAGAAGGAGGAAATCTAAGAATAATATCGGTTCAAAACTAAATGTAACGAAGTTGTATCTCACTGCATCTAATGCATTATTTGATCAGATTCTCAAATTCAAATTTAAATTATTATTATATATATACTTTTTTCATATCAAAAAGAATAATGCATCACTTGTTACATTTTTTCCGTTTTTCCTCTGAAGAACAGATATAATAATTATGAACCGATATAAATAGATATACCTTTCTATTTTTATATATATTTACGATTTCATCGTTAAGGAAATCTGATGAGACTTGTATCGCAGTTATATAATCATGATAATAATGTTGAATATCGTTGAATAGTATGAATATGGATTTCAGCTGAGAAAATACCAAGATTAAAATCATGCGTTTGTGTTCTGAAAGAAATAACCAAAACTGAAACGGTAATTATTATCACAGCAAAAGTGTTTATTTTATTTTTATCTATTTATTTTTTTAGAATAATTTTTGTAGGTTATAATGAATATTATTGTTTAGTTAGGTTATTATTGTCTCAATTCATATTATGAACAAGGAATAAAAAGTAGTCTATTGTGTCAATGCTGACAATAATGACGTATCCATTAAATTATTGTTCCTGCTGTCAATGATATTAGTCTGCATCAGTCCGGCCATTATAGATTCTATAATGGATAATGGATGAATAGTTTCCAGAGGATTCTATGATTTACCGGTATATATTACTTCACGATTTATTTTGTGATTATCATAACTGAGATACACTCGATCTCGTACAGTGGAATTATTTGTTTGAACTAATGCCTGTGGATTAAAAGAATTCTATAGACATAAGCAATTCAATTGTAAATTGAAAACTTCATGAGAATTAATTTCTAATTAACCCACAGCGATTCCTACATACCGTTTATTCAGTGCAGCATTCTGAATCGGACATGATAAGATAATAGTTACCAGATAGACAGACGAAAAATTGCATCATTGTTGAGACTACTTATATACATTTTTTATTATTATTTATTTCTCTTCGAAAATGTAATAACCTCTGGTTTTTTTTTCTTCCTTGTTTCATAATCTATCCAACTTATAAGATTCTGCTATTCCACAATTTTTTTGAAATTGCAATTCAATTTTTTTTTCTTTTTTCTTCCTTGTTAAAATCTTCATTACAAACTCATTCACATTGTGTTATGCTTGATGCGTGAAGGTCGCTGTTTTTTTCCTAAATATTCTATTTAGCATGACAAATGTCAATATGCTACTAAGATAATAATTGTAACTTGTCTTAGTACATTACCATTATTGAAATTTACAGAATCATTAAAAAATGTCTTACTTATATATAAATTTATATAAACGCCAATAATTATAAAATTTCTTACAGAATCGCTTTTTTTGAACAATTTTCACGAAATCTTTACATAGAATCTAAAATTGATTGGCAGCACGCCAGGTGGCTTGAAGTATAGATATGTTTCCCACAATGATTGGCGATAACGACTTTCCACTTGTAGAATGTAAAACTTGTAGTGATATTAAGTCTTATAAAAATATGCTTACCAACTCCTATGTCGACAAAAATCTTTCACTTAGTCTTATCCAGCAGAACATTAGAAGTTATAATAAAAATATAGATGAGTTTTTAGTCACCCTTGAAGGTTTAGCAGTTGAATTTGATATAATTATTTTAACAGAGGCATGGCTGGGTAACAATAATAGCGACCTGTTGAGCGTTGACGGATTCGATCTTTTCAGATCCTATAATAATTTGAACAGCAGTGACGGACTAGTAGTCTACGCTAACCGTTCGCTCTCAGCTACCTGCAGCCAGTTGTCAATCGGCGGGGTGGCCACAGCCCTGTCTTTAAACTTCAGCTGGAGGGGAGTCCCCTGCGAGATTCTTGCGATATATCGCAGCCCAAATTCAAACTTGAATCTTTTTCTCGAAGGTTTACGTGACTATTGTAATAACACTGAATTGCCAGTCTCTAAATTGAGAATTATCGCTGGAGACATGAATTGCGATATTTTGAATACGCCACCGAATTCACCACAAGAGCGTTACCTTGATATACTTTATGAAGCCGGGTTCATATCATGTATTGATAACATTACGACACCAGAGAGTAACACATGTATTGACCTCTACTTCCTGAAATCACCCAAAAATATTGACGCAAAATCCAACATTTTACAAAATTATATAACAGACCACTTTACCGCATGTTTGCACATAATTTGTACAGGAAATAGGAATTCTACCCCAAATAGCGTAAGAATGACAAATAAAAGCAACAAGATAAACATTTATAACTCACTTTCAATGCAGAACTGGACTCATGTCACAGAAACACAAGACATAAATCTATCAGTAAATAATTTTATTAGTACAATTAATCAAATTATGCAAGATGAAAGCTCTAAAATTCCAATAAATGCAAAACTACTAAAATAAAACCCTGGATTACATCAGGCTTAGTGAACTCGATAAGATTCAGAGACAAATTGAAAACAATTAAATAGGCAGCCGTTCAATGACAACCTCAGAAATAGATTTATCCGCTATAGAAATAGACTGCAATTCTTATTAAAATATGTAAAAATAACTATTACAAACAAAAATTATGGAAGCTCAAGGGACCCTAGGAAGTTCTGGTCAGTGGTGAATGAAGTGGCGGGCCGATCCTCCAATAGGGACCTTTCCAGCTGAGCGTTTTTGTGGTGACGGTAGTGGTGCCCTCACGGACACAAAAGAAATTGAAAACATTGCCCAAAAATTTCAACAACTACTTCGCCTCTGTGGACGGTGTTTGGCTGAAGCTATCGATCCAGGTGACGATCTTGGTGAAGAGACTGTTTTGCCAGACAGTCGGAGTTTATTCTAAAACCTATATCGCAGCAGGAGTTAGTTAAAATAATTATGAGCATAAGAGGGCTTCCGCCCAGGATGGGACTCCATCCCGGCTCAGTTGGTTAAAGATAATATTAATTCACTGATAGCTCCATTATTACATATAATCAATCTGAGCATACGCAGTGGTAAGTTCCTAGATGCATTGAAGGTGGCCAAGGTTATTCCTATTCATAAATCAGACTCCAAATCTTTCCATAGTTAACTACAGACCAATTTCTTTGCTCACAATAACAGCTAAAATATTAGATAAATGTGTAAAAATTCAATTATCAAATTACCTTGAACATAATCGTCAAATAATAGACAGTATTCAGTACGGTTTCAGGTCCAATAAAAATACATCTGATGCCTTATTTGAAGTTACAAAATTTGTCACCAGCAAATAGGTTCAAAGAAACGTGTATTGCTGTCATTCCTTGATCTTGCAAAAGCGTTTGACTCAGTTGACAGGAATAAATTACTAGAAAAATTAAGAGCAATTGGTGTGCTGAACAAGACATTGGACTGGTTTACAAGCTATTTCAGAGATAGAGTACAAAAGTATCCATATATGGTGTTGTAAGCCCAGCAGTGAATGTAGACTACGGTGTGGTGCAGGGCAGTAACCTTGGTCCCCTTCTTTTCACAATTTACATAAATGACATAGCAAAGTTGGAATTAAATGGGAAGCTCTATCTCTTGCTGATGATATGGCAGTTATTACCTATGGGACCTCATGGATGAGGTGTATGCCAAGGCTTCTACAGACCTGTTAAAGATCAAAGGTGGTTGGACAAGAACATTCTGACCCTGAATGTGGCTAAAACAAAATGTTTGCCAATTTTCACCCGTAGAGATGCCGGACCTGGGGAGAGAGTGCTGCGTTTGCATGTGAGCCGCAGTCGGTAGCCTGTCATTGTGATGTTATTGAGCGGGTCAATGAATACAAATACCTAGGGGTTGTATTGACAATAAATTCAGCTGGGTTCCTCATATTCAGCAGCTCAAGACAAGAATAAGAAGATTGCCTCTATGCGTTTGGTCAGATTAGTCAGGTGCTGACTGTGGCTCAGTGCAGAAATGTGTACTGTGCGTATGTGCAATCTCTCCTGGAATACGGCATCCTAGCATGGGTGGGTCGTCCTCTGCAATTTTGAAGCCTCTTGCCGTCTCACAGAAGGCTATAATGAAAAATTCTAATGAAGGGTGCAAGATATCCCTCACACATTCTATTCCAAGACTTTCCAGTCCTCAGTATTAAGCAACTATACATAAAAAATCTAGCTATCTATTTATATAAAACAGGAACATATTCACCAATATTGAACATAATTATCCAACCAGAAATAGATCACATATGGGCATTCAAATGCCCAGACCAGTCATCACCTGGATTCATCAAATTCATTTTACCTAGCTCATTCCTCTACCGTAACCTTCCCTGGGATGTCTTGCACACTGAGGGGGTCAGCATTGCTGTCTTTAAGCGCAGACTGAGGGGTGGTTGTTCAGCATTGGACAAACAGCATGTGAGGAGCTTGTTAGATCGCCATATACTTCAGCCTTGCTTCTGTTTCTTTGCATTTATTTAATTTTCTTCCGCTTCTACGTATATTTTTTCCTGTTCTATATATTTTTTATCCAATTTCTTCTCTTAGTTCTGCTGGTCATACTTAATGTTATTGTTACTGAACAATAACAATTGTTACCGATCTTCTGTCGTCATTATAAGTTTTTAATCTTAAAATAATTATATTATCTTTTGTTTTCTTTAATATCATGAAACTGTCATCCTGATTATTATCTATTAATTGTATTGTATACTTTTTTCTCTGTCCGTAAAGTAAAATTTTCTTATGTAATATTACAAACGACCCTCCTCACACACAGACTCGTTCTAGGTGAGGAGTATATTCATGTATTGTCAATATTTCTTTGAAATGTATGTATTTTGTCTTGTTTTTTTTTTTTGAGAATAAATATATTTCAATTCAATTCAATTCAATACACGAATAAATTTAATATAGATTATAAATGACACAATATTATAGAATTAGTACAATACCGAGAACAATGGTATGAATATAAGGCTATAATCGAGTACATACTAAGTATAGATTCAATTTTTAAAAAGTTGCTTTAATTGATATTATACAGAAAATAAATACTCTAAAAACAAACTAATTATGTGTAATAATAATGAGAAAAAACAATATCAATCCATGTCATTAAAAACAAAGAGCCCCAAACAACTCAGAGAAGACAATCATCTAAGTGAGTTATGGTTCAGAATTGTTTCAAATTGGATTCTACTTATATCGCAGATTTGTTAACTTATGGTGATTTGAAATGGTCTCTTTCTATTATCAATACTTTGTCAAGTTCATGAAATCACATTTTGTATGTATAAGTATTGTATTATTGCAAATCTTCTTTTTCTATAAAGTTATACAGTATTTCACAGCTTTGTTTTAATTGTTCTTATTATTGTATGAGATCAATCTATATAAATTGTATTGTACAACTGCAGTAATTTGGAACAATTGAATAACGTGATGTAATTTGTAACTAGAGGTAAAGTACGATAATAGAGAAAGTAAAATTTTTTACCTGGAGCAACTCAATACATCATGTAAATGTTTTTTGCAGTGGTGATGCCCAAATAAGCTCTTAGCTTGTGCGTGGGTAATTGGAAGGATGATAATGAGAGATGAGTGGATCTACAGCTGTAGGTGGGTTCCAAACCACTGGGAAGCATTTTCTACATTACATTTATAAATTACATTTTAATGTCCCTTTGTGTGAAAAATAGAGAATGAAAATTTGAAAAAAAAATACAAAAAGATTAACAAACATGAAGAGTACTCACAGAAATCCAGAAAATTTCATTTTTTGTCTCTTTACAAAAGTAGGAAGTACAGTTCATGCGGTAGGCCTACATGTGGAAATACTTATTAAAAAACTCTTGAATCAAAATTATAGTAGAAGTCAATACATGTGTGTAGTATAGCCTTACTCTGTGCATGTACTTGTACTATCCAGAGAACAATGATTGTATAGTAGCGGCACAGAGTGCAGTTAACACACACATGGCGTTGTGACGAAACCATCAGAGATCGAATCGTGACCGGATCGGATTCAAATCCGTATCCGACCGGCGCTTGGGAAGTGGTAGGCTAACCGCAGGCGGACCGGACCGGACAACGATCTCAGTTGCGAAAGAGACGCCGTCCAAGGCCACACTAGAACCGACGCCGCCGCCACCGCCTTTGTCTGCCGCTGGCCGCTCGATTATTTTTCAAGAGCTGGCTTCGGTTACAAAAAAGCACACACAGATCGTAACTCAATACCCGTCCACCACCATCTTGAATCGAAAACCTATGGGTGTGGATTGTCGTCGAATAAATAAGATAGATGTTGGTGAAATAAAACACAAAGAATCGGGTGGAGCTGGTCTAAAGCAACCAAACATGGTTTGATGGTGATTATAGTGGATTTCATTCTACTAATTATATACTAATGGCGCGTTTACACGTGTGCAGTAGACTTGCCAATTGACTGGCACCAGTGGAAATTTGATACAAACTATCTGGGCAGGTAAAGTAAAACAACGCTTTTTGCTCGTCGTAAATACACGTTTTTCACCATGGAAACCTACGATGCGATCTACGGTGTAGCAAAGACAATTTGATTATAGTTCACAATACTCGTCTGTAGTCACCTTTGTCAGTGATCTAAATCACTGAATAAGATTACAGTCAGCAAGATTCAACATAGGTTGTGCTTTACAAGAATCAAACATATTGTATGAATCTGACAAATTAAAGCCTGCTACACGATGCGATCTACGGTGTAAGAATTTGAATATGAACATACGTTTTAATAATTTTGTCTTTAGCTGTGGTCACGTTTGTCAGTGATCAGTACGCCGTTGTCATGGGTGCTTGTTCATAAATGAAACGGCTGCTGAACTGATCATCAGTTGATATGAATAACTTTATTTTGATTATTGCATTGTTTCATACTCTACTATACCAGAAACATGTCAATAAAATAATTTTATGTACCATGTCAATAGAATTCATGAATGGAATGCAAAGAAATAGAACAAAAAACTGAACTTATTTGCATGTACTGTAGTTTATTTCCAACTATTCAAAAACCAAAAATAAACATTCATAAACTATGATGTTCATCAAATTCATTTATTCACTTTAAATTCATTATGTAGAACATCAAATTCATTTATTAATGAAATGCAGAGAACTTGCACAAAAAAGTTCTTGACACGTTTTATTGTAGCCTATTATGTATTTAACGTAATTTGTAATATTTATAGTCTATTAGTTATAGTATTTTAGAAATTGCAACTGTGTAAATTTTGCTTCTAGTTTCAGAACCAACAATGCATAGAGCATCAGAAAACGTACCAAGTGTCTATGAACTATGATAGAACGATCCTAACCTATTCTCCTAATGCAATGCTGTGATGAAGCAGCATGTCACGGTCAAGGAGAAGAGAATCCATCCATCAAAATTCATTCAAATTGAGGAAACAGAACTGAACAACGAAAACAATCTAACGGTCTGGCCGAATTTGAAGCGGCATAAATGAAATAATCATGATAATGGCAGGCAAAAGAAGGTTTGTCGGTCGCCGAGCAACAACACACAGAAACAACGACTCATTAATATTGCAAGGCTGTCTCTTTTATTCAATGTTAATGCGCCGGGGACGCTACGTGCTAACAATAAAATACTCTGCAAAGGTTGCAGTAAGGGAACATTACACATAGCACAGTTTGAACCTGGTTCGAGTAATAGTAAATAAAATGGCAATCGACAAGTGTTGTGGTAGTTGAAAATAAATGAAAAAAGATGAGACCTGAAGAAAAAACTTGAGTAAACTGTCATGGGGACGAATCAATTAGCATTTGTGAATAATTCGCACTAACTTCAGTCATGCACTTTCCACTAATTTGCAAATAACTTGTGCATACTTTTAACAGAGATGGGCAATACAGTAGATTTATTAGAATATTGTCTTGAGGCAAAATGCAAGTGCATAGAACGTAGAATCGATTTAATTCTTTTTGTATCCATTAGCGATTAGCTTTGCTTTGAAAGAGTGTGTAGGCGTATTTTTGAAATGAGATAAGAGATTGAAAAAAATTAATGATTTGTGCAAAAATAAACAACGTAACAATTATTTAGACATTAATGACAAGCTTTTTACGGATTAGGAGATTTCGTAACCGATACATCAATGTTATAGGGGCTATAAATGAAAATAGTCAAAGTTTTTTTTTAATGTTTCCTGCTCCATGACAGGGGCGGATACAGAATTGAGTTTTGGGTTTTTTATTTTTTTTTTAAAATTCTAGGATTGTAGGGGAGGTTATGGAAGACCATTGATGAAAGTGGTATAGATAACTACCCCCCCCCCTTTTTGAAAATGTATTAAGATGTAATGAAAAAGTAACTTTCAATAGAAGTACAATAGAAAATAGATTTTATCTATTTGAAATTCTAAGAATAAAAGTTGAATGAGTTTTATAATATGTAACATATTATAATGTAACATAAAAAATGGGCCTCGCCAGGAATCCAACCCGTTAAAATTTGTTGGTGAACTGAATCAAACAACTAACTACCTTTCAAAAATCAACATAAAAAATAATGGAAGTTATAAATTGGAATTTCCATTGAGGTAGTACAGGTTTGAATGAAAGTTTTTCAACACATTATGATGCATAACAATTCAGGTTTAGTAGCATTCAACTAGTAGCTATAACACAAAGAACGGTAAACTTCCTTTGAAAGAACTGAAAAATTCTACTAAAACAGACTACTTAAAGTGAGGAATCCCAATATTATTATGCAAACTTCAAATTGGAATTTTTCCTGGTTGGAAATCCTATTTAGTTGTAGGTTTTGAAAAAATAAACCTGTATTTCTCAGGCAGGGTATTTCTCAGGCAGATTAAAGATCGAATAATTTGGTATAAACCCGGACAAAGCGGTCAAATTTTTCAATTCAAGTTAATAACAATGAATGTGGTTTATTTCAAATATTGGATATTTTCAATTGATGAATTGAGTTTTGATCAAATGGAAGGATTTCATACCGGTAGGTCTCAGCACTGACAACACAGACAAAGATAATACTGTCGTTTCTGTTATTTCAAATACCGATCCAAATGAACATAAAACAAAAAATACGTTTGAAAATCGGTGGATCAAATCAGATCACCTGATAACAAAATGTTTTTTGGCTAATCAAGTTTACTATAAAAATCCTTGTTGATCTAATAACCAAGGATTAACTTAACCAATAACCAAGAATAACTTCTGTCTTGGTTCCTTATAAAATTGTTGATTTGCAATTACGTTTGAATTGGAATAAAATGCCTTGATGTTTGATTGAAAATTTGATTTAGATAGGAAAATGTATACTGAAAAGAATTTACTTACATATTTGTACAACTTGATAGTATCATGCGATTGATAGGATACACACCTGAAATAAAATGAAAGAATTTCAATTTATAATAATTCAATCTCATTAAAATTATAAAATTAATCTAGTTAAATCCAGCTTAAATTATTTCAGAATTTCGTTCCTTTATTGCTAGTCTAAAACAACAAGTACAGTATTGCAGTCAGAAAGTATTCTACGAATTTAGTAGAATTTGTTGAATCTAACATTTATGTTTGTAATAGTTATTTGTTAATAAAAGCCATAAAATGAAGTCAGAAGAAGTCCAACACCAGTACGAAACGATCAAGATGTAAATCAAGTTGTTTTCTACTTATAAGCCAGTGTAACGAAGATGGATTGGCAAAGTTTTTGTGCTAGAATAATATTAACAGGGAATGTTATGGAAATAATTTTTTTATTTCAAAAGACATTGACCAAATTTTTTACACAAATAAAAAAGTCAAGCATAAAATATTCCTACAAGAATTTATTATTTGTATTCCAAAAGTCTTGACAAATATTTCCACATAAATAAGAGTAGTCAAGCAATAAAGATGAAATATTACTCCAGAAGATTATGTTTGGTATTCCAGGAAATTTTCCACATTTACGTCTACAAATACACACGGGTCTCTTTCATAAAATTTAAAAGAGTCCTGTAATATAGGAAAAGGCAGGTGTTGATCCGCCTTCTTCCTGTTTTACAGTACTTTTAAGAAACAGGCCCATGATCAACTAAAATAAAGGAACATTCTGGTAATTTTGTTACTTCATATTTGAAACTCAACTTCCCCATCAACTATTATGAAGAAGCAACAAGAGATTAATTAATGGGCTGAACAAGTCAAAAAAATAACAAGTTCAAGAGGATGATGGTAACATATTACGGAACATAAAAAACAACTTTCATTGCTGATTTTACTAAAACGCGCGCCATTACCTTCGAATCGATGAGCGAGTTTCACTTTCTAGAAATTTAATTCTCAGCCCCCGGATGGCAAAAGAAGAAGCACTTTACTTGTTAAGATTATCAGATCAGTAATAATAGACTGGTCTTGTTACTTGATTATGTCCGCATTGAGAAAATTACTTTTGGCAACTCAACATGTAATAGCATAGACTAACCAAATATGATTTGGATCATCTCTGGTAAAAGTATGACACTGTACTATACATCAACAGTTAACTATAAACTAATACAAAGACATAACACATTTTTTATTCAATTCAATTCATTTATTCATACATGTGCAAACTATTTAAATTTCCACCAATTATCTCGCTATTTCATTTAGATACAAAATTTAGATGGTCTATCATAAATTTAGATAGTGTCTAAATTATACAATAAATGAATTGAATAAAAATGTATTGTCTTTGTAACAGTTTATAGTTAACTGTTGATGTATAGTACAGTGTCATCGATACTGTTACCAGATAGTCATAATTGTGAAAATCAGGAGTAGAGTTTCCTTGAAACACGAGTTCCAGAGAAATTAAGAATAATTTATTAAAGATTCAAGACTCAATAGGCGTTTCAATTTCTCTTTGGACAAGCCTGCCTGTCATTGATTCACATACCGTATTAATCAATTCTTTCAAATTCAGAAAAGTGTTTTGCAATCTACCATCCACGGATGACCGATCCCTGTCCACACTTTGTCGATTTTGTGTGCTGCACAGCATGCGGCCAATGCATAAGCATATGCAGCATGCTTGAATCGCAAACAAAATCGACCAAGTGTGGACATAAGCTAACGTGTAATGTTATCCCATTATATTAAGCTGAGCAATTTCTGTATATGTTTATATTTATGTATGTAATATCGTTCTGCTCGAGGTACAGCACAGGAATTGAAAATTTTAAAGGAAAAAGGAATGAAATTCAACAATTTTTTAAGTACAACCATCAGTCTTATGCACTGAATCATCATTGCATTTAAAAAAAATTAATCTCAACTTTCGAAATATTATGAATAATCGAGTTTGAATGCATATCATTTGAAAAATCGCACTTGTGGTAAAATTTTGCTTTGTAGAAATGATGATATGGGTTGATATAGCAGGATTCTTTTAACTTGTCACAGAACAGCTGATTTAACGTTAGTAAACGAGCGAACATCAATCAGCTGTTTCTGACAATTTAATAGAATCCTGCAATAACTATTTTTAGCTCAGCTGTTTTGATGAACTCTTGACGATTTTTCTCGAATAAATGAAAACAGATTACAACAGATGGCTAACGTCATGCCTCAAATTTAAAAATAACAATACAGAACAATATGAAATATTTTCAAAATTTCTAATTCTTTTTAATTTTCTATAGATAAATGGAAATCAGAAATGAAAAGGGGAATAGGAGCAGTTTATGTGTTTCGATATTTTTCCTAATTCTAGTAATGGAACCGCTGGGTTAACCAAAAAAGTTAGTGTAGTTGTGTATTTCACGAGTGATCATGTGATTGAAATGCACTGTCTCAGCAGCTGAAATAATCTTGTCTCACTCCCACAACCACCGCTCTCACTCTTTCTCATCATTTACAGCCGACAAAATTTGTTTTACTGTCAGCTGATTCTAAAGGATCGATTTTTCCTTTTAAGGTCCTTTAGCGAGTTATCCCAGGGATGAGACCCGGCGCAAACTAATTTTGTATCACAAACCTCCTATATTCCAAATTTCGTCAAAATCGTTAGAGCTGTTTTCGAGCTCCGTTGGACATACATACATACATAACTACATACATACATACATCAATACATACATACATAAATATAAACATACAGAAATTGCTCGCTTAATATAATAGGATGTATTTATGTGTATGTATGTCCAACGGATCTAAAACGGCTCTAATGATTTTGACGAAATTTGGAATATAGGAGGTTTGTGATACAAAAGTAGTTTGCGCTGGTCTCATCCCTGGATAACTCGCTAAGGACCTTAAAAGGAAAATCGATCCTTAGGAATCAGCTGACAGCAAAACAAATTTCTGTCGTATATAAATGATGAGAAAGAGTGAGAGCGGTGATTGTGGGAGGAGACAAGATTATTTCAGATGCTGAGACATGCATTTCAATCACATGATCAATCGTGAAATACACAACTACACTAACGTTTCTGGTAAACCAGCGGTTCCATTATTAGAATTGAGAAAATATCGAAACACATAAGCTGCTCCTATTCCCCTTTTTATTTATCTATAGAAAATTAAAAGGAATTAGAAATTTTGAAAATATTCCATCTGTACTGTATTGTTATTTTTAAATTTGAGGCATGAAGTTGGCCATGTGATCTGTTTTTATTTATTTGAGAAATATCGTCAAGAGTTCATCAAAACAGCTGAGCTAAAATTTGGTGTATAGGAATATGTTAAATTGTCAGAAAACAGCGGATGGATGTTCGCTCGTTTACTGAAGTTAAATCAGCTGTGTGCTGAAAAGGTAAAATGATACTATAACAACTCATATTATTATTTCTATGAAGCAAAATTTTATAAGTGCGATTTTTCAAATGATATGCATTCAAACTCGATTATTCATAATAATTATTTCGAAAGCTGAGATTGATTTTTTTATAGTGCAATGATGATTCAGTGCATAAGACTGATGGCTGTACTTAAAATAGTTTAATTTCTTCCTTTTCCTTTAACATTTCTATTCCTGTGCCTTTGTAGGCCTACCCCGAGCAGAGCTCAGGTACCCCGATATTATGTTACGATATGAATATATTATTCTAGGCTAAGAATTCTAAGCATTCTTCTAAGCTAAACTAATATTGTTCTATAATCAATATTATTCATGTTATAAAAGGAAAATTTTGGGGGGAAACTTGAAAAACAATAATTAAATGTATAATTATATTAAACATATACATCGGATTGTCACATAAATATATGAAAATTGGGAATTTAAATCGTCATAAAGTTATGTTATGTTGAATTCAATGAACTAACTATTGAAATATTTATGAGACTGAATTGAAAATTTCTGTTGTAGCAAGTCTGCTACAAGCGCGGCGAGCAAGACTGACAGTTTCAATGTCAATGAAGTAGATTAACATACAATAGGAGGACTTTATCAGGAAATATTGAAGTGAACTGAACAATTATAACAGGAGTCGGGTCATAAGTGCAACTTAGCAAACTTATACAACGGAACTAACCAATTTTCGCTGAATAAATTCATGGTTAATCAATTATTCTAACTGTGACAGTTAATCTAAGGTTGAGGAATATTTTGAAGAAAAGTTCAATTAAAAAAAATAAGTCAATAGCAAGGATAGGAAATTGAGAAACTTACATGTAGCCTAAATTGAACATGTAGGATGAGAATCTTTGAAACAAATTTAAATGTTGTGCCAGTTTGCCAATTTCACTTCAGAACTGCTTTGCAACCACTGCACACTTTTCTCTCTTTCTCTCTCACAACTCTCTACTTTAGCGGTTAACTGGAAACCAGTCGCGCTATAACAATCATCGAAATTTGCATGCAGCTGAAAAATCATTTTTGGCTTGCAGAAGCAACATCGTCACAGATCACACTTTTCAGTTTCACTTTCTTCCAAGTTGAACCACCGGCAGAAATTGCCCCATCGGGCGAAATGAAACGGGATTTTCGAACCCGTTCCACCGTTATCCTTGAAAACAAACCTGTACACTTTGCCGACGTCACCACCATGTGCTATCATCGAAGACTATGCAACCGCTGATAAGATAATATCTTATCAACCTTGTATAACTAACAACTGTCGGATAATAGTAATTATTAATGGAAATCCATTTTCAATTTGACACAACCGGATTCGATTCAAGTTCCTTGCAATTAGCGGGTGAAAATGATCATATGAATAGATGAAGTTCATAGGAACCGGATCCAATGAGTTGTTTAAAAGCTATGAAGATTTTTTATATCTTTACTGGCAAAACTAGGATTCTAGGGATTAAAGTGGATGTTGTAAAATGTTATACTGTATTTCCTATTGGTTTTTCCAGATTCCCGGACCAACCTCATGATCTTGATGATATCCAGCCCTGGGTTTCTTAGCATAAGATCTCAAAACTCAGGAAACCAAGAAAGACATGACAGACTAATTGTTTGTTCTATTATTATTTCATTTAATTTTTCTCTTTCATGTAGCCCATGTCCAGAGGTATCTATTGAACATGAAAAACAATTACAATATTATAAAATTGAGTTATATTCTTATACTATCATGTAGCATTCCACTATAGAGTCTATGTGTTGGGATGTTTGTAATTACCCTTTTTCATTGAATTATTCAGTGCACTCATTAATATTCGATAAATATTTTATTGCATGCTTTACATCCAATTTTTGTTTTTCCACCCTATAATTTTTCAGGCGAGTCATAAATCACATCTAGTTTGTTTTTGAAATCTAGTCTATTATTACAATGGAAAAATTGAATAAATAGAATAATATTGTGTACGGTTATATCAGAATATACACACACACAATTTGTAAGAAATTCTACGCACTGCCTAGCTAGTCCTAGACAATGATCAATGACGGGATTGACAATGCCACATCGAAAAATAACTCTTGTACATTATTTAAAAAAACTGGGGCCAGTTTCATGTAAATTTAGAAGTATAACAATATAGACACACACTGGACATGAATAGCAGGACGTACTATGTCAGGAGAACATAAATTCATGTCTATAATTTAGTGTGTATCAAACTTTTCCTGTATTGCTGTATAACAGGATTGTTAATTTTTATTGTTAAAACAAAATTTTAAATGTCTGTTTACCAATGAAACTTATACGAGTTACCAGCAACAACTTTCAGCCATATCTTTTGAAAATACAGATACATTCATATAATATAATTAATACGGAACATCCATCACCTGATGAACAACAATTTTGGATTTAAAGCTATTTCGAACGAGACCGAAAAGCTCCTCATTAGGCTATGACACCCAAAATTATTAGCATGGTAAGAATGTCGCGTGAACATTGTTCTGTAATTCAGCAGTAACGAGCTGGCTTGTGTTTCTCACTCGTAAGAAAAGATGAGTAGATTCAAAGACTGGAAGAGAAACAAAAGCAAGACACTAGAATAGCAGTTTCATGATTTCCAAGTAAATCATGCTTTCTGGTTTTCAGCCGAGTTGTTCAAACATTCGTGAGCTGTCGGTTTTATCTATACTTCCCCTCCCCAACCCCTCCTTTACCATCTCTTCACACCCCTCGTTTCATCCTCCACGGAAAGTTCAAAATAACGTTTTCCTGTGAAAGCCTTTCCTTTCCATTCGTGAATCACGCTTTGAAGCATCTGCCCTATCGCAAGATGGTATCTCATTACTGGCACCAATGTACCATGAAATGCAGAGGAAGCAGTGAACTACAACTAGGCTACTGAACTCTCCAACCTTCCTCGCACTGAAAATCTGTACATTATTTTGATTGTAGGATATCAAATTAATGCAATTAAAGGTTAATTACAATAATAGGAGGAAGTTATTACCGCGTTATTTACCATGAAGGAAACTTGAAACATAATCAAAAATACAAAATCATGATGAGTCAAAGTGTGATAGTAAATAATAAAATTATAGACCTGCAAAATAGATCTTGAAAATGATAAAAATACATAAGAGTACATTAAAAATTCATTTGGTGTGTACAATACATACAGATACAGTATTTTCTTTCACTACTTTAGAGTAATCTGTTACTTCAGTTGTTGTAGTTTACAACATTCTTAAATAATACATTAAAAATTCATGAGATTTCTTTTGGTGCATAAATACAATACATACAGATACAGTATTTCATTTCACTGCATTAGAGTAGTCTGTTACTTCGGTTTGCAAAATTCTGTAAAAAGCTACTGTTTTGAAATGATACAGTTTGTGGTACAGCTTGAATCATAAAATATAATTATTATGTCTCAATATAGTGATTTTGATTTGAGAAAATTAGAACTGGAATTTGATTAATGAATGTAACAAATAGCTAATAGACTAATTAATGACCACGGTCCTACAAGTGCTAAGAAAATATTGTAAGTTTGATCAAGGTAAGACATAACAATGAATGGAACAATAACTAAACTGAGATCATAATGAGTTGTGGCCTACTCTCTATGACTCTGTGTATGTTGTTAATTACCAGCGAACCTAGTAAATCGCACATTATTTGACAGAAGAATGAAAGGAAAACATGAAAGAACAGATAATAAAATGTCAAACGATGCATTGACACTTGCAGTACCTGTTTTAGGCCTTGACACACAAGTTTGCGATGAATAATGATTACAGTCCACACACGTTAAGGTTAAAATCATCCTCAGTAACTAAATATTTTAATAGAATCGAATTGTTTAGAGGTTGAACTTATCAATTGTTGATGTCATTAGTAAATTACATGTATTGTTCAGAAAAAAAATTGTGGTAGAAATAGCTGTGTAATAAAGGAGTTTCGTTGAGATTAACTTACAATGTGCAACTAATTACACAATATGGAATTACACATAGAATTGTGAGTTATAAGGTATTGGTATTGATAGTTTATTTTTGAAATTTCAACTCAATGATGATAAGAATTATTATATGAATTGATTTCAGGAATTTCATAATTCAAAGCAGTAACGAGCTGGCTTGTGTTTCTCACATGTAAGAGAAAGATGAGTAGATTCAAAGACTGGAAGATAAAACAAAGCAAGACACTAGAATTAGCTAGTTTCATGATTTCCAAGTAAATCATGCTTTCTGGTTTTTCAGCCGAGTTGTTCAAACATTCGTGAGCTGTCGGTTTTATCTATACTTCCCTCCCCAACCCTCCCCAACCCTCCTTTACCATCTCTTCACTCCCCTCGTTTCATCCCCTCCACGGAAAGTTCAAAATAACGTTTTCCTGTGAAAGCCTTTTCCTTTCCATTCGTGAATCACGCTTTGAAGCATCTGCCCTATCGCAAGATGGTATCTCATTACTAGCACCAAATGTAACTGCCATGAAAAGGCAGAGGAAGCAAAGTGAACTACAACTAGGCTACTTTGTAAACTCTCCAACCTTCCTCGACCGAAATCTGTACATTATTTTGATTGTAGAATATCAAATTAATGCAATTAAGGGTTAATTACAATAATAGGAGGAAGTTATTACCGCGTTATTCACCATGAAGCGGAAACATAATAAAAATACAAAATCATGATGACTCAAAGTGTGATAGTAAATAATAAAATTATAGACCTGCAAATTGATTAAAATTATAAAAATACATGAGAATACATTTGGTGTAAAAATAAATTTGGTGTGAAAATACATTTGGTGTATACAATATTTACAGTATTTTATTTCACTACTTCAGAGTAGTCTGTTAATTCAAATTAGTGTTGTTGTAGTTTTCAACATTCTATAGTAAATATCAAAATTATAGGCCTGCAAATACACTAAATACATAAAAGTTCATTTACAATAATTCATACAGATACAGTATCTTATTTCACTACTTTAGAGTGGTCTGTTACTTCAGTCTGCAACATTCCATAATAAGCTACTGTTTTGAAATGATACAGTTTGTGCTTTGTTATATAGATATTCTGTGTCTATGTATAATAGTTAACCTCTTCTGTAATCCGTGGTTTGTCAATTTGACTTTTTTATCATTAGCATGAAGCTTTTATTGGTGAGGAGACCCTTACGGTGCGTACAGCTTGAATCATAAAAGACATTATTATGTCTCAATATAGTAATTTTGATTTGAGAAAATTACAACTAGAATTTGATTAATGAATGTAACAAATAGCTAATAGACTAATTGTTAATGACCATGGTCCTACAAGGTGCTAAGAAAATAAATTGTAAAAGTTTGATCAAGGTAAAGACATAACACCATGAATGGAACAATAACTAAACTGAGATCATAATGAGTTGTGGCCTACTCTCTATGACTCTGTGTATGTTGTTAATTACCAGCGAACCTTCGTAAATCGCACATTATTTGACAGAAGAATGAAAGGAAAACATGAAAGAACAGATAATAAAATGTCAAACGATACATTGACACCCTGCAGCACCTGTTTTGGGCCTTGACACACCAGTTTGCGATGAATAATGATTACAGTCCACACGTTAAGGTTGTAAAATCATCCTCAATGTAAATCTTCAAATACTTTAATAGAATCGAATTGTTTAGAGGTTGAACTTTATCAATTGTTGATGTCATTAGGTAAATTACATGTATTGTTCGAGAAAAAATTGTGGTAGAAAATAGCTGTGTAATAAAGGATTAACGAGTTTCGTTGAGGATTAACTTACAATGTGCAACTAATTACACAATAATATGGAATTACACATAGGGAATTGTGAAGTTAGGTTATGCAACAAATATATTGTGATAACGTTAATGATGGCGCTTTAAAACGTTTGAAATTTATCCAACTCAATGATGATAAGAATTATTATAATGAATTGATTACTGGAATTATAATCAGTTAAAAAACCCTTGATTTACCCATCTTTTACACATCCTTGATTTCTAGTTCAACAAAAATTATACCACTAACAATTCTAGCTTAAATAGTATTATATCAATAACAAATAAACATGTATACAGGCTATATAACAGGCTACTATAATAGGAAATTCAACTAGTATTAGATCAATAACAAATAAAACATGTATAATAAGGAAGTTACTATGATAATAGGAAATTTAAGAAAGCCACATCTCAAACCACACAAATTCTAAAACTTCACTGGGTTGCTATAGTATCCTTCAATTTTGTTTCATGCCAAACCAGCATTAAGACCAATAACAATTAAATAATTCAATTCAATTTAATTATCATATTGAAAATAATATTATTAATTTAACTGGATAAATTGAATCAAGCGTCAATTTAATAACGTTTTTCTATTCATTGAGTTTGTTTCATCACTTCCAATAGTTTTCTTCTTCTGTTCTACAAATGAATATACAATAAATAATAAATATTTTCTAACAAAAGTGTTTTTCGTTTTTAACACAAAGTTAGTTTGATCAAATCCTAAGCCTATATCTTGTACTTCTACAGTGAGATTCTGGAACTATACTAGACTAGCTTACTATATGCAAAATAGACTAGTTTATTCTGGAAATAGACTGGAACTAGAGCTGTGGTTTCTGCAATTAGACTATACTTGGAAACTTAAACTGGATTTTAACACTTCGAATTGTCTGAATTGAAATGCAATGGGTGAAACAGAAATTCAAGCCAATTCAGTTCTATTGTACTGCTTTGTTCAGTAAATTTCAGCTCCGAAAAGGTGATTGAACTCTCGAACTAAGATTTCGTCTACGAGAAGAAGTACTAGCATAAGTTGCTGCAAGGAGCAGGTGAGGAGGAGACAGAAGCAGAGTGGACCCTGCTTTTGGCAGGTGGATTATTATTATACAATAGAGACGGTAGCTTTAGAGGATAAAATGTTGGTGATTACTAATCCGTCACCTGTTTCCAATAAACTTGCTTTTCCACTTAGGTTAGCTAGCAAAAAGAAAACCCAACAGTTGTGTTGTAACAAAGGAAATGAAAAAGAGACGGGTACTTCTGGAATTATTGTTTCAATCTTTAATACATAAGAAAATGGTTTCTGGTTTTAGTATTACTTCATTACATTGATTGTGCTAGACTTATTTTTAACTGTTTCAACTACAGAGAGTTAATAAAGTGAATATACCAACCAATATTGTCTTTATCAGATAAATTTGCACTTGAATGTCGAATTCTAGCAATAACATAATGGTACTAATAATTCCAAACTCAATACAGTAGTATAATTTGAGAATACACTAATTTAATTCAACTTAAAAATTGTTTAAACTTGATTTAATGATTTATTAATTGATGACTAATTGAATAATAATATTTGAATAGTTTTTAATTTACTGATACATATTTTCTTTAATTTTCTGATAATATTCAACTAGTTATGGATTTGTATTCATTTACTTATTGTGATCCAAAATAGAAGGGTTAATGGAATGATCCAATCCCATCACTGTGAATACATTTAATTGAACAAGTAATAGCCTACGACTATTTGTTGCTGAAAATGGTTAAACAATAAATTTCACATACAGTACTATCAAGTCTGAGAAATTTCTCATTCGTTTACCAGCGAACTAGTTGACTAGAATTTCATTCGACCGAAAGGATAATAAATAATTGCAGTGTTACATAATAATAATAGTCTAACAACGGTTCCAAAGTGGAAGTAAATTTAGAAGATAGCCGAATTTTCTACAATCGCACTGGGTAATCACTATAGCCTCAGAGTAAGTCTAGAGAGTATTGCTTCTCTATGCTATAGCTGAATAAATATTTGTTCAAGTAAATAGAGAGATGAGAAAGCTGATAGTATTCTGCGATAACTATGTACACAAAATAATGAATTCAGTCAAGATAATTTAACGGACCACAGCCACGTAATATGCCATCATAACAGTTACCAGAAACTATAATAGCCCACTAATCATTTCCAGAAGCCTTAATAGCATTGACTGAAGTTATACGAGAGGTGAGAAAAGGGGTCAAAACGAGTTTTCTCTTTGGGACGCTATTTTCCAATAATCATGGAAATGGTACCAAGTTTTTCAGAAAGATCTGTAGAATAATTGTATAACCTTAAAAATACGATTTTTCAACTTTATAAAGGCAGTATAAATTGATGAACATGAAGCAAATTTCAACCTTCAATTAAAAAATTTGACAAGTGATAATAAAATTTTAAGAAACAGCAACAATTCTAGCAATGTTCATCTTCAATTTAAGACCATCCACAAGACTGCCTGTCGTGTCCTACTATTAGAGCCTTAGGTGTTCTTGTAAAAATCTAGTTAGTGGCTTGTAAAAGTTGGTCAAATTTTTATTTGTAATTTAGTTTTGTATTACTTTTTTAAAACTAATTAATTCCCACCTGAGTATGATGATTTCGAAGTTTCCTGCAGCTTAAACGTGAATGGTATGTGCACTTTCATCATCTTCATTTGGGGAATTCTAGGTTGGGCGGCTGACGGATGCACCGAGCCGCCAAACATTAACTCCTCGCCTTGCAGCCAAAAAACGGTCATATTCCTGCGAAAAAATGAAAATATATTAGAAAATTCAAAATCAAGGAATGGGTGTCCATTTTCCAATTGATCATTCTATTTATTCATTCACAAAAACAAATTACTTCTACATAACTCCCAAAATATAGATATGTGATAAAAATAAATCACAATATTAAATAATACCATACATAAGCAGAGCTGAGCTTATGTGGTGATACTGCTGATGTAATAATATGTTCAATATTGAAGTATTGAGAAGAGGCTGGATGAATTGGAGTGATCTGGTCATCTCATAGAAGATTACTGATTCCCCAAATAAATTCTATTTTCTGTCGGTTTTTAGTGATATTTGAATGCAAAAAATGATTTGAGATTATAGTTATTTTTAAAACAGTCAAATATAATTTTATCATCTGTAAGAAAACAACACACATGTGCATACTTTCTGTGTAGTAGTAACGGTTACATTGTGGTAGTTATCCATACTGAATAAAAAGACTTGAAGTTGTGAAAACCACATATTTAATAAAACAACGAGATACCGGTTTCGGTTGTTAGATTGATAATGCTGTAAAAACCGAAACCGGTATCTCGTTGTTTTATTAAATATTTGATTTTGACAACTTCAAATCTTTTTATACACATGTGCATCAATAATGGGGATGATGATGATGGCATATAAATTCCCCATTTAGAGTCTAGACAAATCATGTCAATTGAAGAACAAAATAGACTTGAAATGAAGTGAGTGAAAATCCTGAGAAATATGCAAGCAATAGCGGCTCTCATTCATTCGAATAATACATAATAGAATGAACTGGCGGCCTACTTAGAAGGTTGATTTGGTTTGAGTGGTTTAAAACAAGTGTAATTCACATACAAGCCTTACACTTATTGAAAAAATCTGCAACTCAAGTGTACGAACAACAAACAAGAAACTACATATGATGTAACACAATCCTACAATTTAAGACTGTAATAAATACTATAACAATACACTACAGAAACAATATTCTAAAAGTATAGCCTGAGTCACATCATATCGACTATCAAGAACTATGATAATGATATCATACCAAGTGTTAGTACACGAATGACATAAATTTTATTCACTCTCATATCAAATACCAAAACTTTCTCCGTCTCGGCACTATTATCATTATCATAGTTCTCAGTCAGACAACACGATACATGAATTAAAAATTGAGATAGGGTGGAGCATTGCCATGCAAACGATAGTGAACCTTATCTCTTCAGTCTATAAGGCCCAACTTGGGTATGCAAATTGTCAAATGCTACAAGAGAGTAGAGAAAGTGCGTTTCATATACAACAACTGCACTGTACTCAGCCAAATGGATTAAAAAGATTGTCGCCGCCATTGTTTAGATGCCTATCAGAACTTAGGAGACATATCTTGCTAGGAGACATTTTTTTAGGTCAGGTGACACTGCGAAATCTTCTATAAGAGCTGCTATGTTCGCCCGGTTAGCGAAAGTAATTTGTAACTTGGATTCAGTTAATGTAGATTGAGCTCAGTAACTTGAATATTTGGGTTGAAAAAAAAACCAAAAACGACACTTTGAGTATCAAGAATCAAGCAATTCAAATTGAAAAATTAAAAGTTGGATTATATTAGTTTGACGAATTTATCAAATTTTTTATTACGAATTTAATGCAGTATTATTCTATCATTTTTATTTCATTTATTGGCATACAATTTTTAAAAAAATACAAAATATAGTATATAGATACAATGGGAAACATTGGAAGGTCAAGTAGTTAGAAATGTTCAATGCAATATTTCAATTTGTTTACTTATTTATTGAGAAGACTGAATACTGTACTCACAATTTAGTCATGAGGAAATTATATCAGTATCAATGTAATTGAGCTCCAATTCTAAATTACTCAACTCAATTCGTGATGTTCTCTTGAAAGTATTTCTCAGAAATTACAGGTTACAAAAAAACTAGTTACTAAAAACTGGTTACAAAAAATTGGAAATTAATGAAAAATATCAATACTAGAGGGAATGAAATAATTCAATTGATTTTTTTGTTCTAACACTTATCGGTAAGTTAATGTTATTTTACTTTCGTTCCCAAAACCAATAAATAATTAATTTAGTAGCTAGAAAACCTATAAAGAAATTCATATGAAATGGAGAAATATTTTGGAAAATCTCATGTGTGAATAAAGGCCTATTAATATCTGTAAAACAAAACAGAATCTACTATCCTCACTACAAAATTTAAAAAATGAATCTTAAATTCCATCATGAACTTGAGGAAAAGTCATCCAAAAATTAAATTGAACAGAGATGGTAGTATTGATGTCGTTAGAGTAGCTGTCCCATTTCTTGTTAATTTCCATTCTTTCTAGGTCAAGACTAATAATAAATAATAGTTTATCTTCCAACTCAGCCTAACTAATCTATTTTCATCTGGCTCTTTCTATGTGTCAAGTGACATTAGCTACTGCCAAATTAAATGGTTCTGTTTATGACTAACATTAGAAGTCTTGTTGATCTTAATGAGAAAAATGTTATGGTACTGGAAATCTTGGAAAACCAAATATTTGCTAGAAGTATTACACACAATGTGAGTCAAAATGGGGATGGAAAGTAACAAACCAAATTTCTTTGAATAGAAATATTTATAAAAGTGGAGTAGAATAAGTCAAGGCTAAAAGTAAAGTATTATTATGATTATGGCTTTTTTGGCAGAGCTCTCGGGTGTTCCGCCTCACCGAATTATCCATGATTGGGCCAATGATAACCATAATAACCAGTGATTGGTGAACTTATAAGTTAAGAGAGTGAAAAAATTTGCGTGAATCAAATGCAGTATTTAAAAACTACTATTAACATGTGAGGAGAAAATGAGCTCCCCACTTAATTTTAAAATGGTGATGAACAGCAGTAAACGAACAGCAAATAATTAGTCACATAGTTTAATTATGTAGCATGCTTCGACATGCTTTAACTGTTTTTAAATAGTAAATAATTTTCAATAGTAAATGCAAAAATTTCAGTAGTAGATAAAACTAATAACAAATTTCAAATCAATAATCAGAGCTAATTCAATGGAAATAGATTGGTCATCAGTTAGAACTTCTAATTACTGTAATAATCACCTTTATCAATATTATTGATAAAGGTGATTTGAAATTCCAGTTTCCAAAAACGCTGAATGGGGCGAACTTTTAACCATTTACTGATGTAGAAAAGCTCTCATCAATCAACCTGCCATTCAAGTAATTCCAAATAAATAATAGAACCAATAGAGTAAATCAATAAAATACAAGAGTCGTTAAAGCATTTCATGAATTACTGTTGCTTATTTCTATTGCATACATGAAAACGCATCAAGTAATCTCGTTTGCTACAATATAAAACAGCGAAATGACCCTTGTAATGAATAGGATCATAATCACATGACACATCAGATAATCATTATTCACAATAATCTAACAGAGCTGACCTTGAAATTTGAAAAGAGCTCTTTAACAGCTGTTTACAAACAACTGTCAAACATTTTACCTTGACGGCGATTTGATACGATAGACGAAACCTATTGTCAAACTGAAGGTCTTTGCTCCGTTAAAAATTAGTCATGGATTGTTCTTGATTGGCTATAGTTTACGGACAATAGTCTGCACAAACAATAAAAAAGCTGTGACCAAGGGACGGAATTGGCGGTTATAGTGTTATAGTTTTTGCTACTAGGCGGATGAAATGTCACTTGCTGGATAGGCTTACTACAATTTCGTCTACTTTTACTATACTTATACTGGTACCCTGTTGCAATCAAGCCAAGTTTCAAAAGAGACAATAACCGAGCTAAGAATGTGCCCCAGAAGGGGTTACTGACACCTTCACTCATATAACGGATACCGGCACGGCGTTGTAAAACAATGGTGGGAGATCAAATTAATGAGCGAATATTGTTCTTTCATAAGCCGATCAATATGCAAATTCATTTTCCTAGTTGTAAAACCTTGCATGAATTTGCTAGAAAACCTTGCTTCTACCTTTTGGAATTTCGTAAAAATATTAAGTCTCACAGTTTGAATGCCAAAATATAAAAGAAAACCAACAAATTGCAAATCACGTATCAAAAAATAACGATTGACTAGTACTGTTCCAAGAAATGAAAAATAGCAATGCTAGGTAAGTTACTAGAATTTTCATTGCCATATTCAAATTCTAGTAGAAGTTGGGCTCCATGATTTTTTAAGAATACTTTTACTAGCAATCAAGTACCTTAGAACCATATCAAAAGCTTTATTTATCATTATTATTTATCAGTAGTATTATTGAAAATCCTAATTTTTCACATTATTTTAAAACAACACTGGAGAAATGAATTTATAGAGCTAAGAAATATTATTTGATTGTTATAATATAGCACGAACATTTGTACTTCTTCTTCCTCTTCTTCTCCTTCTTTTAGTATAAACATAAATTTTAAACGTTTTGTGTTACCTTTCTATCTTCCTAATGTAAACCATTATTCTTTAATGTTGTTTTCCATGACAAAATACTTGTAGAAAATACTATTAAAGTAACTTCTGGTATTTAACTGTAAATAATATTAATGTTGTTTTCTTACATTACTGGACTTGATTGGAATGCATTCCACTCCTGATGAGGAGCTTCATCAGCCCTGCTATCCAGCCATGAGCCAT
>CM029534.1:8501477-8648977 GCA_017141395.1 Laodelphax striatellus
CTAACAATAATTGAATGGCTGAAATTCAAACGATATTTCTTTCAAACTAGGTCTCTTTGAATTTCTATAAATTAATTCAATCTTGGAGATTGGCCTTTCTTTCGATAACTAACTTAATTTTTATCAAGATGATGATAATCAAGTCTGTTATTTTATGTATTATGATAATGCAATGATGATGATGATGATGATGATGATTTTGATGATGATAAGGCTTATTTAAGATGATTGGCGAAAGTGATAATGATGAGTAGTAAATTTAATTTAATTAAGAATTATTATTGTTATTAAGAAAGATTAATAAAATGACAGAGCTCACCGTGAATCGAACCTGGAACAGGACAGGAAAGCCAAATATTAGAGCCGAATTTTCCACACCAATGAGATTATCATGGTTTCAAATGATACATACAACAATAATAAGATATCATAGGCTACTCAGCACAGTGTGTTATATCATTAGTATTGCAAAAATGTATGATTTAAGCATGAGGTATGGGTGGGTGTGCTTGTGAAAGTTTGGAAATAGATAAGTAGGTTAGTATTTAAGTTATTTAGAGTTTACCGTAATTCAAGTTGTTTAGCTGAAGTTCAATTATCCATCAAGGAATTAATCTCCCAATTTGAGAAACTTATGTGAAGTTTGTTTATTATTTTATTAATTTATTGTAATTTATAAAATTGGTTTCAAGTTAATTTTCCAGGTATCGGCAAGATAGCTTTCCATGCATCCTCCACCCTTCTCCAAAAGTTATTATCTGTTGAGTCATTTGGGTACCAAATATACCTTATTGCAGCTAGGGCCCATCTACAAAAACAACAGCTCTTTCAGAATGAACGTCAATCTGATAATTCTTGGTAAAAGGATATTGTTTGAAAAACACTAGACTTGCGAAATATTAATTCCTACACTATGGCATCTTTTAGAAAACTCCTGAGACAATTTTGTAAAGAAGAATACTATTTAATGGCACTGTTTTATTGATTGGCAATATAGATTAGATATAGGGCAATTAATTTGAGAAGAAATATCGTTTGAAAATAAAACACACTATGCTTAGGAAATTCTCTCAACGAAACATCAACAATAACCTATCATGTTGTTTTAACGAAACGTAAAGGTCAATGTGCGGTACGCCATGACATTCCTTGAAAATTCAGAGGAAATTTTAGAAAAACTGGTGTCTATAATAATGTGTAATAAAACTGATTCCTGAGAATAAATTAATCAACAACGAGATGATACCACACTGTACAAATGCCAACTATATTTGCTCTTCTGAGTAAAGTGTAAGATTATTTTATCTTCAGAAGTATTGATAGGCTTACCATTTTTTCTGACCCCAATCCCTGGGTAATTTTTCCAGAGACTAGAAAAAGGGGGGTATTGAATAGCCTAGGTTGAACAAACTCTTTCTGCACCTTACTTTATTATTAAACTTCCACTACATATTATTAATGAATACTATTTCTCTGTATTTTATTTTGAAAAAATTTTAAAACAAAAGTATCATAAAACTTCAAGTGAAAAATGAAATGAGAGAGAAAATGGAATAAAATCATCAAAATTCTACTTTGGGTAAAAGGATATAAAATTGAACAAGGCTTTGATTAATATTAATGCAATTATTCAAATTTTGTTTGTCTTTGACTTGAATATTTTTTTCTTCTTCATGAAAACTCTACATTAAATACGTTTCTGAAGAGATCACTCTCCTCAAAAACACTTTGTCCCCTTTAATTTTTTCAAAAAAGTCTACACATGAAAGTTTTGCATTTATTTTTATGTTGAGCTTTTTATGTTACAGCTTTTATCGCACAGAACAAACAACAAAATTGTTTTGTCTCTACCAAGCTCTGAGTCTGCAGCAGTATAAATATTTCAATTTAGTAGACAAATTTTCCTTGTTTCTCCCTATATTTTTAAAATCCCGGAGATAAATCAATCCCGGAGATTTCCCCTGAGACACATATTAATTCCGGCATTGCCGGGCTAATCCCGGAGAAATGGTAAGCCTAGCTATTGATAGCATCAACATTTCTGCCTTAACAGACGGAATTACCTCTTGATTAATTAACGGTAATGTCATTAGGAATAGACACCATACCAGATACCATTAATCAAAATGGCCTGAAATTCACTCGATAAAGATAAATTTATTGAAGTTGGGTGTGTAATTGAGGGAGATTAGTCAACAGAAACAGAAATATCTAGTGATGAGCACACCTGTCCTGTCCATCATCAAGAGGTTTCTTAGTATAAATAGTGGCTACTTTCATTTTTCACCACTAATTTTATCTTATTTTAAAATAGTGTTTTACCGACGGATAAATGCAACGGGTTATTATCATACTGCATAGCCGAGAAAGAACCTGAACCAACTGACTAGGCGTATGCGCTATGCTAGAAATCGTATCTGATTACTATTTCCCTGGTTCAATAAGGGTTTGAATAATTAAATACTGCTTGATACATTATTTTTCCGATTCGTAGGAGCTTGGGTCATGCATGAAGAAGGAAATTTCTAATGTAAGGACTGTGATGTAACCTGTAGCCATTGACGTCAAACGGTCAACTTTAGTTCTGTAATAAATTAATTTCTTCCTCAAAGTTTCTTGGTACGTTAAGAATTTCCTCTCAAAGAATTAAATATTCACAACTTTCATCCATACTACACAAGAATCAGTCCCAATAAGGACGGACTATTCAACCATGCATTGTTTGAAATCCAGTACCGGTGTACAAATGAGAATTTTCATTTTCAAATGGTAGGTTCTTAGTTCACAATGAATTTTCAAATATTCAAGTCTTCAAGACACTTTGTACCCTGTATCTTTGTATCTAAACACTTTGCAAGTGTTTGACTCCAGCATGTCAAATTTCAATGCATTCAAGCAATAACTGGCAGTAAATTTCTCACAATCATATGATAGATAAAGTGTGCCAATATTTGAACAACAGTCAGGCAAAAGATCAAAATATTTAGACAAAAGTGTTTCTATTGAGGCAAAAGTGTCATCTGATGAGGGAAATTTTGGGAAAGCATAAAAATCATCCATCAATTTGATAATCAATGTTGCTCTTTCACTCATCACTCCTTCAAGGTTTTTCACTTAGGACAGTCAATCTCCATCAAAGGACACTAAATCTAAAAGTTCAGGACCAAAAATCCTGGAAATTTCATCCATCCCTGATTGTACCCTAATTTCTCTTTTATGGTAGTTGATTCACATGATGTAACAATGATTTATAATTACCATATTATCTCTCATTAAACCATTGAATCCCAAATATATCTGATCCATGTAAAGAGCAATGGAATGTAGCATGCTACATTTCCATCATTAATGGAGATTTATCATTATGAGTTTGTGCCTTGGATTGTTCAAGTGATATTTCTTTTAAATGCCTCCTCAAGCTCTAATCTTCCAGCTATTCCTGCAAGAATTGAATAGAATTCTATGATGGACTGCTGTTGATTTCTAAAGCATCTAGCATTATGACTTAAGATCAAGAAGCAGTCATGATAAGCATTTCCTTGCTTCAATACCTGCATTAATAGTGCTCTTCACAGAAGTACAGAGTTGGCTGAAAATAAATTGGACCAACACAATAAAAATATTTGAAGATAAAACCATTATATTGATTGTTTATGTAGATGTCAAAGAATACTGATTGAGTATTGAGTAAGGTACCGTTTGTCAAAGGCCAACTAAGCAAAGCAACTAAGGGACTAGAAGTAGAACGAATGTGCAAGTATGTTCAGTTTGATGGAGCTCTTTGCCCTACATCAAATTAAGTTGTAAGAGAAGATTTGTAGACCAAGATATTAGTGTTACATAGGACACAACATTAAAATGAAGGTTAAAAAACGATGTGTACTAACCTCATGATAAACAAGACCATTCCACAGAAGCATACAAGTACAGCCAACACAGAGAGTATGTTTGACAACTCTGCCACAGAAACTAACATAGCTGTCATTGCGACCAGCATCTTAATTAAATGTCAAACACGTGATTAACAAAAGAACAGTCTAGATAAATAAACTTGTGTGAATTTTATCAATATTTATTACAAACCGTTCGAAATATAACGCGCACGCACTAGCACTGATTTGAATCAAGCACGTTTAATTCAGGCCATCCCGGAGCCGACTGAAGTCGAAGATTGTGAAAGTGGTTTACCAAAACAAGAACGCCGCGACCTCCGTTCGTTTTTTACCATTTCTCTTCTCTCAGTCCCTCCATTCAATTTCATCTTTAAAATACTCTGGCCAAGAAAATGCAACTGCTGCTAAGTCCACTTTTGACGTATGACACAATAATGGTTAAGAGAACAGCTGATCAGCAGGCTTGTCAGACAGACGAAATTTCCCTGCCACAAGAATAACAATCCTTACGATATTAAAAGAATACAATAAAATTTTGTATCAGTTTTAATAATTATCAATATGAGTTCATCGAAAACTTCATAACTATCATGTAGGAAAAACCGATATTGGAATAAATTTACATAAATAGAGAGGGTTTCAAGTTTTTCAGAATTTCGCAATAGTAGCTACACTACCGCCATCTATCCCGCGCAATCTTTTTAAATGTCTACCACATTCAAACGTTGGTCTATTCTCTGATGGAAAAAAAACGGCTGTAATGCTTACACATTTAGAGTAAAATAATGTTGTCCATTCATATAAAAATTGCAAAGAGACAATAAGTTAAGAGTTCTTCATCTTTATAGACCAAGATTACTAGACAAATTACTAGACAAATTACTAGACAATTTGTCTAGTAATCTTGTTTATAGACAACTTCTAATGAACCAAAATGGTTTTTTTCGTGTAGGATTCATTTCTTTTGTGTGCAACCAATTTTTACACATTGTATAATTATAACAATTTTCATTCAAGAATTTAATAATTATTCACAATCATCAAATACCATACATGCTTCCCATCACAATAATTGCAGGAATTTAATAAAATATTTAAATTGTATTTTCACAATACCGTACGCTACCATTGACTAACAAAATATTGAGTAAAAATAAGATTAAATGAATCAAAATTATTCTTGTCATACCAGAGCTATAAACATGAGGATACGGTAGGTAATAATTTAAAAACAGAATCAGTAAGTCAAGTCTAAAGCCCTTGATATACTTTTAGAAAAATATACTATAGTACGGTACTGGTATCACAATAATCTTAAATGGTCTCAAGTCTCAGAAATGTGTGGATATCATATTCAACAACTGAACTGAAAGACATAAATAATAAATATGGGTATTGAATATAAATCAGTTAGTGAGAAATCGTTATCAACGATATTCTGAAAAATAGAGTTGAAACTTGGCACTCAGTCTCACTGGCAGAATTTACCATACGATGCTCTCTGAATTATCTCTCCCCTTTACAGCAGGATTCAATTAACATGTCATAACTCAGCTGATCCAGTAATAATTAAATAGTGATTTCGACACAATAATCAAAAGGCTTGAAAGTCTTAAAGACCTTTAAAGTCTTTAAAAGACCTTTTTGAAGAAGACCTTTCATAGAATAACTTTTTAAAAGACCTTTTCAATAATCTGCGAGATTCAGCATTTGTAGGTTAAGTATTGTGATCATATGCTCGTCGATCAGCTGACTTATGACAAGTTAATTGCATCCTGCTATACCTAAGAAGTAAACACCTGGAGAGCACCTGTTTTCAAAAAACACCTGGAGAGCACCTCAAAGAAATTCAAACCCGCAATAACATTATTCAAAAATTGTGTTGTTCTACTTGGGGTGCCTCAGCCCATACCCTGCGGTGTTCTGCTCTATCCCTTGTTTATTCGGTAGCAGAATATTGTGCACCTGTGTGGATTAATAGCCCATACACCAAGAAAATTGATGCTCAGCTCAACATGGCTATGAGAATGATTACTGGGTGTATAAAATCAACTCCTGCAAATTGGCTTCCTATACTAAGCAATATTGCTACACCTCCCTTACGGAGGAAGAATGCCCTGTTGAAGGAGTTCAGGAAGATTTCTGATAACCCAGTGTTGCCAGTTCATGGGGACCTTCCTGACCTTGAAATAAATCGCCTCAGATCTAGGAGGCCTCCATTGACAGATGCGAAGGACCTGGTTAGAGCCAATTTCAGCATAGATTCTGAGTGGAATGCTGCCTGGAGTTTGCAAGCACCCGACCCACTGGCACAGCTTATCAAGCCAAATAAAGAGCCAGAAGGTTTCAGCCTTCCCCGACACCTTTGGAAGGGTTTAAATAGGGTCCGGACAGGGCATGGTGTATGTGGGGACAGTCTCCATAAATGGGGAATCATTCCATCACCTCAATGTGACTGTGGAGCTCCGAATCAAACTGTGAGACATATTGTTGAGGTCTGTCCTGTAAGGTCATATCCCCATGCTGCCGAAGATTTTGTTAATGCTGCTCCAGCAGCTCTTGAATGGCTGGCCAATATAGACTTAGCTTTCTAAATAATTTTTGCATCCATTAGTTAATTTTAACCCTTGACTGTACTACCATATACGATAGACATTAACTGTATGTTTTCACGGAACTTCTGGTTCTTTTCATATTTTTATTTAATCTAACAACAATCAATTATTATAATTGACCATATAACTTAACAATTATTCTTATTAGGTGGAAAGTGTGTCACAAAGCCATACGCTATATATATACCTAAGAAGTGAAACTCTCACTGAGAATTTCAAGTGTAAAATAAAAAATAACTTCATAATTAATGTTGGTTTTCCAAGCAGCTTGATACAGAACTTCAATCTACCTATCTCGTTTGTGGAGACGTTTTAAAGTTTTTTCTCCAATATTGTTAAAAATATTTTTTCAAATTAAATAAGAATAAAATGTAATCAATGACATTGCATACGTTGGTTTAATCATAGTTGTATAGCAGACTAATATGTCCCGCACTTATTTACTATAAGAACCTCTTTCAATTTTGTTTGCATCCTTCAAGGGCATTTCTGCATTTTCCAGAAACAGAATGTTGGAAAAGTCTAGAACATCTTATGATTGACATTCAAAATTAAACAGAAGATATATAGTACTCATTTATAAACAGCACAAGTTGTTACAAGAGATCAACTTAGTAAAGCTGAATGCATAATTTTAAATAATTTATTCACAATAAATTAAAGACTAGAGAACGTTACACACAATAACAGCTTACTTATTTAAAATCATAGTAAGCTGAGATCATTTTTGTTTTGAAACAATGTTTGAGGCACTCGAGTGTATCTTTATCTTCGAATTTGAAATTCCGTAAATGTAAGAGAACTTATGTCACTCTCATTTTTGAACTCTGCCTTATCAATACGACTTTTGGGACTCCCATTTTTCCTAAGCCATTCTTTCCTGAAACAAAGAAAGAATAAATTAATAAAAAGTAGAATAAATATAAAAAATGTGTTTCTGATCAGCAGACTTGCTGACCATACTCTAAAGTATAAACGGTATACCGTGTACCGGTTGACCGGTACAAGTAAACCTTCACGGTATACCGTAATGAGTATGGCCGACCTAAGTAATGATAAACCATTGGGTTTTAAAATTCACAAATTTGGATACCGATTTCAATTTTAAATTTGGCGATCGTAAAAACAATTTCATTCATGCATTAGAAATTGAATCCGTTATGGTATTCAGAACAGCCATGTATTTCATTCCAACTAAATCTATTCCATTAGAATTCTACTAGACGATGGGAATAAGAAGTAAGTAGTATTAAGACTCATTCTACAGCTATTATTATTTCTTGAACAAACATAAACTTTGCAGTGTGACAGCAACGTCTTTTTAATCAATCAAACACATTTGGTACCCCATATAAATGTGGCACTCTCGCAGTTGTTTAAACACTTTTATCATGGAGAACAACTGAATTGGTACTATTATCACGTCATGCAATGTAAAATTATTATCTATTCTACATTCATCTCAAACTCATCATCGAGTAAAGTAATAAAAAAGAGCTATCGCAGCTATGAGACAGCCAAAACTTGACGCTATTCCACACCCTGACGCAATGTAAAAACATCTACTGATATATCATAAAAAGTGAATCAGTAAGAAAAATATTATTTTATATAATTTCACAGTGTCGATTGAAGAGAGAAGAAAGCACAAAGTAAAAAATCGAAAGAAATCATTTCAATCAAAACCGATAAAATTTAAAATCTATGAGATCAAGAATTGGAATAGATTTTTTGGTGAGCCAAGATAATCTACTTAGATATGCATTACCCAGCGAGTGAGTACAATAAAATAAAATACTGGAATAGAATTAAAAAGTCACTTCATGTTTCATGTTCATCAATTAAGTAGGTCTATTTATTCAAGGAAAAACAGCTCAGATGAGGAAAAACGGGAGGAAAGCCTAATTAGAAGTTTTCGAGGCCAAACCTGAAGGAGGCAGAGGCAGACCTAGAGTGGGCTATAAGGAATATAGGAGAAATAGGAATGGCAAGGGAAAGCGATACTAGGAATATGTGGGAGGATAGAGTGGTGTGGAGGAGGACCGGCTTATAGGCTGTATTTAAAATCCATACAAGATTATAAGATGATCAAAATTGGTTTGAGAAATTGAGAAATAAAATTGGCTGATTATTATCAATCACTATTATATATGACTCGATATCGTAAAATGATCATTCTATTAGGCTCTACTCACACTTGGAGACTTAAATCGCGGCTACTCAGCGACTCTGATAACAAACATTTTGTATTGAAATGATGACGCTCAGACGACCCAGCAATCGTTCTGTCTGAACGTCATAATTTAAAAACAAAAGTTTGTTATTCCAGTCTCTGAGTATTCCAAGTGTGAGTAGAGCCTTTTTTGTGTAGTAAAATTAAAATATTGAGCCTGAAGTTCAATTCTAAATAATAAATAACACCTTTTCAACTTACATTGCTTCGATGCCTTCATCAGGGCCCTGTACCTGTCCTTTTACGGTCTCATGACTTGTGTTTTCACACCAGCCAACTAGATTTAAACTCTTCGCTTTTTGTTCAGTGTACTGCAAAATAATAATGATAATATTTAGTTAGTTATCAACTTTCGAATACTACGAACATGAACTATACTAAGAACATCCAATAAAATGCCATTAAAAACGTTCATGAACAAATCTTCCTTACAGTGAAGATACAACAATATAATAATTTACAAGAAAATTAGAATGGAATGATAGAATATTAAAATTGGTTATTGAATCACAAAAAATAAATCATTTTTTACTCAAAACAGCCACAAAATTCATACTGTTGCAGTCTCACGGACTGTTGAGCTTAACACGGACTGGCCTGTCCCATACGTCCATCAGCCTCTACAACAGGCTGCCTCTTTTGGCCAGGGATCTGCCTGCTGCGCGGTTTCGGGGGGCTCTGAGAAACCTGCTGATGGATCACCCTCTGTACTCACTCCGTGAGTTTTATATGTTGGAGAGCAGTGTGGTGAGTGCCTATTTTCTTATTTGATTCCTGCCATATGGTTTTTTCTTTTACTTCTTGACGTGTCCCAGTGGGTTTCACTTGAGTGATCCCTTTTATGAACATAATTATTAAATACTAAATACTCAATGGTAGAGATGGTAGAGTTTAATTTAAAAATTATTGCTTGGTGAATCATAATGTTATTGGAGTATGCCAATCTACTGCAATTATAATTTCTTTCGGTTTGATTAGTATCCAAAATAATTCTCCTTGTAGACAATACTGATATGTGAACAGAAATAAATAAAGTGCTGCTTCATAAAATTCTATGACTTCCCTCAGCTCAAAGTATCTCTGGCTCATGGTATAAAGAATGGCTAAATGCAAAAAATAATCAGGAGTGGAAAAATATGAAATCAGCACTCACCTTCCTGAAGAAGACACCTGAAACAAGATCAAGAAGTTTCATTAACAAATGCTACTTTATAAATTAATAATATAAGTTTATAAATTCTCAGTTAATCTTTTAAAATGAAATTAAGCCTTATGTTTTACGAATATTTATAATACTCATTGGCCTCAGCAAATATATAGAGGAAAAATACTGTTGACAGCGGCGTTTCTATCCAGTAAAAAGCCAATAATTCTACCCTTTTTGATTAATATCGTCAACTTTTAGTAAATTTAGTAAGCCAAAACTTTTAGTAAATTAAAAATCACTTGCCAGTGGAACGAGAAGCACATCTCTGGAACATTCATCTTATCATCCCTTATCATACACGCATAAGTCTGAAGTCTAAGGCTCTACTGACACTTGCGATACTCAAATCGCGAAGCGACTGGAATAACAAACATGTGCTTTTAAACGATGATGTCATTTAAAAACACATGTTTGTTAATCCAGTCTCTGAGTATCCAAGTGTGTGTAGATTTGAGTATCCAAGTGTGAGTGGAGCTTCAGGCTATAGTGGCATTAGCCTAAACTAAATACAGTATAAATCACTGAAAATTCTAATTTTGAACAAATCAAAATTAAAGAATCTATGTATCTAGTTAGATAAAACCTGGTTTTAAACCTAGAACGAACGGGCTGGGTCTGTGAGACCCAGGATTTTTACCTACAAAGAAAGAAAACAGAAAAATGAACTAAAAATTTTGAAATTTGGGGTGGCCAGTGAAGTATACTTCACTCTGAATAGGTAAAGTGATAACAACACAATTGGATAAATTAAATGCCGGCCGGAAGAGCCTAATAATTATAACCTACAATTATCAAATGTTTTGAAACCCTCAGCTCAGGGCTAAATTAAAGAATATCGGCACACTACATCTCAGCTATTTTTGAAGATATCGAATAATTATATTATAAACTAAACTAATAAGGAAAAAACATAAATTTCTAAAAAGATATCAGTTGCCAATGTAAAATAAAGTGAGGTTATTACGGTAAAAAGTTTACATTTCAATATAGAAGAATAAATACCGAAACTCACCTTGCACTTTGCCGAAAACTTCAAAGTCAACTGCTTTTAATCGAGTCATTTCACTTTCATAATATAAAAATTTACCTACTAATGAATAAGCACTGAAGAACACAATTAGCACAACGATGAACGAATAGACACAAATAAAAAACTTTCTTTTAGTAGCCATGACTACCAACAGTGCAGAACTGTAACAGCCAGCAGTTGATGACTGAGTAATGACAGCGTCGACTGCTACGAAAATAATCCTTTATTTACATAAACTGAACTCTGATACGATTGATAAGAGCGGTAAGGTCGTAATTGAGTTCAAATATTATAATACGGTACATTATGAGCTGCGAAGAAGAAATAATGATCTGAATTTAATGCACAACACTATCTCTACCTACTTGCAAAAGATAGGAGCTTCTCTTATGCCCGGTTTTTCAGTCGCTCAATAGACAGTGTTTATGGATCCAATAGCACTATTGAATCAATAACCATGTGTTTTCAAATGCAAAAAAAGTTATTGATTCAATAAGTTTATTGAACGACTGAAAAACCGGGCATCAGTATTTTTATGTACTTATTATTTTTCCGCATGATGAGTTCAGTACTTTCTGACATTAATATTTCATGTCAGTAGTAATAAAGTATAAAAGAATATAAGAATGTCAAGAATACGTACAAAGTGTGTTAGAGATCTACGGTACTGGGGACAATAGCTCTGGTTTTTCTAGTCCCCTATAAAATTGATGGCATTGGCGGGCAACTGTACTTTACTAAATCTAATTGAATAGAAACTGCAGAGACTGTATAATAATATATTATATATTATTATAAAGTCTCTGTAATAGAAATGATTTACACCTAGGCTACCGCATAAAATACATAAATAAACTGTAAAAAACAGAACAGAATTTATTATAGAAACTCACTTTATAATAAAACTTTATTAAAAATTATATTTTTCACAATCATTACAGTCATATACAAAATTACAAAAATACGTTTTAGATAAAAGAATATGATCTATTTTATAACTCACTTCTTGATAAACCTTTAATCGAGTTAAATCTACATCGTTATTTACATGATTAACTTTATTACTGTATGATACACAAAGCGATGCGGTAATGCTCCCAAATAAAGATATAGGCACTGGGTTTCTAGAAAATAAGCAATATTAGAAATGAAAAATTCACATGTGGGAGAAAATTGATCATCCCAAAACTTCCAATAAACTTTTCCTTTTTTCATTGCCTTTGTCATCAGCGAAATGTATTTTCTTCTTGGCGTTTGCAGCATTTTCAGACGCTTTCCTCTTCTTCACCTTGCTGCTTTCTTCCGGTACTGCTTCCTTCACTTCCTCCTTCTTCGGACTGACAATTGAAAATACGAAATTTCTGGAGTTCTTTGGGCCATTAACGTTGCCTTCAGAGCCTACCTTTGTAGTGATATGTGCGAGACGTGATAGGTACTGATCACTACTCTTCAAGAAAGAGCCTCTCATATTCTGTAAATAAAAAATGAACAATAAGAAAAAATGAGGAAATGTTTCAAAAGCAGCCTGAATTTGGGGAAATAACTAGATACTTTGGATATTCTAAGGAAGTTTATCAGGTTTTGAGTAACCTACTTTGAAAAAAGTATATTTTTTTTAACCAAACATCCACTTATTTTACTATAAAACCCACGACTCAATTATTGTAACTTTGAATCTGAGAAGTTATGATTGCTCTAGAGAAGTGACAATCCTCAAATTTCCGAAAAATTATATAGTCACCTTGTGAACAAATAGTCTTACCCCGGTCGTACACCGGAGCAATAAGCAATAGGCAACTAGCAACATATGGATCATAATTATGATTGTCTACTCTATACAAACAAAATAGTCCAATGCACACCTAAAGCAGCTGTTTCAGTGCGCATTGGACTATTTTTTTGTATAGAGTAGACGATCTTATGATCCATATGTCCGCGCCACGTCTCTTCTGTCTGAATCGGGCCTAAGAATATATTTATGTAAAACTTCAAACTGTTTAAATTGTGGTGGGGAAGGTCTTAGTCTAAACAAGAATATAGCTGACATTCTACTAATAATTGCTTTCTTCACTTGCTCAAGCTATCATAAATTGATCTGGAACACAATCATGAAAAGTTATAACCGTTGATATGCCAACAATTTTGGCTCACTAATCTACAAAATCACAATTTAATTCGAGTTTTCATACCACCTAAATCGGCCATGAACATCAAAATCAGATTCAATCATTTTCGATGTTGACAGAATCAAAATTATACCAATAATTGGAGTTGGCCGGTTCACAACTAACCAACGTATATCGTTATGTATGATGATAATTATACGTCATAGAAATAAATCAAGTGTAAATTACGTTACCTCATTTGCAACAGCTGCAACACTGCAACACTGTTGTAACCGCAGTTGGTGGCTTCGGAACAGTTGTTTGCATTCTTTTTACCAGTGCTCTGCCCATTCCAAGCAAATCACCATCTTCTTCTTCTTCATCGTCCTCTTCTTCTATACCAAGTTCTTTCAGTCGTTCCTGGAACATTAGTTTAATTCACAATTTAAGGTATAGAAATACAGTAGACATAATACTTCATGGGAAAATTCTTAGTAAAATTTGGGAAGCGGGTTGGTCCCAGTGGCAGAGGCGAGGCTAATCGGTGAGATTAGATAAGAAACAGCGCCCTACCACTCCTGTTGTATCGGTGACCGGCTCCTCTAAATACAAAAATTTATGAGCTTCAAAATCGCTTCCCGGTGGTTCGGAACCCACCTAAAGCTGTAGGTCTATTCATATCCCATCATCATCATCCTTCCATTACCCACGCACAAGCTTAGAGCTTATGTGGGCATCATCCCTAACAAAATAACAAAAAAAAAATCCTAACGATTGATCATTTCCATAATTCTTACAGAATTCAGTTATGACGAGACTCACTGCTATATAATACTTTATTGTAATAGCCTACTATAGATTTTTACTGTCAAATATTTTATTTATTTTTTCAGTTTTTTTTTATGATACATAAGAATAACCCTAGATTAAGTGAGGCTGCAAATAGTAATTATTTTTTCTCCAGAAGATGATGAAAGGGAAAGCTTACATTCTTTTTATTGAGGAACAGCTCTCGCTCGTGTCTCTTTTTTCTCCAATTTTCTTCATCTTCTTCCTGATCGGAATCATCTTCATCAGAGTCTTTTGTGTTGGAATCGCCTCCTACGAAGCCACTATCTGTAAAAGAAACGTATAGAAAGATAAGCCAGGATATTCGTGAAAAAAATTACGATCAAAACAAATTTGAACTCCAAAAACAAAGCAATAAGACGATAGAAATAAATTAAATTTCTTAAACAATGTAATAATAGGAGAAATTCGAAATAATGATTAGTTTTGATGTGTTCAAAATTACGAACAGAAAAAAATAAATTTCTAAAAACATCATGCAAAATAAATTCACATTATATCATATACACTTTCTACTTGACAACATGATGTAATTGGGACAATATTCAACTATTTTTGCTTTTAGTCAATTGAAAAATGATCGATATCATGTGAAACATAGAAAAGTAGATTCTAGCTTTAAAAGTAGATCTAATTTGTAAGCAGATCAAGTAATTGTCAAGCTTTTTTACACGATCAACTTTTTTAAACAATTTCATCAAACAAAAGAGCTTTAAATTTCTTCAAAACATTTCTAAACACATCAAATTTCAGATATTTTTTAATATTTGACAAGTCTTTCAAAGTCGAATTTTCAACAAATTTTGAAGCAATTTAATGCTTGGAGCAAATTGGACACATTTTAATCCAATCGACTTCTACTTTCAGATGCCGTATTTTGTAGATATTTTACACAAATTATAATTGCAGGTACTACGTAGTACGTACAGTACTATGAAACATTATGTAATCTATGATACAATATAGAACCATGCGAATTTCAAAAAAGAGTGAGAAATCTATTGATATTTTTCTAAGATTTGACAAGACTTTAAAATAGTCTTGTCAAAGATTGAACAAGATTTTATTGGATGAAAAACTTAAATCTGGCCAAAGGCCTGGTATGTTAGTCGAGTTTATCTGGCTCAACGACTACAAGATTGCAGTTGGTACGGTACCCGTATCATAATTGAGAGTAGATTCTGACATTATTTTCTGCTAATTTATTAATAAATCAGTTATTTTGGTTTCATTCAGATCAAAAATTTGAGACAAGTTGGATAATTTAATCGACTGAAATTACCTGCATTGGCCCACCGAAACTGTCTCTGGCGACCGGAGCCATCACTATGGAGTTCACCATCTTCCAGAAGCAGTTCTTGAAGAATTCTAACATCGCGTTTATCATCAACAAGCATTTGTTGCCTGAAAATAAAAATAAAAATTAGTTTTCACGCAATGTCGAGGTATATGAAATGGGAACTACATTGAAAATAAATTCATTGTGAATACATTGGAATTTGGAAATTTAGTACTCAAATTCGTATTAAAGAGTCAACTCTTATTTAGATAAGATTCCATCCTAAGCCTCGTCGTCCATTTCGTCCGAAAACGACCGATCGTCCGAAATGCTAGCATTGAATCAAATTGGCCGGACGTCGGATGAATTCGGACGTCGACTAAAGCCTTCATTTTCATACAAACCGTCGACATCGTCGGAAATGATTGCAATTGACAATGATTTTACAATGAAATTTAAAATAAGAATTTGAAAAACATGAAAACACTCGAGTCCCTAGAAAATAGGTAGCAACATTACATTAATCATATTGTATGAATCAGATTGAATTCTAACTTAAAATCCTGAATTGTAAGTATCATAATAAGGCAGAGATAAAAAAAACTTGCTATTCCTCAACTCAGAACGCCTCAGAACTCACCTCAGCTCAATTCTCAGTCCCTATAGAATGAATGAGACCTATTACTATTTCATTATCCTAAATTCAACAGTCCAAAGCTCACCTACTCTAGTACATGGGTCACCATAGTATAATCTACTTTTTAAGGATTTTTTTCTGAGGGTGATGCCCAAATGAGCTCTGTGCTTGTGCGTGGGTAATGAGAGGGGTGATGATGAGAGATGACGACTGTTTTTAGGCAGTCGGGACCGACGGCTTTTCGTCTCCTCCGAAAGACGGGAGGGGCCGTTTTTGGCAAAATCCGTTCCCTAAACTTGGATTATCAGACCGGCGCTTATCACCCTCGGCTACGGACCACTCAGTACTTTGGTTTAATAATTTAGATTGTAAAATTTTTGTTCGAGTTGCAAGTTATTGAATTGTTTTATTTTTTCCTGCAATAAATTTCTATTTGTGTGAATGTACTCACATATGAATTTTTCCCAGCTCTCTATTGACTTCATCCTCATCAAGCACTTCTTGGTCGCCGGCTTCCTCTTCGAATTTATCCAGATCCTTTTCATCCTCATCCTCACTGCCCCACTCCGATTCGGACAGTTCCGCCTCTTTCTCGAAGAAAGCTTTCGGGTCTCTGATCACCTCATTCTCTTCCGAGTCATACTCCAGTTCGCCGTCTTCGTTTCCGATTTCATCCAACACCAATTCTTCGCTGTTTTCGCTTCCCCCCGCCTCCTCCTCGTCTTCTTCATCAGTCTGTGCTTCTGCTTTTGGTTTTTCATCTTCATCGTCTAAAAATTACAGAATTACATAGAAAATTCAGAACAATGATTCAAAATAGGTTATGTTTCACAAAATAACTCAATAGCTACTGAACAAAAAAAGATAGAATTTGTTTTTATTTATAGAATAACTCAATGCGTATTGAATAACAAAATAAAAATAGAATATGTTTTTATTTATTAAAAATTCCACACCTATGGAATAACATAAGAAAAATGGAATATGTTTCTATTTCACAGACTTGGTATCAATTCAATCAATTAACTCAAATCAACTCAGAATACTCAGATCAACTGAATCAATGTTGAAATTTTAATTAGATTTAAATGTTTATTCATTTATTATCTATCTGTAACGTCAATAATATTGTCTATAAAACAATGACATTTTTATTATAATTTACATCCTTTAGTATTCATTTACTGTAAGTCAATAAACATCAGATCATCAATAATTTCAAATTACAGTATCAATTTTTCTGACGGTGATGCCCACATGAGCTCTAGGCTTGTGTGTGGGTAATGAGAAGGATGATGAGAGATGACGACTGTATTTTAGGCAGTTGTGACCGACGGCTTTACTTCTCCTCCAAAAGACGGGAAAAAACGGGAATTATTGAAAATCTTCTTTGTGATCAGTTATGCCAATACTTAATCGAGAACAATAATAAACGAATTGCGTTTGATACAATGCAGTTGCTAATAGGCAGTTCCACCTCACCTTTAGAGCCATTTCTATAAACCTACATAGCTTTAGAAGAATTCTACATCAAAGGGAAGTTCGTTACAGAATATATAGTGGTCCCGGTCTTTCATTCGTATCACGGGGGGGACGGGTGGTGGAACGACCGTTCCACTGGATACCATAATTTGATACTACACCGGTTTCGGTGAATATATTGTTATAATTAATTCAACAAAACAGGGGACCAACATTTTAGAATAGAGAGAATTATTTAAGAAAAATATTAACAAAGAGGAAAACTTATATTTGGATTCTGAGCCACAAAACTACTGCTAACCAAACTATTGTACTATTATATTTCATTTTCTAGGTTATACATTTGAATGATCATATATTGGGATTTTTATGAAATTAATATTACTCACCTGAATATTCAACAGCCTTGGCGCGTTTCTTATGTGACCGATTGAGCACAATCTCATCATCTTCCTCCTGTTCGTTGTCGGAATCCAGTATCGACTTTTTCGTCCTCTGAGTGCCTCCTCCTTCTTCCTCCTCGCTGCCTTCTCTCGACCTGTCAAGAGATTGCGACTGTTCCGGCAGAGACAAGTCAAGATTCTGCGACTCTGCGACTGACTGTGAGTCAGCAAAACCTTTCAAAAGATTATCGGCATCAGCCATTTCTAACTGCGAAAATGACACGGGTTGAGTGGGGAATTTGCCTGAACATAGACCTGCTAGATCTTCCATTGATTGAAACGCTTCTTCATTGTCACTGGACATCAATTTTCGTTTGGGAGAAACCTCATTCTCACTTTCTTCACTGTCACTTGTCATTAATTTTCTCTTCCTTTTTTCTGCCTCACTGTCCAATGCTTCTTCATTTTCACTTTCACTTTCTTCATCACTTGCCGTTTCTCTCTTTTTAGTTTTCTTCTTCTTTCGCCTATCCTTTTTCTCACCATCCTCATCTTCTCCATCACTTTCGTTGTAACCTAACAAAACATCTTCGTTTTCTTCCCCTATTTCTTCTTCTTCTTCATTGTCACTATTATTGTCTTCATCTTCAGAAACATCAGCTTCATCTTCAACAAACTTACTCTGCTTCCTCTTCTTGTCCACCAATTCTACATCGTTCTCCTCCGGCTCTTCCTCCTCCTCCTCCTCTTCTTCAGAGTTAGTCATGTCTTCCTCTTCATCTTCATCGTCCAATATCGCCTCGTGTTCGTAATCGGCCTTATCGCTCCCCACCATTTCCTCTTCGTTCAGTTTGTATTCTTGTAACCGTTTCTCGTAGTCTTCCTTCCACTTCGCTTTGGCTTTCGATTGTAGAAACTCTTTGAGTTTTGAATGTTTGGCTCCAGGAAATTCGGCTTCTTTGATTTCTTCCAGCCACTGATCGTCGGGTTTGTTCGAGCCACCCGAGATCATCTCACTTTTGATGTCCTCCACGTGACCTTTGTCATCGACTATCGCACGAACGACACTCACCTTCACCGGCGACTTTGACTTTTTCTTCTTTCTGTCCATTGCATAGTGCTTGAAAAAGCGTTCCTTCAAATCGATCATACCAGCCTTTTTAGGCGGTGAATCAAGGTTTATTTCTCCTCCGAAACTTTTCGAGAGAGTGGGAACTTTGGTGAGATCAACATGAATTTTGGACAGTAATTCAATCTTCTTTAATTTACAAGATTTATTGTCTTTACTAATGAGATCAGTATTTCCTTCTTTATCACCCACAATAGTTTCACTATCTTCTGGCAATGTTAAATTCAAAGTCAAAGATTCTTCATTACACTTTTCTTTATCTTCCACAATATTCTCCTCATCTTCTAACATTTTCAAGTTCAAAGTTGACGAATCTTCATTACTCTTTTCTAAAATATTCTCCTTTTCTTCCAACATTTTCAAGTTCAAAGTTGACGAATCTTCATTACCTTTTGCTTTGTCTTCCACAATATTCACACTGTCTTCAGGCATTGTTAAATCCAGAGTGAAAGATTCTTCCTTCTCGTTTTCTTCAACGTTTTCACCATCTTCAGGCATTGTTAAATTCAAAGTGAAGTCCTCACAATCGGATTCATCGTCTTTTCTTGAGTTTGCCTCTGAGCAAACCTCATTGACAGAACTTGTTAATATCGCACTGTCTTTCTTGCACAAAACATCCTGGGCGATACTTTCATCATTTTTATTGATAGAGAGCTCTAATAACTCTGTGTCATTGTCGTCAGTTGTTACTTTTGTTGATGGTTGTGAATTTTCATAATTTTTACTATCGGCTTCCAAAGAATTATTGTCAACTTCACTTTCCAGTCTTTGAGCAACATCTATCAACAGGTTTGCTACATTTTCGTTAATTTTAGCATTAAATCCGTCTTCATTCGTTTCTCCACGTGAGTCATCAGTTTGTTTTTCTTTATTGAAATTTTCATCCACCTTATCTTTATCAGTCTTATTATCGTTGTCATTCGGCTGTATTTTGTCATCCTGTGATGATTGTGAATGCTTTTCATTCTCAGGTACATAATCTTCATCATCTTTGTCATCATCGTTATCTGAACTGTCTGACTTGAAAAATTCTTGTGATTCTTTTTCCAATTGTTCGATCTGCTTACTGAAATATAGAAAATAACAATTAACAATGATTTGACCAAAATATTTTTAAAATTATCAACCAGTCTTGAACATAATTAAAAATAAAATTTCCTATGTGAATCAATTAAACATTCCATTTCGTGTAGAAAATTGTACTTTATGGTGTGAAAATTACACTAATAAAAATACGATACTGTTACCTCACTTCAAACAATGATTAACGTCAAATTTTATTCTCTCAAAACTGAGAACAATATTTATGTCAATGCATTCTAATTAGAAAGTTTATTCAGAGGTAGCGAAGATCAAATAATGTTCTGAGCTTTACATTACATTACATGAACTCTTTTACATTATATATGTAGTAATTATAGAGTTATCTGTTATGTAATAATGGATATATTGAGATGAGAAAAACTTTGAACACTACTGTAGGTCTATTCATTTCTCAACGTCCTTGTCTTAACCCAAGGCACAAGGCAAAAACTTATGTGGGCATCAATCTCAGCAAAAAATAAAAATGTTTACCTCAACGAAATCAGTTGTTCGGCTGTTGTCCTTATTGGAATGGATGGTGCTGACTTTCTCCTATTTAGAAATTCGGCTAACGTTCTCTGTTTTGGAATATGATAAGGGAGAATAATCTTAGATTCTCTTAGCATACGCTGGGATTCTCGTCTTATTTCACGCATGTTTTCACCAGGTTTCTCCTTTTTGCTCTTTAAAAAATAAAGTATCATTATTACTATCAACGCATATTATTTACCTTCGCAAAAGCTAAGAGCTCACATGGGCATCAACCCCCACAAAAATTATATCATGATATATAATGTTAACTTATAAATCAAGTAGGTAGTAAAAAAAAGTAAATTATTAGTAGGGCCTATTATATATAGAGTAGTGGCCATTAATATGAGTAGAAGTTTGCCAAAATATTATTCAAATATTGGAAAATCGATTGCCAATAAAGTGAACGTTGAAAGTGTTTTGAAACATTTTTCCAAACTGTAAATATTCCACTGTAATTGAGAACAACCAACTTCAGATTTCAGTAGGCAACATAGGCCTATAATTATGGCACTTAATAAAGAAAATGATATGCAGTATTTGAAATTCTAAAATCATAAAAACTTGACTAATAATTCGATATTAAAAGATTAATTTGTTAAGAAAACATAATATATATTAAAAATCATTGAAAATAGAAAAAAAACTAAATAAATAATCAATATGAGAAGATTAATTTGTTATTACCTTATTTTGTTGCTTGGATGATTTGTCTTTTGCCATAGACTTTTTACTTTTTGGATGGTTACTCTGAATTTCATCATAAGGTCTCTGTAAGAGAAAAATGGTTCCAAAGATCAAAATCACAAGCGAAGCATGGAATAAAATTGAGTTACTATGAAATGTAAATTTTGTGGAAATTAAGGTAATACATAATAAATGAGTGACAGTTGCTGCGTCGACACTAATAGTGGGAATCTTTTAAAACAAAATCTTCAAAATATCTTATAAATGGTAAGTAACACTGACGTATTATAACACTATAGTATCATGGTACGATATTATAAGTTATTATTGTAAATTATTGAGGGTTGCCAGTCAAATTTTTTCCAGGAGATTAAAGGATTCAATGAAACAAAAAGAACTCACCTCATCTTCAACAAATGGTTCAGGGGTTTTCGAACGATTCTCCTCATCAGATTCCTCAGCGTCATAAATACTTGGGTCAAATGTGTATTTTTTCTGTAAACATCAATTTCAATTAATATACAACAAACACAACCAAACATTTGTGTTGAAACAAAAATGTAATTGAATAGTGAGTCACCCTCACCACTGAGTCGAAGAACTCACTTAATAACAACTAGTTTTGGAATTAGCGACTTATTTAAAGCTTAGTTGCGTTTTCCTAAAAGATGTCAGCGAAGAATAGTTTCAAAAAAATTTTTTTGTTACATAGCCTATACATACTGATACGTATACTCAGAAAACGTATCAGGCCCAGATTTACAAATGGGCAAACTGGGCATTTGCCTAGAACGCAAGTTTCTGAGGGGCGCCAACAAGCACTCAAATACTACATTGTGATCTACATTTAATATTGACTTACTGAATATCTAGAATCAGCAGTCAAAAGTTCCAAATTTTATACTAAATATTAAAAGCTCTGAAATGCATTGAACATAATATCGACCTACATAATATCGATCGATTATAATTATTTTGTGTGCTGTGGAATACCTACAAAAATAAAATTGAAATTAATTGAATTTGAAAGCATAAAAAAACAAAGCAAAAACGAGTAAACAATGTAGTAAGGTACAATGAAAAAAAGGATACATACCTCTTTTGGATTGTCATTGTCACTATTTCTGGATGAGTTTTCACTATGATTCGAGTCATCATTATTCACACGGTCATTTACGATTGTATTGTCACTCACATAATCATTATCAGAGTCATTCTTATCTTCAGGCAAGGCCTCAATTTTACTGTATTCTGCGATAGAATTGTCCTTAGCATGATCATCGTTATCATCACTTTCGACTTCATCATCCGAATTCCTTTTGTTTTTCTGGTTTAGAACATCGGTGGTAGCTTCGTCTTCAGATTCATCTTCCAAAACGACGTTTCTTTTTCGTTTTGAGACAACGATCTCTTCATCATCGTCTGAATGTGAATTGTACTCGGAAGTCATTGTTGTACTTTAATAAGAGTATCTGAAAATAGAAAAACACAAGTGTTGAAAGAGTACACAAATTCAGAAATCTTCATTAAATAAAAGAGCTTACAATTCGAGCATTGATTTCATTTTTATTCTACAAGATTCTGTTTGATTGAAAATGCAAATGCACCACTAATATTCAAATTTAAATCTCCTTCACAACTACTATAATTCCTTCACAACCTGTTGCATGCTAATTTGCTTTTCATGAATACTTTGAATTCAACATGAATATAGTTTTTCAATTCAGGTTTACTGCAATAAATTTTGATGGAGTTATTCAACTAGCAGGGATTTCAGTTTGTTCAACTTAGGGTCACATCGTGGAATATCCATAAATCATGATGTTAAAATTTCAATTCTGATATATACAAAATAATTAAAATATTTTTTTGCTATTGGGGAATGATCGAATGATGAGTTGTTTCTTTCTAATACTAAGAGATCCCTCATTCACATGTTGTGGCAATCTAGTCTTCAGTCTTTAGTTTAACACTGTCTCTGTCATAAAAGAATCATCATCTAAAAATTAAAAAAGTTTTCAGTTTTCAGGCACACACAAATCAGGTTTGAGCAGAACTGATCGAAAATTCATCAGGTGTCAGTGGGGTGGAAGTGTTATTTCTTCAATCAACGATAAGTGGGCAATGGAAAAATTTCATAGCTCATAAGAAAGAAATTTTGTTACAGCCATAAATCCCAATACAACTGAATACTGTGAGATAGAGGAATTCAACAAAGCCTTCTTTTTAATCTGATACAAGAAGTCGTCATTTTAAAAGTCTCAAAACTTGGGATTAAAAATATTAGCATAATCTTGATTGTATTGATAGTGACTTAAGGAGTTTCATAAGAGGTTTAAGATTTTGTATAAAAGAACTGTGTTTTTCATCACTTTCATCAAAATAATACAATAATATATAAAAAATATAATATAATAAAATTTTATAACAATAATACAAATAGGTTAGAAAACCTAAGTTACACAGAGTATATTTTTCATTCAAGAGAATATTTCTTTACATTACCTGGCTCCAATAAAAGAAGAAATCAGCGAATATGATCGCAAAAATGATTAACAATCAATATTCTACCCTTCACGTGTTTCATAACCACAAATAAATATAAAAATTGACAGTCTTCTAGCTTCTAGCACCTGCAAGCTACGCAACCAAAAACAAGATTCCTGGATTTGGCGGGAAACTGCCAGCTGGCTGGCTAAAAGTCGATTGTCAAGTATCGATTGAATGATATCTTCAGGTGCTTCTAGGAACATTTTTTCATGTTAAATTCTTCAAATTAATTCCATGAAATTGTATCAATAGTAGCTTACATTATAAAGTTACAAGCAGTGATTCTTCCTCGATTTAGAGAACATTATGATGCTCAACCTCAACGGGAGCACGACGAAGTGAGTCGACGACGATATCATTACAGTGACATTAATTTGAGAACCCTATCGGGTCCATAGAAATGAATGTAATGTCGACGACTACACATCAACAGTTCAATGTAGTCGACATATCGATCGCACCATCGATGTGTTGTGTTATGTCGACTGAGCTAAAGTAAAATCGAAATTACAAACTTACATAACATAACCCAACAAAAGTACAAAACAAATCATAATCATTGTCGAATGTCAATCGAGGTTTTGTTTGAAAATAGAATAATATTTTAATTTAAATCATTTTTGCGATGGGCAGTGACAAAAAGGAAGATCTGTCAGATTTACAATGGATCACGTTGAGAGAAGATATGGATGAAGTTTATCATGAAGAATCGATGGTGGAAAAATTCACAAGAAAATTCCGAGAGGAACCTCTTGTTCCCAGTGGTATGTTTTTACAATATATTGTTATTTATTGTCGTATATTCATTATTCATATGAAAATATTTGAACAGGAAATAATGAATGTGATACTTGCATAAGATAACCTTTACAAATCCATTTGTGAATGCATTTAGGTGGAAGTGTACTGGGACAAATCAGAGGAGTCTATAAATATAATGACCATTTACTTTCATAATTAGACTATATATAGCAGGATCCTTTTAACTTGTCGGAAATCAGTTGTTTCGGTCATAATTAAACAGTGATTTCGACACAATAATCAAAAGGCTTAAAGACCTTTTGAGTCTTTAAAAGACCTTTCAAAGAATAACTTTTTTTAAAAGACCTTTTCAATAATCTGCCAGATTCAGCATTTGTAGATTAAGTATTGTACTGGTGGCCGAGTAAAACATATGTTTTCAAACAAGTTGAAAGGATCCTGCTATACCTATTTAGTTTATACAATGTCTCATCATTCGCTTGAATTGAAATTATTTGCTTGAGGTAGAAGTATATAGCCTAGGCCATTTTTTATTTTTAATTTCAAGTGGTTTATTTTTCCCTTTTCCCCATTCCTTCTGTCCTTACCTGAGCCATTTACCCTAAGCATAGAGAAGTAGCTGCCAAACATTAGCGCGCTCAAGTGAGAGACAGAGGAACAACCTGGGGGAATTGAAGATAGGTTAACATTGAATCAAATGTAAAAATGCCTGTTTTCAAACCCATCGTATTTAATAAATATTCAGCCAAAATATTCCAGTAACTTATAAAATCAAAGCTAGGATGTTCAAGAACACTTCAGTTGTCTCTTTAAGAGAAAAGAAACACATTTAAGATGAAAATATACTATAATACTGAATTCTCATATTTAATGTGAGAATTTACTATAGTACTGAATTTTAAATATACGAGGATTTGAACCAGTAAAAATAATTTCTTCAATAAAATCTGAACCATTGAAAATAAAATATTTCTATCCAAATAGGGGTTCTTCGAATTTTTCTCACTCATCAAGATATTAATATTATCTTTTTTCCTTACAGGAGCAATCGCAACCGCTACCTGCCTGGGTGTGGGCCTGTATTATTTCATGAAAGGTAATAGTCAGAACCAGCAGTACATGATGCGTGCGAGAGTTTTGGCTCAGGCGTTCACGGTTGGCGCTTTTGTTGTGGGCATGACTGCCGCGGTGGTTAAGCCTGCTTCAAAGACTTGAAATTTGTATGTGCGCGTACACCAATCTTTAGAAAAAATGTAATATTCTTGTAATTAAATTATTGTTGTTTTATGTAATTTATTGTAAAATAGAATTATCTTAATTTTTTTAAGTTTTCAATTTCAAATTAATTCTCATTTCAATCTAGATATTATAAATATTATTAGTTTGTAATACTCAGCTCGCTGTGTTGGCCATTGAGAGTAAAACTGCAGATCTATCCAGTGCCTCATTGTCGTATCGTGAAACTCTGTCGATTACTCATGTGTGGTACTGGATCCTATTAAAACTGGCACTGCGGTCACAGCTTTTGAATCTACTGTTAACTATGAATCATTTTTGCGTTTGCTTGGAGGCGGTCCATAGCCGCGTCGTTTATGCAATCTGTTCGCTTTATTAATATATATTTTTTGTATTAGTGTTGTATTGCAAACTCACACTAAACAGAAAGATCAGCTGTGAATTAATCATATTAATAATGTATTTTTTGGATCAAAAGGGGTTTCCTATATATATTTGTAAATAAACAAATATTAGTTTTTTTCTATTGACAATAAACGATAGTACTGTAAATATTAACAAATATATAATATGAAAATTGAATAATTATAATCCAAAGCATTTCTTATACTGTAATATATTATAGCTGACCTGTGAGTTTACTGTACATATTCCTGTTTTAAAAATTTGCTGGGGCCTGTTTCATGAAGTTTTTAAATACAGAGTGATTCAAAAAGAATACCACAACTTTGAAAATGTGTATTTAACGAAAGAAACATAATAGAACCTTCTGTTATACATCATTGCAAAGCGTATTTAAAGAAGTTTTTTCACTCACAAAGAAGTTCAGAGATGATCAATATGACCCCTCCAGACACCGACCAATATCAAACCGATAGGTACTCAAACTCGTTCCACACTCTCTGTAGCATATCAGGCGTAACAGTTTGGTAAGCTGCTGTTATTTCTTGTTTCAAATCATCAATATCCATCCACCATCTATGATTTGAAACAAGAAATAACAGCAGCTTACCAAACTAATATGCTACAGAGAGTGTTGAACGAGTTTGAGAGATGTTTTGGGTTGATATTGCTCGAGTGTCTGTAGGGTGTCATATTGAACATCTCTGAACTTGTTTGTGAGTGAAAAAAACTTCTTTAAATACTCTTTGTAATGAAGTATAACAGACGGTTCTATTATGTTTCTTACGTTAAATACACGTTTTTAAAGTTGTGGTATTCTTTTTGAATCACTCTGTATTATGAAACGGATGAATGGAGATCTTACACTGTATAAAACATTTATATAACTATACATTTACACGTTTATATACAGTATAAAAAATTTAACACATACAATATTTACTGAAGAAGCTAATCTCATGTTAATGACTGATTTTAAATATGAAAACATTGAAAGACAATAGACAAGCCAAATTAATAATAAAAATTGAAAATATTCACAAATATTGGATTACTACAGCTTTTCTTTGTCTGTTTAATGTAAAATCTTCATTTCTCTGTATTTCTGCACTTCTTAGGGCCGGTTCATGAGCTCGGGATTTAGCCAAGTCCTAGACTAAAACTGGTGGCTACTGTAGCATCGACAAACGTTTGTCTCGACAGGTTAGTGGGTTAGCAGCATAGAGAGCCCTTAGTACATAGTGTCGATGCTATACCCGTTTTAGTCTAGGACTTGGCTAAATCCCGAGCTCATGAACCGGCCCTTAGTCTTATGAAACAGGCCTTTCTTAAATTACCATCTCATTCATAAACTGTTGCTGAATCAAACCAAGGTGTATAAAATGGAAGGTGGGCTGGAGTGGAGCGGCTTGGTGTAGGGTAAGGCTCTATAAATACTTGAGCCATCAGCTTTGCATTCGAGTTTGGGACTGCAGCTAGGTTACCGCCGCTCCACTCCAACCCATCTTACATTTATTATGGCGTACGGGATTACATAGATAGAGTGATATTATTTCTTGACGTTGCTGATGACCATAGAGTCCGATGGCAAAAAATATGTCTCTATCTATCTAATCCCATCCGTCAAATTAAATAAATATGCTGTTGTATGTATGGACAGAGACTTGGATATATTATACAAACACACATAGGCCTATAAATGGTGAAACGCATCAACCTATCAACGCACTTACCTGCCACCACCGATTCAAAAAGAATCTTGCAAGTAATACACTAATTTAAGCTCTCAAGTTTTTCAAATGAGCTACAAGTGTAGCTCATACTTACATACATATGTGTTACATACTTGTTACTTCTGTAATCTTCTCCGCAGTCTGTCGAACGGGGAACACCACGTTCCCCAGACTTAACTCCTTTGGACTTAGCTGTGGGGGAACACTGAAGGACGTCGTTTATCGACAAAAGCCACGCACATTGGATGAACTTCGAGAATCCATCGTACATTCATGTGCAAACATCCAACTGAACACGTTGAAGACAGTCGGTAGTTTGTGCTGCAGATTGACGGCATCGTTAGTTTGTGGGTGTGGATGGTGGCCATTTTGAACACCTGAAGCGATATGTTTAAGTTGGACTTGATTAATGTTATGCTTTGAAAACTGCGACAATGAGACTGACTTGATGAAAACAGAAAGGACGTTTTCAATTCTATAGAAAATCAGTAAAATAACTAATCTGACGTCAATGATGACATTTTATATTAGTTAAATTCAATTGGATTTTCGTACAACTGGCCATTAGAATATTATGCTTATAGGTTGAATATTGTTCACTTGTGAGTAGGTTTAAATTTAAGATGACAGAATTTAAAATATTATATTTTCTCAACGATTAGAATAAAATCACAAATTTTACATGAGAGAATTTACCATGTTCCTACTACAATACAATATTAAATTAATAACACTTATGCCCGTATGCACAATCTTCGTTTGAACGGAGTTTAACGAAACAATAGTTTAAAAAAGGTTTATACTCTAAATCCACAGTTTAATTTTGGGTTGAACTGTGAATCCACAATAAAAACGAATTTTAAAGTATGCAAAACTGCAGTTGTGCTTTATAAGGGCCTTAATATCCTATGAGAAGCAAAGTTACATTAATTACAGCTAATAGATTAAGCCTAGAGTTTTCTACCTGCCAGAATATTTTTTTGGATTATTAACAGGATCGTCTTTATATTCGTCATAAACAGGAAACGAATGAAAAGTGCTGGTTTGTTTTTCCTGTTCGATTTTTGCCGATCCCTTGTGCCTGAGATCAAGCTCAGCAGCGTTATTCTTTTTCGATATCATCAGTTCATAGTTCTTAAGGATTTCTTCTTGGGTGGGGGGCGTCACCCTTCTGCCCCTCAGCCACGACTCCCACTCGCTCGGCATCTCTTGGTCGAATTGTTCCTTGGTGACTGGCACAAAGTATCTCTGTTTCCGTTGCCTTTCTCCATTATCAATTTCGTAATACTTTGTACCGTAGTTGTCCTCACCAACCAACGTTCCTTTGAAATTTCTTGGTTTCAGGGATTCCCAAAAGTTCTTGAAAATCGTCACAACAATTCCTCTTCCTTCTCTGGCCATGATTCTGTAACACATAAGTTTAAATATTTTCAATATCTAAACTAATAATTTAATATTATAATAGTGGTCGCTCGGTGAGAGCAGTTGCTTAGTAATCATGTGGTTAAGTAACAAACATTCAAGACTGCTCTTGGATGGGTGACCGATAAAAAAATAAGGCGAGGTGGAACCTACCCGTAAGGGTTTTCCCACCGATAAAAAGCCATACGAATCATACGATAAAAAAATTACCTAATAAAGGAATAGTAAAAATATTCGTGCAGGCACTTGGCACAATTATTTCTCGGCTATTTTCTAATATATCTGCTCAATTTTTTTAATAAAGCTAAAGCCAAAAATAAGGCGCGCAAGCACAAATTCAACTTTATAATACCTATCGTTATTATTATTAGAATGGTTATATGAATTTGTTGAATTTATGAAGAAAGTTGAATTTCACTAGGAGGCGCAACAACTTTGATCTACTCTACTCCAGACTGACCAGTGCACATGATTGTTACTGTTACCCTATGAGGACTTGAGGACTCTGAAACTATTCAACAGACTCCCACACTCGAGAGCTCAACGCACAAAGATTTGAGAAGCTTCTGCGGAAGAAATTAGTGACTATCCCACTCTATTCGAAGAGGAGATTAATAAATTTGTAAATTCGCTCTGAGACCGCTCACTGCTGGTTAGTGCTATCTTGACGAATGTTATTGTGTTTTAGAGTTTAAGTTTTATTTTTGGCGATATCTATCCAGCATAGAGCTGGTCAAGGATTGACTAAAAATTGAATGAACGGGAAAGAAACTGTTCTTCTTGAATTAGTTTTTATAATTATTTCATATTTATATTTTTTAAAAAAATGACAATTTTGTTATACATTATCAAATCAATATCAATTTATAAATGCTCAAATGCAATTCAACCACAGAATTTTAATTGTTGACATGTTACACTGGAATTTAAGTTACAGTAGTAGATTATTATTATAGGTCGAGCAAGTAATTTTTCAGGATTGATCCCAACATGTCTGAATGAAACAAGTTATAATTTTAACTTACATTAGTAACGAAGCACAAATTATTAATGTTCAACAAAATAACTACTTTTCTGCGCCACTATGTCTAATGACATAACATACTGTAACATAACCTCTCCTGTCTGACCTTCAATAAAAATTGAAAACATTGTGAATCAGCTGTTTACAATACCTAATTTCAAATTTGTTTTTCCATCTGTGGGAGTGGAAAAGGATCAGTTTATTTTTAATTATTGTGGATTACCTCATGTTTATGTATTATTCATTATCATCTATCAAATACAGAATTTGTATTTTTATTCATCCTCCAATATTATAATTTGGGCTGAAAAGATTTTGTGAATAAAGTATCCAGGCTCCCTTGAATGGGGTGACTCTCAAAATGGGATATTCTTGAAATTCTACTTCTTGCATTTAGTCATCTGTGGTTGTACGCAAGCTGAACGTTTTGTAACAAATTTTTGGGGGGCCACAACTTGTACGACTATCCCCTTGTACGAAACTACCACCTGTACGAAACTTTTAATATTTAGAAAATCACGTTTTACCCCTTGTACGACAAACCATTTGTACGACTTCAACAATTACAAAATCGTTCAACCTCAAAAACCACTTGTACGACTATCCCCTTGTACGAACTACCCCCTGTACGACTCTTTTTGAGATTGAGAAAACTACGTTTTACCCCTTGTACGACAAACCACTTGTACGAATCCAACAATTACAAAATCGTTCAACCTCAGAAACCACTTGTACGACTCCACCCCCTGTACGACCCACCCCCTGTACGAAAACACTGTGCTGCAATCTAGCGGCAAAGCTGTATAATTGTCCCAGGCATTTCTTACTCTCTACACTTGACTGTCTTCCAGTGAAAAGCATAAAACCACAATAGTCATAAAGGCACTGGCCACTTGGTTTGCCTAATAATTTTAAGGTTAGATATTATGTGTTTCATTTGAAGATCGAATTCGGTTTGCTAAAAATTTATAGATAGTGGGTGGAAAAAGTCTACCACTCGGTGAATAAGATTCCATTCAATAAAAATAATATGCTATGCGACATATATATATATTTAATAATATGGGTTATAATAATATAATAATAATATATAATAATAAAAATATGGGTTATAATAATATAATAATAATGGACAATAATAATATGGGTTGATACAGTAGGATCATTTTAACTTGTCAGAAAACAGCTGATTTAACGTCAGTGAACGAGCGTACATCAATCAGCTGTTTTCTGACAATTTAAAATATTCCTGCTACAACAATTTTTAGCTCAGCTGTTTTGATGAACTCTTGACGATTTTTCTCAAATAAATAAAAACAGATCACATGGCTCACTTCATGCCTCAAATTTTAAAATAACAATACAGTACAATATGGAATATTTTCAAAATTTCTAATTCCTTTAAATTTTCTATAGATAAATAAAAATCAGAAATAAAAAGGGGAATAGGAGCAGCTTATGTGTTTCGATATTTTTCTCAATTCTAGTAATGGAACCGCTGGTTTTACCAAAAAAAGTTAGTGTAGTTGTGTATTTCACGAGCGATCATGTGATTGAAATGCATTGTCTCAGCAGCTGAAATAATCTTGTCTCACTCACACACTCACCGCTCTCACTCTTTCTCATCATTTACAGCCGACGGAAATTTCTTTCTTCTGTCAGCTGATTCTTAAAGGATTAATTTCTCCTTTTTCAGGTCCTTTAGCGAGTTATCCCAGGGATGAGACCCGGCGCAAACTAATTTTTGTATCACAAACCTCGTATATTCCAAATTTCGTCAAAATCGTTAGAGCCGTTTTCGAGATCCGTTGGACATACATAAATACATACATAAATATAAACATACAGAAATTGCTCGCTTAATATAATAGGATTTGTCTTACATATGTATATTACATAACTTATATGTATATTTTTTATATTGAAATCGGAAGAAAATAAGAGCAGCTGATGTGTTTCGATATTTTTCTCAATTTCGGAAATTGATCCGCTGCTTTTAAGAAGGACTGTGGTGAAGTCATGGATTTTCCGTGTATTTTACATCATTGAGCTAAATATTTCACTGGGGATAGCAGTAGCCACTGAGCTAAATTATCCATCTGGTGGTAGCACAAAGGACATCAATGATTTAATGACTCTGAAGTATCAGCTCAACACAACAAATCAGAACCAATCTTTTGAACAAAGTTTTTTAAAAATAGCGCTAAGCTAAGCTGTAGCACAGAATTCCACAATGTCAGCAGTAGCAGGTCGGTCTTGATCAAGGAGGTCTTGATATTTTTCGGTATCACAAACTTCATAATCTATGCCGCTAGAATGCAGCACAGTATTTTCGTACAGAGGGTAGTTTCGTACAAGGGGTGGAGTCGTACAAGGGGTTTCCATGATTGAACGTCTTTGTAATTGTTGGAGTCGTACAAGTGGTTTGTCGTACAAGGGGTAAAACGTAGTTTTCTCAATCTCAAAAAGAGTCGTACAGGGGGTAGTTCGTACAAGGGGATAGTCGTACAAGTGGTTTTTGAGGTTGAACGATTTTGTAATTGCTGAAGTCGTACAAATGGTTTGTCGTACAAGGGGTAAAACGTGATTTTCTAAATATTAAAAGTTTCGTACAGGTGGTAGTTTCGTACAAGGGGATTGTCGTACAGAATGTAGTGACCCAAATTTTTGTAAATGTTGAGGTTAGTTAGGTGAAATATCTTTTTAACGGTAAGTATTTTATTCCTCTGATAATTGTTGCTGTTTTACTTTTTTCTGTAATAAACTTTGATGAAACATCACGAATGCCATCAAACTCACCACAAAAGGAACGAATCTTACGCAAGAGGTATGCCTGAGCTTCTAGGACGGTTCACGAGGCGAATATGTCAATTAGGCTAATTTTGTGTTACCATTTACAATTTTAAGCTTTATAGATGATTATTTCTCTATTAATTTTTATAATTATAATAATTGATTTCAATGGTATTGTATTACCTATATTATAGGCTAATTTGGGATTATTTTAATATGTTTATGGGAATTATTTAATTTGGGATAATTTAATATGGGATTAGGCTAATTTAAGGTTATTCCTTATGTATTTCATACATAGGGTGTTATTATAATTAAAACAAACTTATTGTTGTTGACTTGATGGAATGAGATTGTTTTGCCAACATTTCATAATTATCTTGGAATATAGGGTATAGACACCCCCTAGTTTAACGCATAGGAGGGGTTTCAGCGTTTGGGCATCCATAATGTGTTTGGACTGTATATCCTAGCATCACTACTATATGTCAAAAAACACCTTTCCACATTTTCAAGAAGAGAGGAAGTGCATGCATACAACACTCGAGGGCAGTTAAACTACAGACAAATCGCTACAATCACGGTGTTCAAGTACACCCTTCAAGGTGGCTCATTGGGAGGAGCTTCTATCGATTAGAGAATTTCTTTGATGGAAAATTTGCTGGTCTGTGACTCTGCAATCTGTGTAAATTAACAAGTTTTAATTATTGACACGAACTATCCAGGGAAGCCTGGCAATGATCATCGATCACGATATAATGAATGAATCTAATACATTGTAGGGTTTAACTTGTAGGACTCAATCTATTCATAGCTTAGGTGCTGGTTATGCTTGAGAAATGAGAATGTTAATAAATAAACACTATTCCAAATTGATTATGTTTCATTATTTTGCAGATTGATCAAAGAAATCAACAATGGCGATCTCACTTTCAAAAAAAGATGCAGATGAATTAAAACCACTTGTCGATAAGACAGTGGAAAAGTTTTTGGGCTTCAATGAGCCTTCTCTTGTTGCAACAGCAATGCATTGTCTCATTTCGGGATATGAGAAAAAGAAAACGGCAGGTAAGCTTTGAGTCTTATCAGAGTTTTCTGTGAAATTAAGTAATTCCTTTCATTTACATTCGATTAACCAAGGCCCAATTCCACCGAAAACGAAAACCAGATTTGAGCGACAGTTAGTTCTAAACCAACAGAAAATTGAAAATATCATATTATTACTACACCCATTTAAAACCAGATGACTTCGAAAACTACTTTTTAAGAAACTGATATAATCGGGCCTTAGTTAGAGCATGTCTACCCTTGGAACAGCATTAAAAAGAATTCAATAGAATGAATAAGAAAACTTACAAGCGAATAAATTCAAATCTAATTTGACAACAGTTTTATTTTAGAAGTTGATCAACAGAAAATTTATTTAATTAAACAATATAAAAAAGGCGTTAGCCCAAAACTTCTGTTGAAATAATATAAAAATTATTTATTTGTGATTTTGATACACTGATACTATATCAAAATGTCAGTGTTTAAATATCTAGTGTTACAATATTATCATTTGAATAATGATAAATGACGTTTTATTTTCATATAGAAATTATGTATTTTAATGCATGAAACAATAGATGAGAGCTCTCTAGTTGAGAAGAAAAATTGATTTTGGTGTGTAAACAAAGCAATAAGATCATAATATTCAAATGAATAGTAACTTTCATTTCAACTATTTATACTTGAAAAGTATTCTAGAAACTGTTTTTTGTTACTTTGCAATAATTCTTAATCAGCAGAATTTATTACAAGAATAATCCATCAATACTCGGAAGCGTAGATTATTTTGTCATTCTAATCAGCTGGGTAGTGAGTTGAAGATGACAAAGTTTCCTATTATACCCAGCAGAGGTGCATTATAGCACGATCCTTTCAACTTGTCAGAAATCAGCTGTTTCGGTAATAATTAAACAGTGATTTCGACACAATAATCAAAAGGCTTAAAAGTCTTAAAGACCTTTAAAGTCTTTAAAATACCTTTTTAAAGAAGACCTTTCAAAGAATAACTTTTTGAAAGACCTTTTCAATAATCTGCGAGATTCAGTATTTGTAGGTAAAGTATTGTGATCATATGCTCGTCGATCATATGTTTTATGACAAGTTGAATGGATCCTGCTATAGGATATATATAATAGAATGTTTTCAATTTGGCGGATAAATCAGCTGTTTACAAATGGGGAATCAAACATATTATGGAGTCTCAACAATCATTCGTCATCCACCAAATTAAAAAAATTCTGCTGTAATACTTGTAATGAGACTCTAATTTTGAATGTAGTATGTACTGTACTCATCGGATATGATATAACTGATGTTGTGAATTGTGAGTTCAATGAGCTAGTCTAATTCAAATTCAAACAAATCTTTATTCACAAAACAAATAAAATTATCCGTGGCTTGTCATCCGAACATATAATATTGTAATGCGGAGGCTTGAATTGTGAATGCTGTAATATTGTTGAGGTAGGTTGTGTTTGTTTGCAGAGAAGCTGTCCGCACTGCTCGACTCGTCCAAGGCGAGTCGACTGGCCGACCGTGTGTACGACCTGGTCGACGCGTCAGTCAAGCAGCGCTCGTCGCGTAAGCGGCATCGCGAGCCGCCCGCTGCAGCCACCGCTGACTCCGATGAAATTGCCAAAAAAGCAAAGGCCGAGGCCATACAGAACTCAGCCGCTGCGGCTGCTGCTGCCCGCTTATCCGAAATTCAGGTAAAAACCAAGATTTTCCTCTTTTCGTTCATCTTATTTCTTGTTATTAAGTGACATTTTGTCAAAAACCCAAGAAAAATATGAAATACGATGGTTTGTGTTCACCATTTTCGGTTATCTTGTTTCTTGTTATCAAGTGTACTGAGATTTTGTCAAAAAATAATGAAAACTACATGTTATTGCTGTATTATTAGATAAAAAAGGAATATAGCGTATTTTGGGTGATCTTGTTTCTGAAGTTCAAAAATATCAAATTAACTTTTTTTTTAATGTAGATGTTTTCAACATGTACATGTTGAGTGTGTGAATGTTAGCATTCAAAAAACTTTTTTTAATATTATACTTTGCTCCTGCTTGCAAACAAATTCTAATTGAATTTAGCAAGCAGTATCTTATTTTGGATAATATTAGTTATTTTATAAAAGACATTACATTATTTCGCTTTATTACTCTGTATATTCATAATATTTTATAAAATACTTGTATGCCTATAATGTATATTTCATGTACTTGTAATATTGTTTTTCCAAAATAAAGAATTATTTGATTTGATTATTTGATGTATGTTGAGAAATTAGTTTATTTTATTTAGATTAAGATAATATAGGGTATTGTAGTGTTTTTGTATGATTAATTAAAATTAGTATTGAGTTTTTTGTGGAAACTGAGGTGTAAACTATCGTTACTTTATCTATTGGTATTTCAAGTAAATACTTTACAAGAAAAAGAAAATACTCAAGAGTTGAGAATTTTCCCTCATTGGCGTATTTTTCCCTACACACATTCGTCTATGTGGGGAAAATTCACAACCTTTTGTGTATTTTGTTTTTCGTATAATGTTGTATTCTGCATGTTTGTGAATAAGTAAATTTTTGGTATGCGTCATTGAAGCTCCTATTGATATAAGCCACGGCTTCTAACCGGAGTCCTTTCATGGGAAATCTTGATTGATTGAATTTCAGATTTGTTGTGAAGCCGGGTTTTTTATACAATAAATTTTTCACTTAATAAAATATGATAGCTTCAAATTGAACGGCTGACTTCAACCTATCAGATCTTGACCTGCATACCACGACTCGCTAGGTAATAATATTGGTATAGGTAATATTATTAATCAAAAACTAAATGGTTGTTGAATTTTTACAAATAACGATGAAGAGATGAAATTTTTAAGCTGTTGAAGCTCTTCAACAGCTCTTATTGATATAAGCCACAGCGTCTAACTGGAGACCTTTCATGGGAAATCTTGACTGATTGAATTTCAGATTTGTTGTGAAGCCGTTAGTATATGCTCAAATTTTTGATAACAGAAATAAGCTGTTGAAGAGATGATTTTTTTCAAAAAACCTGGAATCGGTTCAAAGCTTTGAGTAAACATTACCTACAATTTATTGAGTTGTTCGAATCCATTAAAATTTGCTAGTGCAATATTGAATAAAATATAATTCATTAACTATGCAATTTTTAATTTCCATTATCATTTTTCCAATATGACCGATGATGAAAAATTCTCACTTTTGAATTTATGTGTGTTACTCATGTTGGCCTACAATATATTTTTTATAATTTTAGATCAAAGACATGATGGCGCATGCTCAGAAAATGATTGAAGAGAGAAAGAAAGCGCTGAGTGAAATACGTTCAACTGAAGCCGCCGCCGCTCGCAACGAGTCGAAAACTCCAAAAGCAATGCCTCCTCCAGCTTCAATACAACACACCGAAGAGAAAGCGCAGAAAATTGCTCAGTTACAGGTAAGTTGGACTGTTTTCAATAACTATATATAGTTATATTAAACATCGAGTATATTGATTTATATTCATCGCAGATTGTACGAGTAGATTGTTGATTATAATTTATAATTACTATACTTAAAAAATTACTGTACTTGGAAAGTGAAATGTGCTCAAAGATTAGTGTTAATAGCTACAGTATTTCGGAATGCTGTTTATCCATCAAACAATAGTCGAAATAGCTATTAACACTAATCTGTGAGTACATTTCACTTTCCAAGTACAGTAATTATTAATTAAGTATAGTAATTTTGAACAAGTGAAAAAAGGAGATGGATCCACATCAAGTGGTGTAATTTATAGTTTATTATAATTGTTATTGTATATTAGTTTATTATAGCTGTTGATTGTTCAAAATTATATCGTGAAATGTTATGAGTAAAGCTGCTTGAGCTCTAGATGACTTAATGTTCAATACTGATGTTATTCCAATGATTCGTATCTCTATATTGTTCATCAAATCCTCACTTTGAAGATTGAAGCTCCTTTGGCAGCTTTATTCAGGCTAGTTATATGTATTTTTTTAAATTTAATCTTTCACACCAGATAGATTTTCTCTTCATTGATCTTTCATTCTCATGATTACTATTTCTTGTTTTCTTCTAGCTGTTTGGTGTTCAGATACCTTACTTATTAGTTTCGTATCAGTAACTAATTTTTATTCCACAGATAAACCAGTGTTAATCAAGTGTTGAATTAAAATGTTTGTTTTCAGGCTAAAATTCAGTCCAAACTAGCGTCGGGTGTGTTGAATAATGCAAAAGAAATCTCATCAGGCATCGCTACCCCGGCACCTACTGACAAACCGACGCCTCTGATCCTGGACAGCCAGGGACGAACCGTCGACATTACGGGAAAAGAAATTCAGCTAACACACATTGTTCCTACGCTAAAGGTAATGTATTCGAATGATTTAGAACATCCATTTATTCATAGCAGAATATTTTTCTTTGCAAAACGCCCTTTTTATTCACTGTGAAGTGATCATTTTGTATTGTTTCATGATATATCATAAACAGGAGCCTCTTTCATAGGTTTAGAAGTCTTGTAGATTAGGAAAATGGCGAACTTACACTAAACAGACAAGCTGTAGTAACGTGTAGTACGCCTAAACATTTTTCAAGTTTTGTTCAATACTTTATACTTGTGAATGTATTCAACATTGTTTTCATGCATTCAATATTAGTGAATGTATTCAACATAATAAAAACATGTTATTTAGGCTATTGTTAATTCGGCTTGTCTATCAACCTTTTAAGATTTGAAATAGATAATCTACTTGTGGTTAGCTGGGTGATATTCCCTAAGTAACGATATTTTTTTTAGATAGTTTTTTTTTAAATAAAAATCAGAATCACTTCCATCTTGTTCCCAATTTTTGTTCTCGAAATTCTATTTCTAGACATTATTGAATTTCTTGTTGTAAAATTTCAATTTTATTTCTTGCAGGCCAACATAAGAGCAAAGAAACGCGAAGAATTCAGACAGCAGCTACAGGAGCGTACAGTGGAAGACATTTCTGAAAGCAATTTCTTTGATCCTCGTATTGGAGCCAAAACGAATATCAGAAATAAGAGGTCACTAAGGTTCCATGAACCTGGAAAATTCCAGCAATTGGCTGATAGGATGCGAATGAAGGTTAGTATCAAATAATTGATGAAATTGAGAAATTATTTATTGAATAAGGAACGTTACAATCTTTTGACAACCCTCAGTATAAAATATTGCAAATATGAAGTTTATCAAAATATAACTGTATATTTCCAGTATTAAGATATCCTGTTTTGCAAATAATTCTAATTGGATACAAAGGCTCGCTAGAGTGATTTGAAAACTGAATCTTGTATAGGTTTTTGAGAAATTTACGGGTTACAATCTTCAATTTTGAATAGAATTTCATTTTACCAATTTTTTTATTTATTAATTTTTTTATGGTGATGCCCACATGAGCCCTAGACTTTTGCGTGGGTAATGAGAGGAATTATAGATGATAAAATATTTATGGACCTACATTTAGGGTGGTTTCTGGACCTCCATCAAGTGATTTTAAAAATTTATTATGATTCAAAATTGATGATTGTTTACTTTTCTGATTTCAGGCTCAACTAGAAAAACTTCAAAATGAAATTTCACAAATAGCGCGGAAAACAGGTATCACATCGGCTACGAAATTGGCACTCATAGCTCCCAAAGTTGAAACACAAATCGATGAGATTCCTGACGTGGAATGGTGGGATTCGGTGATCCTAGAAAACGAAAAGTAAGTACTTGTTAAGTACTAATAAGTAGCAATATTTTAAGAAAGGAATAAAATCAGTTTTCAAAAATGAACAAAATATTTAAAACTAGAATAGTTGGATTAGCAGTTCGGTATTAATAACTATTGTTCTTATGTATTCAGTTTATTCAATGGTATAACTGTTTTTAAATTCTTATGTCTCTCAACATCTCAATAAATGTTTTTCTATTGTTCACTTTTCTCTTTTGGTAAATCGAGTTTACTAAAAGCTAGTTCCAATTTAAGAGTCAAAAGTATAGAATAAATTTGGTTTTATTTGTTTACAGCTCTGCCATACTATGAAATTATGTTATTCAAATTAAATTTCAAATGATCAAATCTGAATAGTTGAACCTTGATGAAGGCTCTGTAAATTAAAAAAAATGTATAATCTAAATTTGTTCCTTAATCCATAATAAATTTATTTTATCACCTCAATCAATTTATATTTTACAGATATATTAATTTATCATCCCCATCAACATATTATATTAATCATCTGAATTTGTTCCTCAAATATAATATTTTAATCCTCGAATATTTTATAACCATCGATTAATCTTTATTTTACAGATATGAAGAAGGTGATGGACATATGTTATGTAAGGAGGCTGCTATTACAAATCTTGTAGAACATCCAACTCAAATAAAATCAGCAGGTAAAGACTAAATTCAATTTTATTACTATGGATATACTAGATGCGTTTCCTGGTTTATTCCATATTGTTCCTCTTGTAGCCCATTTTGTTTTCATTTCACAGCTACTACATCTTATTTATCTTTTGTATAATAATAATCTGTCAAATGTTCTAAAAAAGTTGACATGTTACTAATTATTTATGCATATTGTTCGCTTCAAAATAAAACACTGGAAGCCCTGAAAAATCCTTATAAATCCCTTACCAAAGGGATAAATGTTAATCATACAAAATAATAAAGCACTTAACATTTTTCCTATATTTTTCATGATAATAGCGGAAGCAGCGAAACCAACCTACATGCCTGTATTTCTAACGAAAAAAGAAAGAAAGAAGCTGAGGCGACAGAACAGGCGAGAGGCGTGGAAGGAAGAACAAGAAAAGATACGTTTAGGATTGGAACCGCCACCGGAACCAAAGGTAACTACTGCATTTATTCATGTATTTCTATATCTCATGAGTTTCAGAGTGAATCTGTTAATTGAAAGACTACTTCAGTTTTAAAATTAGATCAAACTGTTCATCAGTGAAGTGATAGGGAAAAGTTGAATTTTAAAAAAAGATGTAGGCCTATTTTTGAAGAAGAAAAGAATCACAATACATGGGAGTTTCTAAAATATCTTGGAAACACCCACACATTTATAAAAATTCAATTAGCAACGAATTTATTATAATACTTTTTTCATCTAATACTATTTGAAGTATTGCAATTATTTATGTAAGATGTTTCTATTAACGTTGCATTACCTATTCAATTTTTTTCAACGTTGGTCCCATGAAAATGCATAGTTCTTGATAAAAGCTTTGCCTACATCTGACACATCCAACAATCGGCGATGGTTCCTTTGAAATTTCTTTTCAATTGTTATAATTTATTTTCAAAACTATTGAGAAATATTTGATTTTGTTCAAAATATTCATCTTAGCTTAGCCATTATCTGTAGTGATTGATTTATCAGTATCAATCTTTTACATTTTTTATTTGTGTTCTTAGTCATTCAGTTTCACATTGTTAAACTGGCTCCAGACATGCAGTATTTGGTTAACAGCGAACATTTGTGTTGGTATTAATAAATCTATAGGAATTGTTCGTTATAGCCAAATATCCAATAAGTTGTGTTTAAGTTCTGAATTTTTGGATCCATAACGAACTGCGAAGTTAACACTATTGTTTCAACACTAGAATTGACGACATGCAGTCAAATTTTACTGTAAATAACATAAATGTTACTCACTGGACTGAAGCGCTTTCAAGTTCCTTTGTTGTGTTTGCCGAAAACGTGTTCGGTGTTTGACAAAATATGCCGCATGTCTGAAGCCGGCTATAGAATCCCCAGAAATAAATCCCCGGAAACTCTTCATACTCTTTAGATAATTTTGAACTGCCATTGGCATTGCCAAACACAGTTCTGTTGTTATATTCTAAATTTGAAAACATTGTACTACTAGAGTTGAATTGGTTTTGCAGCTTAGGATATCGAATCTGATGCGAGTTTTGGGCACTGAAGCAGTCCAGGATCCGACCAAGATAGAAGCGCATGTCCGGGCGCAAATGGCGAAGAGGAAAAAGGCGCACGAGGATGCCAATGCCTCCCGAAAACTAACCGACGAACAGCGCAGGGAGAAGAAGATGCGCAAACTGCAGGAGGACACCACTTTGGGCGTGCATGTCGCTGTCTACAGGTTAGTTTAGAAGAAACCACTAATATCATGCAATTAGATAAGTAATTGTGACGTCACAGAACTGTTTGAAAACCACTGTTTTAAAAGAATTAATGTAAACGTGTTTCCGAACACGTATAAAAGTATATGTGTTACGGGATATGTTAATGTTTATTTACGTCATCACTGACACGGTTTATTATCTACTTGTAGCTACTAGCTACTACAAAGTACTAAATCATCCAATAGTTTCTATAGTAGCTAGTACCTTTTTATAAATTACTAAAATCATACAATAAGGTTCGAGCCTATAAACTAAAACAATGTACTCAATTATACAGTTGTTATCTATTGTAGCTAGAATATTTGTTGCTGTTTATAGGTTATTTCAAAGTACATAATATTCCACAATATTAGAAGAAAAAGCTCATGTTGTCAGCTCCTCTACTTCATTACTACAGCACTATATATACCGCGGTTTCGTGGCTTCACCAGTCACATTTTCAAATACTTTAATGTTTTCTTTTAATTATGGAGTCAATAGAAATCCTACAAATAAGTTCAACTACATTACTTCACCACCAACTTGCACTTGTAGGTGATAGTTTGAAAACTTGTGTGCTTTCACAAAGGAACCTGGTTGCATTGCAAACGCTTGTTATCAATAGCTTACAATGAATTGATTATGCATATGGTGACTTAATATGATTATCATATCAAGATGATTAGTATACAAGGTTATTGTAATTTAGTTACCTTGGATTATATTGTGCGCGTTTAACGACAGCACTTGAAAAATAAGTTTTTTCCGAATTACACAGTTCTTGTTCTAGTGTGAATACTTGTCAGTTTAACATTGAAAATTTATTGGTAATTTGAAGTTAAAAGGACGACAAGATGCACTTGAAATCAGAATTTTACCTCTGATTGAAGACATGAATGAGGTCAAATTCAATCTGGATTGAAAAGTTGATCTGTAACTGAGTTTAATACATTAAATTACATCTATGATGAAAGTTATCTTCTTACACCAAAACATAATTTTTCTTATTTCTTCTGCTTAAGCCTACTGATACTGCTTGATATCTCGATTTTCTAGGCATCTAGAAAACTTGATAACTTTACATCTTCTGCTACATTCTATGGTAAAAACTTTTAAACCTCTGGTTTTTTCCCTGCGATAATATTGCTCTTTTACGCCTTTGACTTGTTAATCTCGAGCTCATAAACCCGATTTTTAACACTCGGCGCAAAATCAGGGAAATAGAGATAAACCCGAGCTCATAAACCTCCCCTTAATGTAATGAGTTGTGAAACTCTTTTTCAGGGTTCGAGAACTAAATAGTGCTTCAAAAAAATACAAAGTCGAAACCAATGCCAAGCAACTGTTCATGACGGGTGGTGTTGTCATGTTCAAGGACTGCAATGTTATAGTGGTTGAGGGTGGAGTTAAACAACAGAAATGGTTTAAAAGGTATGTGTTCATAGTTATCAGTTTTCATATTATTCAAAATTATTTGTTGCAGATACACAGCATTGATTCTAATATTTTTCAAATCTATATCTTTAGGGTTTACAAAAATTGTTCTCTCATCCTAACAGTAGAGAAACGTTCGCAAAAGGCATTTGAGATGAATTGTTTTTAGAAATTTATATGGTTTACAATTTTTGAAAAGTTAGAAAATTATAGTTTCTATATAAAAGGTTACTCAATTCGTAAATAGCTATGCTTTCTTATGATAATTTTTTTACTGTCTTGTAAACAATGCACAATTAAAAAAAATCATAATAGATTCAATATTTCTATTACAATATTATTATGTATGGCTTTTGTTCTAATTAATGTTTTCAACAATGCTGAATGTTTATTAGTGGGGTGTTGAATCACCATTGAGATTATATGACTTTAATGATCTTTTAATAATATTAAGGAACAATTATTTAATAAAACAGAAAACTAAATGAGTATATTTTTCAATAAAAAATAAAAACAGTACTGTACAGTACGGTATTAAATTATTCTTTCTTTCAAGTTTTCTAGGAACTAAATCTCTGTAGTGCTGATTTTTGGCTTTTAAACAAGGATTTAGCTGTAATGGCCCAAATAACTGTTCACAAGGTAACTGCACGTATCAATTTAGATTCTAGAATGATTAATTTCTACTCTATTAATTTGGACGAATGATTAATCATTATTTCATGAATTTAATTCAATTTTGCAGGTTGATGATGCATAGGATAAAATGGGAAGAAGACACGGTGAAAAATTCAGAAGGAAAGGACGAAACCAACAAATGTGATTTAATTTGGGAAGTAAGTACAACGTATTTCAACTTTTGTTCAAGCTTGTTGAAATTTTCACTCCATTCTAAGATTCTTGTTTCTTATAATTTTGTCAATTTTTAGTCATTCATTTAGTGTCATTGTTATTGTCATTAAATGAAAATTGACCCTATGGCCACAGAGGAGAGAGTAATCTCTGCTCTGTGCCATGGCCCATGAAAATGTATTGAAACTATTTGATGATTCAATAGCATAACAGACTGGGGTAATTCAACTTTTTCTAACAAAATCTTTCTGCAGAATAGGTTGATTGACATATGCTTATTTAAAAATGTAAAAATTAACTTTTGTAAGACTAATTGTATGTTTTGTTACAGGGAACTACACAACAACGCAACTTTGGTGAGATGAAGTTCAAAGTTTGTGCAACTGAAAAATTAGCGCGTGAACAGTTCAGAAAACATGGAGTAGAACAATACTGGGACTTGGCTTACAGTACTTCTGTGCTCGAGAATCCTGATGATAAATAGTGCAAATGGTTTAGACTTATTTGTGTACGAATCACAGACATTTTATCAATAATACCGATCATAATACTCTTTTGTAACCTGGCTGGCTCAGGTATGGATTTTATAGTTTTGATTGTACAAAGTTTATGAATGTGAGAAAATATGTGTGTTTTTATTTATGTGAGTGAACTAGAAAATTTGAAAGACTTTTATTTCAAGTGTCTTAAGTTGTTCTTAGGTAATGATTTCTGTTGATGAAATAATTGAGTGCGTGCTTTATAAGTAAATAGGCTACTCTGTTACTGTCACTTATTATTTGATAAAAATTATTGAAAAAGTTAATAAATTAATGAAAAACAATTTCAATTAAATCATTGAAGTTTGTGTTTATCCCTTGTGATCCACTCAGTTTCAGAATTAATCGAATAAAGAATCATTGATATTTAATTATTTATTACTGGAAAAATAAAATTACATGGTAATAAAGAACATGCTGTTGATCATGCATACGGGATTTTAACTTTGATGATTAGTTGTTTGATAAATAAACAATTTAACAAAACGAATCTACAAAGATGATATCAGTTTGATTCAACATCTTGATAATTCATTATTTTGTAAATTATCAACATAATTCAACTGTTTAATTATTAAAAATGAATAAATAAATCCTGTAAAATGAGAAGGATATAATTTGGAATATGATTTCTACAAGGTTTCTGTAACAAATAAAGGTGTATACTCCAATAGTTAGTAGTTTGAATAATAAAAATCTTATCTGTTCAAAAGGTCTTTGAGTTCACATCTATCCCTATTTTGTTTCTTCTGATTTGATTACTGTGTAGTATTTCTCATCTCAGTGTATAGACGGATTAAGTTTCATTTTTAATATTTATTACCTTACGAAGCAGAAGAATAAAGAGGCAAAATCACACAAAAGAAATACTTCTGTATTATAGAATGTATAAAAATAGGAAAGCATTCTGTATGTGAGTATAGAAAACAGAAAATAGGTACTGTCATTTTGTACTTTTAAGTTGCTAAAATTGAAAAATTCAATTGAAGAACTTCACGAGAAAAGAAGACAACAAAGCAAGTTCCAATTTCGGTAATAAATCCTTGAAGAGAAATAATAATAATAATATTCTTTGTCAAACATGAAGTTTAAACAAATCAAGTACTTAATATTTAATTGATATTAAATATGAATTTTTAGAAATTCATTGAAAAGATTGAATTTTAAGAAATTTAAAATGTAAAAGCAAATGAACTTCATTTTGTAAAGCAAAAGAACTTGGTCCATTCATATTGGTCGGGCTATGACAGAACTCCCACTCCCGAGCGCTATCCCACTACTGCTCACCACGGGGACTTTTGGCTGCTGGGTTTCCCCCCTGGCCCGGTTCGCCCCTCCTTAGACGACCTGGTCACCCCGGACTCCTCCAGGCTGACCATGTCGGTGGCAAGCTTAGTGCGGACACCCAGTCAACGTGGGCCACCCTGCCACAGGACCCCCGACCTCAGACCATCCTCAAGTCCCGACCTCCAAGTAGCTGGATTACAGGAGCACGCCATTACTCCCAGTCGAAATCAATTGCAACTACTCTGCCATATAAGTTGCAGCTGGTGTTCGAGTCCACTAAAAACCAATATTTTTTTGCATCTTTATTTCAGTTGGAGATCGTCTAACTTTCTTAGTTATCGATTAATTTTAAATAAATTTTATTTATTTGTAGGCATTTATTTAATAAACATAAAATATTTATTTGAAATATTCTTCAAAATTTGGAAAACAAGACGTTTGAATACTGTGTCTGTGTTCCCATTTCTATGATTTGTACTTGCTTGAATAAATAGATTTCCACCATTTTGTTATTATCGATTATTATTCACTATTGCTGAACTATTAAACACCTTTATTATATCATTTTACATTGTAGAAAGTGAAAATCTGAAAAATTATTTAATTTCAATGGTAAAAATGGTTTAGTGGAACGGAATTCCAAAAAACATGAGATTAGATGTGGAAAACGAGATATACATATTAAATAGTGACTTCCATTTAAAAATGCAGTACACAATTTAAGACAAGCAAACCTATTTGATGGAAAAATATATTTCGAGAAAATAGAATTATTGAAAAATTTATCTTTATTCTAGTTGTAATAAAGTCCAAAATAATTCAATAATAACTCATCATCACTCTTCCCATTACCTAGAACTCATTTCAGCTTCATCCTCAGAAAAAATAAAAAAAAGCAATAATTAGGCCTGGTTCATTAATAATTATAATTTATAGATCATTGTTCTATAGTTCTACCAATCGACCCTGATCTTGAAATATTGGTTTCACACAATCGAAACGAAAAATTCTCCGAGAACGCAGTCATTCCATCAATTTAATTAATATAATTCCTATAAAATCCTTTCAAGTATTTGGCCGGGTTTTCTAAAGATCTGGTTATAAAAGCATTAAAATTATTCACATTATTAGCTCCCGTTTCATCCTCATCAAACCAAGTTACAATTCACATATTTGGACTTTCCAAAACCTGATTCTAGTTAGCTTAGTGGAGATTTAAAACTTGTTATTACAGGAAAATGGCTCGGATTGGGGTTCTCCGAAACACTATAAAAGCCACTTATATGCAAAGAGGTTGACAATTTAAAGAATTAGTGAAAATACAGATAATACTTTACACTCCAATCATTGCTTTGGTGTGGTATGGTGCTTTATTTGATTAAAATAAGATTCTTTACGGTTTGATAGTTTGAAATCAGCAACTCATTTCAATAGGAAATTTACTTATTTATCGTTTCCAGCATCTAGAAAAGAATAGGCCTTAATTATTTCCAGTTTCATGAGAATCCTAAAAAAATCTGGAAATATCAATAAGAAATACTTTTTTGAAATAAGTGGTAGGCTACATGAAAAGTTTGCAATTTAATTGAATACGATACTCTAAAATAATTTATTATAATCAAGCCCTGGACTAATAACTGAGGAACTATTATTAATTATTTAAATAATTAAATTAATTAATAATTAACGTTAGGAATTAATAACCAATTTAGAACTGAATTATTCAAATAACATTATTTATTTATTCCAAAAATCAAGGAAGACTACAGGCATTGCGCCCAAAACAGTCTTCACTACTATTATGGGGGGGCGTTATTATTGAAATGTACAATACAATAAAACATTAAATATATTAACTAAGAATAGAATGACTTGTTATTTTTCAAACATGATGAAGTTTGGACCACTCAAGGACAGTTAGTGATACTGCATGATCATCCTATTTCAATAATTATAATTATCCATCAGTTTTCCAATCCAATGAGAATGTTTCCAGCTCATGCACTTCAACTCATAAATTAGCAATAAATAATTAATCCGCACCTTTAAAAAATTCTCATTAAATGCCAAGAGTCAAGATTTTTAGTCATTTTTGATGGTTTTTAATCAACAACAAGATTTTTTCTCATTCATAGCCTTGTTTCTCAAAACATAGGCATATTTATGTGAAAGACAAATCTCCATTATAGTTCCGAATAACTTCAATAAATTTTACATTAAATATTCACACACTAGTTTCCTCATAAAAATTCCTTATCCTTCCATCTATTATATTCCAGCTACGATTTATGGATAGGAGTTTCTGCACAGTTCATAAAAAATGCGTGATGGAACGATCTTTTCCTGGTAATACTACTGGAAGAAGAGAGCAAGTAATTGAGAAAGAATAGTATATGCGAGAGATAATATCGCGACCGCACTTAAACCAGTTTCGCGCTTCCCTGCCACAATATCTGAGAACCTTTGTACACCACCTCTCTCCCAACCAACGCACTAATATGATCCAAACAAGCTCTTTATCAGTTCGTGATTGGCCAAATAGCAGGATAACTGTGGTTGTGCGGTGAGATTAATATTCCCAAGTATTATTTTTATACACGAATACGCCGCTTAGTTAGTGTTAGAATCTCATTCTACACGATGCTAATACTTTTGGTTTGCACCGAACCAAATTGAACTGGATTCTATTATTATATTACCTTCGTTTATTACTGTAGGTTTGTAAAGAGAGCTTAAATATTGAGTGAGAATTTAGACAACGTGCTATGGAATTCTCAATTTCGGTGATAATTTTTACCTATTTAGTATTGGGTGGAAGTGCACAGTCGAACTTGTTTGAAGGTAAGTTGAAATAAAATAATTTAGAGGCTAATAAAATAATTAAAATCTTTAAACATAACATAGAGGCTACTTAAATAATTCAAATCTTAACTACTCTGATCAAGCTATAAGTACTTCCAATAATTTACTCTAATTTCAATTCCCAAGTATTATACCGTATTCAGGTTCAAAGTAATTAACTTTCCAAACTTTCTATATTTTAGTGCCTCGTATGTTATTTTTCTTTAGTACCTACCGGTACTATTATACTGTATAGGCTACATTATTCACGATTTTATGGATATTGGGTTTAATAGGGAAGAGTTTTAAATAATATAAGAAGCCGCGGTTCACCAAGTTGATACTAGTCCAATAAATTGTTCATGCATTTTGTATAAAAAATACAAAAAATATTTACCATGCAGACAATGGGCTTCCTCAATCATCACAATACTCTATAATATTTATAGATGGACTACATTATTTCAGTAAAAAAGTAGTTTTTTAGATCTCTACAAAGTACCTTCAAATACCACAGGTAGTATAATATTATTTATTTTGAGTGACAATATAGGCTACCTAGTTGATTTTATTAAATTTGGTTCAATAATGTATTTAATTTATAAAATACAAATTTCAGCAAATTTATTGTCAATAATTGCAGGATTTTAAAAATTCTGAAATAGAAGAAAACTATACATGCAATTTTAATTTCTCATGAATATGATCTGCTAATAAGTTATAAATATATATATATATATGAAAGTATTTTATTGCCAAAATCAAAAGTACATACAAGCAGCAATATCTGTAACCTAGAATTGAAACACAAAAAAAAACTAAGTACAATATGTGTGTTTACAAAACATTAATCCTAACTCATAATCAAAGGATAGTATAAATCAAACAAAAAAATTTCTAACAAAGAGCAATTTGGCAGACACTAGCATAAGATAAACTTGTTTGCTAGTGATATATATATTATCAATATATTTGATAATGCTTGGTGAGATAAACGCAATAAGAACACAGTACCTGTAGTACCTACATACTTTGGATACTATAAAGAGTAATTAAAAAAAAGACAAAAAAGGATTTAAAAAAGTATAAAAGGTTCAAGTACAGATATTTAAAAAATAACATAATTAAGTCAAAATATTATTCAAACAAAAATTATTCCTCAGGAAATCAAGAGAGTAAAAGTATGTCTAGTAATGAGATAAAGTAGATTTCCTTATTTCGTCATGGAATAGGAAAATAGGAAGATTTTTCTTAGAATTATCCTTCCCATTAGCCACATACAATCCTAGGGCCTCATGTGCATCATCACCATAAGAAAAATATTACATCCAATAAAATTCATAATAATTAGTCACAATAATTCATATAGCTGCTTATGAAGCAGCACACACCGATGCAATGACTAATCGGTGTGTGTTGCTTCATAAGCAACTATGTGAAGTACTATGACTGAAAGTGACTAATCTCGTCTTGTCTTGTCTTGACTAACCGGTGTACGGCTAGCCTAATACAGTAATAAATTATTCAAACTACGTTTTACAGACGACGTTTGCAAAGAAGTAGACGACGTGGAATGGATCTGCAAACGGCTGGAGAACTGTCCGACGGCGCTGCAGACAATCAAACAGAAGCGGCCCGAAATGTGCGGATTCAGCGGTTCTTCGGTGGTGGTCTGCTGTGAGCCGAGTGCCGCCGACAAGCAGTCGACGACCAGCACACAGGCGCCGAGTCGGCCGCCAACCACGCGTCGCACCACAACCACCACCGCCCGGCGACCGCTGGTCAGGCCCACGGCTGCGCCCACACCACCGCCCAATGCGCGCGTCAGTCTCCAGAGTAAGTTACGCAGTGGAAGCGTGCTGGGCCCATAACCTATTAAAGAATGTAGCCGAGACAAGGTTATGCTAGAAAGTGGCGGTTTATTGAGATTACACACAGTTATACAAATGAACGATACAGGAGGCACTACGCACATAGGCGGCAATATTCAAATTACTCTAATAGCACAGAATAGCAATGGATGTAGTTTCTCTATGGTTATAGTTACACCAAAAGGATTGTCAAGCTCAATATACAATTAAGAATGATAATTATCATGAGAGTTATCCAAGATAACGTTTGAGCAACCAGCCTAAGATTATTATGGGAATCCTAATGAGCCAAGGGAACAAATTTCAATTTTCAATTTATTTATTCACAACAATAATACAATACAATTTTCATCAATACATTTTTTAGTAAATAATACACATATAATAATAACAATAAATTACTCTTAATAATACCTGCATACATCAGCAAAGCTAGGCTTGTGCGCTGATGTACATATTTATTTGTTTATAATATTGCTCAACGATAAATAATAATGCTCAACAATAAAATTAATAATATCTATATCTACATAAAAATATCAATATGCAAAATACAAGATCAATCTTAAGAACTATATTACATTAAGCTACCAATCCTAAAATAGAAGTTATTTTTAACCCAATCAACTCATTCTAAACTACGTTTATAGGTGATTTTATTATGTATGAACTGGTTGGGGATTGTATTCATTAGTTTGCTGCATATATATTGGGTTTGATGTCTGCATATTTTTTTATGATAGAGAGGAATATGGATGCTATTGCTTAGAGGTCTTATAAGTGATTTGCCTGCTCTTGAATTGATTTTTATTAGCGCAAGAATAAGTTACAAAATGATAAGGAATCTCCAGAGTTTTTGGTAATAAAACCACCAGTTCACACAAGCTGAGTCCGCATTGCTGGGTTGTTACCTGGATGGTTGATGTTTTATCTATAGCTCATACTACATCCATAATAATAGGCCTATAATAATGTATATAGGCCTATATACATATGAGTGAATTGTTTATTTTTTGGCAATAAATGAATTGAATTTAATTGAATTGATTAATGATCATGTACCGTTAGGCTATTTGATAGCATTTGAATAATTTCTATACCCAATGTTTCCATCGAATTGAAAGTTTTGTAGTACGTAATAGACAGATTAGGCTAAGCAACTAATTATTTTGTTTTCCAACTAATTTCAGAGTGCTACGAATACGCCCGCTCAGTATTCCAGCCAAGAAGCGACAGACCTCTGATTTTGGAGCTCGAAGAAGAAAAGGAGGAAGAAGAAAGTCTAGAGAACACATGCGGCATAACGGAGAAGGCTCTCATCATCGGCGGAAAGCCTTCCAGTCCAAGGGAATTCCCTCATCAGGTAAATACCATTTGCAGGCTACTGATAATGAGATAGACTGGCAAATTATAAGCGAAAAGTTAAAATACGATTAATAATTCCATTACATTATTATTTCAATAGAATTGGATATTAATTTCTAATTAATCAAAGAAGTCACTACAGATTCTGATAAATTCATAAACAACCAGTAGAATATAAGTTTTTCAATTTTCTTGTATTATTTTTTCACAAATATATAGAATACACTATGCCTTTTTTCGATTTTAAAGTGCCTATTTTTGTGTTTTTTAGTGCCTTTTTGCCTGCCTATTTCAAGTATTATAAATGCCTGAACATCCGGGCTCTACTGATAACATATAACCATACACCAACGTATGTCGAGAGAGGTATGTGTAGTATATTCTTCACTAACCTTGGAGTATCTAACCATTTCTTTGGTGCATACAGTTCCAACTTCCAAAGAAGAATTTTGGAATAAAATTTTGATTTGATGTCGAACAATTGGATATTAAACGTGGATAATGATAATATAGCAGGCAATAAAATTTGAATATTAACTAAAAAATAGTGAAATTTTTCTCTAATCATTTTTGTAACCTTTTGATTAATATGAAAGTGATGCTTATCAAAATTTCAAGTAGAAAGAAACCTGAAAAGGGTGCACATGGACGTTTCTAACAATTTCTTATAACATTCTACGGAATGAAGTTATGGTTTGATACGATATTATAGCCTGATTATGAGAAGTAAAAAAAGAGTGTAATATTCATTATTAAATTTTCTATTTCAGGCAAATCTGGGATATACTTTCTCGAATACCATCAAATGGCTCTGCACAGGATCTCTGATCAGTGAAAATTTTGTACTCAGCGCTGCTCATTGCTCAAAGACAAGATAGTAAGTTTTTATTAGAAGGCTAGCAAATATAAAGTTACTGTAATTAAATTTGAAGTCAATGTAGCGATTAGCGATACGGTTAGGCTACATGCTATTATCATGATTATGGGGGGCGTAACTATTCATGATAATAGCATTTGGGCAAGTAGGGGAGTTTTGCTCAATATCAATAGTAGTCTGATAGGGCACTCATAAAGAATAACTGTTCACAAACATTAATTCAGCACCATTAATATCAACTGATTTAAACAATTAATTTTACTCATTACTGATGAATTATTTATTTTTAATCAGTACTCCTTGCTATGGGTTAATATTCTCTTTGGTTTTGATAGTTTTGTGTTTTTCTATACTTTTATTAGCTTTCTTATGATATCCTCTTTTTCGTCATCAATTTTTCAATTTTTTTACATTATTTCCCAAGTAAATTTGTTTTATCGTTGTTCTGTAATATTGTATATCTCAATAGGCCTAGGCTACTGTATTGTATTTTAATATTGCACTGAAATGGCATCTGCTATATAAACGAAAACCCTACAGGTCTAGCAGGACCACTCTACAGTGTTACTGTCCTTAATTTTCCAAAACATTGAAAAAGCATTACTTTAGGAATGTAAAATTAAATTACTATAAATATTATCCAAGTACATTGTATATTTAAAGTCGACTATGTAATACTTTGGACGAAGCCTATTGCAGTTGATTTTGTTTAACGGCTATAAAAATATATAAAGTCTTCTTAGTCGTTTTGAAAGAATTGATACCATGTTGTTATTATTCGCAGTCGCAAAAGTCTTCAGACCGTATCACAGCACTAATTGGAGTTTTGTTTGGTTAATAATAGCATTGAATATAATATACTCTACTCTAGCTAGGGTATATATTCAATGATAATAGTATTTCTGTCGTTATTTTAAAAACAGTATTCGATTTTCAGCGACGCTCCAGTTCTCGCTATTTTTAAATTTACAATTACGATTTTACTAAATTTACAATTAGATATTTGAAAATATATTTAAAAAACATATTACTAGATAAGTGTTATTATAGTGTTAAGGATTTCATGGATGATGATGATATTTAGTTTATTTACTTTACATAGTATATTTGTTCTTCTAGCTAATGAGGCATCTGTTCTCACAATTAGTATTTGATTTTTTAATTTTCAGCGGCGCCCCAGCTTGGGCAATGCTAGGGGACCTGGACATAGAGTCAGACAGCGATGACGCTCGTCCCCAGCGTGTTCGCATCGTAGAGCACATCGAGCACCCGCGCTATCGCAGCGAGGATCCCTACAACGACATCACACTCTATCGACTGGAGAGGAACGTACAGTTCGACGGCTACACACGACCCGCCTGTCTCAACAGCGTTCGCCATATTAAAGAGAAGCAGGCTGTGGCCACTGGCTGGGGGTATACTAGGCCTGGTAAGCGGACGAATTTCATAAATATCTAAGCAACAGTATTATGACTAGCCGAAAGGTGTTCGTACACGATAAGATTTCATTCATTGAAATAAAGTTGGATTGAACAGCTGACTTATAAGGCACCCACTATACTGACTTATAAGGAATGAAATTTGTGGGAAAACTTGTGTATAAAAGTTAGAGGTTGCTAAGTAATCAGGTGGTTAAGTAACAAACATTCAAGACTGCTCTTGGATGGGTGACCGACACAGAAAATTGTGCAATTATGGCGAGGTGGAACCTACCCGTAAGGGTCTCCCCACCGATAAAAAGCCATAGAATAAAAAAAGAGGTAAATTAATCAAACGCGAGCGAAACTTACCCTCAGAGACAATGTAAATTTAGGACATGGCTCGGGACTTGCTCACAAATTGGCACGGTGAAAATGGCACGAAGCGAAATCAAACCAGTCTTGACTGTCATTGTACCATTCATTGCACAGCGTGCTAATATACAATATGTTCAATATATATTGAACACTGAGAATTTTTTACTATATACAAATGTTTAATTATTATGAATTTTGGCGAATAAGATTTATCTGAATTTGAATCAATTCATCTTTCAAATCATTCACTTCGGAGTGGTCCGTAGCCGAGGGCGATAAGCGCCGGTCTGATAATCCAAAGGTTCCAATATCGAATACAGAATCTATTGGGAGATTTTTATGTTCCTCACCAGATTGTAAGTTCTCGTCTTTTTTCACAGGTGGCCTAAGCAGTTCAGAACTTCTCAAAGTGAGACTGAATCTAATCAACCAGACGCAGTGTTCTCAGTTCTGGTCGAAAGGCGGACGCCTCAAAGAAGGAATTGATGATGAGAGAATGATTTGCGCGGGAGATCTGGAAGAGAAGAAGGACACTTGCAATGTGAGTAATTCTGTATTATAGGAAAAGCTTACTCTATGATGCCCACATTTTAGACATCTACATGGATTCTGATGGCCGTCTGATGAGGTTTCTGTTTTTAGGATTTCCTAAGGATTTCCTACTTATCAGGTAGAAAATATAGAAGGCTTCACTGAAAAAATTATTGAAGCTTTATGGAAAAAGTTGTTAACCATGTTAGGCTACATGAAGATGTAGAAGTAAATACCGGTTATATTTTTTACAGAAGCTTAAGCCGGGTTCACATGTAGCATGCGAGAGCCATGGTGACTTGCATAAGTAGACTCACATCAGCTGCGCTTCCAACGTGTTAACTGTAATTATTATTCTAACATGCAAGTTCACAAGTTGCAAGTTAGTTAGATCACTATCTAACATCGTTACTAACCTTATTAAGATGAGCCTGCATACTGTCAATATTTTCATTGTATTCCTTACGAAACGCAGTAATCACTTCAAGAATGTTTTGAGATTAGTCATGAAAGTTGTCTTGTCGGTTTATCCACTATGCACCTTTTCTAAGTCCACTTAAGCAAGTCATTTCGCCTGTCCATTTGCAAGGTGTAAACGCAGCATAAGAGTATAAGTTAAGTGAAAAATTGCTAGTAAAACTACACGAGAAAAATATATTCTATTTTCAGGGGGACTCTGGTGGACCACTGCAAAATGCCCTTTCAACACCGTACTGCATGTATAACATAATTGGAGTGACGTCATTCGGCCGTAGAGAGTGTGGTTCGGGAGCTCCCGGCGTCTACACACGGGTCTCCTACTATTTGCCATGGATTGAAAGCGTCGTTTGGAAGAAAAACTCTTAATTAACTGAATTGAAAATGAATATTTTCAGAAAAATAAAATAGTACTCTATAATCATGTGATACTGAGAATTGTAACAAATTCGAAGACAATAGAAGTATTTGGAGGAATTTTGTCGTTCTCATTATTGGTTAAATTCTACTTCTTTTCCTCTAAATTTAGCAGAATGTTTTGGATTTTAACAAAACTCTACCGTTTTTATTGTTTGAAATAAAGTCGTTGAGAACTTAAAAGTAAACAGATAGGAAAAGCGCGTCTATTCTCTACACGATGGCTAGTTTCAAAGTTACTATACAGTATAGTAACCTTGGACTAGTTTTGAAAATTGTAATGTACTTGTATTAGCTTAATGCAATTATTGCTTGATCAAAAATTAATGAATTTATTGAAAGTATACATAGCTTGTCAAACAGCAGTCAGATCAAGATTTAGAACTTTTTTCTACATCGTCCATTCTCTACATACTGCTTACTTATATGAAACGTACTATGTACTTGTTTAGCAATATTAATGGCTTTATTTTGAATGATCGAAAATAATAAAAAGGATAGAGCCAATGGGGCCAATTTAAACTTTGGAACTATGTGGTCTCTATTATTTTGGTACCTGGGCCTACAGTTTTTTTTATAACTACATTTTAAACCCACGGTGCAGAAACAACTAATTTGGAGACCAAACAGAATTTCACAAGCCAACGGAAGATGCCAATTCATCAAAATAATTCGCCAATCATCTCAACTGGATCTCCTGAAATCAGAAAATTTATAAAATCATAAATTGCATCACAAATAACAAAAATGGTAAAATACGGTACTCAAGAGAAAGCGTGAAAGAAGCTTATTCCAACCAAATATACCTAAAAATAATGAGTTTCAATTGATTGACAATTAAGAATAATTATCAACTTTCGAATGAGAATGAGTTAGCCTATTTTGATTCGAGTACAATTTTTGATTGCATAATCATGATCAATTTGTTTAGACATTAAAATGAACGAGAATGGAGTAAACCAGTAAACGTATTCTACTTGAAAGTAAGTTTCCTATACAATAATATTAACTGATTGAATAAAAAATATACAGGATGAGCATAAAGTCTTACCCTGATTACAAAAATCTATCACAGGAAAACCGTTCAACATATAAATGTAAATTTGGTACTGTTACATAGGTTAGTTTACTAGTTTTTTATAAGACTAATTATTCTTCGTTCAAGAACTTACATTATTTTAAAGATATTAGTAAACAAACGAACGCATCTTCACCTCCAGAACAGAGCAATTTTTTCTGGTCTACCAGCTTCTGTAATCTAGGGCATAAAAATACCCAACATGCTATTAAATCGAATCTGACAGTAGTGTCATTCACACCCATAAACTTGCTATTCTTGTTTCATAAACTATAATTATTATAATCTCACATATGAGGGACCCATTGCCTACCCTACTCATGAATGCATTGAGACTAAATATCCAACAACATGTAGAATTGTTAAACACCATCATGACCAAGTAACAATGAACTGTGATTAGAAGAACATTGCTCTAATTGCTTTCACTTTCAAATTTGATAACAGGTAAAAGGGAAATTGCATACGACTGAATTGTGATTTTTCTACACGGATTAAGGCTTTCGATGGATTACAAGGTAATGTGAGAGATATATAGAATACAATATGATAGGGAAAAAGGTGGTAATGAACATATATTATAATTATAGGCTCAATCCTATTCAAGATCTGTAACGAGTAAGTTTGGTACTTTTAACAAATATTGGATATATTGTAATGATACTCATATATTTAATAATTTATAGGATTTTAACATTTAGAAATATATTGAAGGGCATTTGAAGGATGTTTCAAATGAAATCATGGATAGGCCTACAGTATAACTACGAGGCCTAACACAAGCAATCATGCATTGCAACTTTAAAAAGAATATGAAACTTTAAAATGTAGATTCACTGAAAAATAATAGTGAATCGAAAATTATTGATTGAAAATATCATATGAGGTCTCACAACGTGTACAGATTATCCAGAGCTCATACAGTTTTTAATCAAAATTCAGCAAAAAAACTTAAACTAATTAAAAACAAGAGTAAAAAATACTCACTATTGTTTTCCATTGCAATCTTAGATATCATTCAAATCAATCCTATCAATTTGTGAAGGCATTAATTTTTGTAATTAATCTGTGAAAGAATAATTAACTATGAATTATTATGATCTTTGTGAATAAATATTCATAAGTACGGTATTTTAAAACTTGATGAAAATATATAGGCCTATTCATGCTTATGAACCAGGGTCGAAACTTCAGGAAAATTTCAAATTTTGAAATACTCATGAGGGTTCTATTTTGACGAGAAGTATTCTTTCTTTATCGAATTTCTCTCTTTTCCTTTCGCCTTTTTTAGCTCCTTTTCTTCCTCAATAAATAATAAATTACACTCAATCTCCCTCTCTCTGTCCTTCCTTTCCTTGTTAATATTTAAAGAGATCAAGGAAAAGTGGATCAAGGTGATAAAAAGAAAAATGTGAATCATAAATTGAATAGAATTTGATTCTGAGAACATAGAGCGAACTAAGCAGTCGACTATTATTAGGAGTAATATGAAGACCAGTATGTGGTTTCAACCACGGTAATTATGCAAGCACATATCAAATATTTATTGCAAGTTCAATCACTCCATGGACTGCAAAGACAAGGACAAATATTTTCAATGGAATAATATCTGAAATTCATTAGGCACATAACAAATAAAACAGATGAAGAACTTCAACTAAAAAAAATTCAAATAATATACGCATAGAACAAAGAAAATCACCAAGAAAAATGTCTATCCTAGTACAATCACTGAGTTTTCTAACAATACTACCTCTCACGACTTTCTTTATTAGTGAGATTTTTAATATGTGTTATCAAGGCTAAAGATAATTGGGGCTTTCAGTAACAACCAATTTAGTTTTAATGGGAAGCTAAACACATTTTTTCAACTTTGTGAACTCAGAAATAGTATTAATTACATTAATTGTTAAAATTGATACTTTATCACAAATAAAAATGATAATAAAGAATTGTTTCAAGTCATGTGAAAACAATAAATATTCTACTATACATGCAAGCAACTTTACTATTGATCTTTAAAAGGAGACTCTAAAACAGTGTAAAACGGCTCTCACCGATATTGTTTGAAGCCGACTCATTGCTTATAGCTAAGATAATTACAGCTCTTAAACAGGTTCGCATACCATGCTTGAATCTCATCAGGTTTTTGAATAGCGTTCTTCTGGAGTGGAATTCGGAACATCGGACTGAAAACCTTAATGAAAGTATCTATTCACCAGAAGAATGATTTAGATTTAGAACTTCAGTCAACTTTAAAATGTATTTCTTAGTAGTGTTGAGTGAGTTACTCTGAAGAATTTATCAAATGTAATATTTCAATGTAGGACAAATAAATTCAATGCATATCGTGTAAAAGTAAGCATTTCTGAAACTACAAAACAAAAACATTCAATTTATTTCTTTACAAACACACACAATATTTAAAGAAAAACAAACAACAAAGTACAACTTGGAGATACAAGAAGCTAAGCTGTGAGAAGTGGTATAAAGAAGGAGGGGAATGGAAAGCTCTTCCAATATGGTTTCCCATGTATTAGGAAGCCGTTAGAAAGGATTAGGTCAGAAGGAAAAGGATGTGGGATTGATTGCAAATTGATTCATATAGAAAATACATTTAAAAAAAGCGTAATTACATCAAAAATACACTTTTTAGGCGAAGTTTGCCCTATACCAATTAAAGAGATCGATATTAGTACAGTAGGTAGTAAATAAATAAAAATTATCACTAAAAATATACTTCAATCATAATAATTATACTGGGAACATTATTTGTAAGTAGCCTAAAGAAATTTTTTCAATGCATCTTGTAACTTTGGTTAAGAATTTAATAAAAATGAGTAAATTCACAGGATTTTCACCACCATGAGGCGAGATAGCAAATATACTGATACATGTACCGTAAGTTTCGGCCGGAAATCGAACATAAAATCAACGATACGTAAAACCACTACAAAATGTGGTTATTTTTTCTTTTAATTTTGTTGAACGATTATAAATCACAAAGAGAACACAGCATATCAATGAAGAATGAAATAAGGCTTCTACAGGAAACCAATGCAAACCGATTCCATTACTGTAGATTTCTATACTTTATGTTATCTTACATATACTGTACATTTCTAGATTCTAGATCATTGATCATTATTAAAGATTGATCAATAAGGAAAATTTTCTTGGTGTTTCATCAGGCCGTTTATTCGGTATTTCCTGAAATAAGACGATCCATTAGAAAGGTATAAAATCTAATACAATTACGTATTTGCAATTAATTATTTGATCGTTGGTTTTTTGTTACCTTTTTCCAAGATCACTTAGCGACTTCTATAAATTATTTCTGAATGAGGAAGGAAAATGACCCATTGTCTGTGCACGTCAGAGCATGTAAATAATTACCTAGTACTGTTGTAATCCATGTGCGTAAGTTGAGGCGATGACCATGGGCAAACAAATGTCACATACATGTATAGGTGAAAGAAATACTGGTGGAAAAAATACTCAAGTTAAAAATCATTCAAATTTTGCAAATTCACAAAAAATATTCCAATTTAATATTACTATTGCCATATAATTAAAAGTGGAATCAAATAATTTAGCCAAAAACAAATTTTAATACATATTATACATTCTAATTTAATTTAATTCAATTTTTCATCACAGTGTTACTGAAATCTTTTGAAGAACTTGAATTTGACAGCCCAAACTGGTTTCTCAATAGGAAACAGTTTTGGGCTGTCAAAGCCTGATGTTATCATATATTTATGTTTGTTTTTGAGTAAATAATTAATAAATAAAGAATGCTATTCAACAGATTAACAAAATTTATTACACCATGTGTATATTATCATGTTAGTATATGCCCTGTATGCGAATATCCCTTCCATTATGAATAAAAGTTGAAAACAATAATATTTTTCCCAATTATTATATAATTGAGTTATATTTTCATTTAAATTTCAAATAAAAGTATATTTATTTCTTTTACAATTCGTTTCACAAAAATCCACATTACTTTTAAAAACATTACAAGAAAATTACATATAGGTATTCAAAATATCTTCTATCAAAACTAAAAGATTATTCACATAGTAGGCCTACCTATTGCTATAGTTGGTGATTTTGTATTGTATTTTAATTTAGTTTAATACATTTAACCTACTCTAAAAAAAATTAACTAGCGTCAAGCAAATGCACGAAAATACTGTACATATTCAATGGGCAGGTACGTCACCTACTAATGAATTCAATGACATCATAGGGATCTTCCTTCCGTTCAATGATCCTCAACGCCAATGGATAATCCTACTAAGGGGCAATAGAGGATTCCGACTTCCCCCACCCATTCCTGGCTGCCTACGTCAATTCTTGTGATCTGTGGGATTTTGGACGCTTTCAGGCTCGATTGAAAAACTTGTTTGGCATAAATCGTGCAGAGCCGCAGGTTGCCGCTGAATAACACATGAATTCACTTTAAGATGATTCTACTATTTTAAGATGTCGTCGTTGATATCACCACATTGTTTTTGTTCAATCTGTTCATAAATTGCTGGGTCAAAAATAAATTACACTTAAAGGCATAATTATCCAATAATAATGAACTTGTCAGTAACAATTTCAACTCCCAAGTGTCATAATGAAATGAATAGGTATAGGGTATAGGCATATGAAAAAATCTATGAAGTCCAATAATAAAGGAAACAAGCACTCTTGAAGATCTTTATAATGAATAATGAAATTTCATTAGTTTTTTTTTTATTATTCTTGTTAAGTTGTTTCCTGTTGTGCATGCTTAATAATCTCGAAAAAATTTAACAGGGAATACTGTATTGAACATTTAAAATACACATTCACAAAACTCATTTACTACTTTACCTTACAAATTAATTGAGAAAATCATTCATACTTTATCAAGATCCTTAATATTTTACTAGGTACAACGATTATAAGCGCCAATCAAGTTTAAGTGCCAAATATAATAATGCCAAAGATTATAAGTGCCAAATGTAATCAAGTATTTGATTATTTAACAATTATCATCAGGTACCGGTATGAAGTTTCCAAATCCAAGTGTTCATACAAATTACTATAATCATACAATTAGAATCACCAAACCAATGATGTATTCTACAGCTGAAGAGTCAAGAGTGCTTTTTAATGGGCTTGATGAGTAGATTATACACCTGGCAGGAGAGGAATGTTTTCAATGGAGTTAATAACTACCTATTCTAAACCAGGCAAGATTAGAATGACTTTTTGATTGATATAATAAGAATTCTACAACTGGCAAAAGCAGGATTATACTAATGGGAAGAAAGCGAAACGAAGGGAGGACCGTGTAGGTAGTAGCAAGTTGGGAGCAGGAAAACCCCAGCTGATTCACTCGAGGAAGTAATTCTATTCTATGTGGTTGGTACACATGACGCGGGGCTGGATACAGTTATAATTATTATCCTGGGATTTCAGGATCAAAGTTTTGAAAACTTTTTTTAGATTATATAAGTAGGAGCAATTAAAATAGCCAAAAATTCCCACCCATAAAAAACCATACTGGAATCATGGCCCTAAATGAATTAAAAAAGGAGAAAAGAAAGGGGGAAAGAGCTGAGGTTGATTTGGATAATTTTCTGAAGGTTTAAAAAGTTTAATGAGTTAAGTTCTGATATGAGTTTCTTGATGATTTACACGTGATTCGATTCAACCCTACCTACGTGTTACACAAAATTTTTAACATGACTCGTACACATCAATTGGACGAAGTTTTGCAATAACCAAGAGCCAATTCCAAAGTGGGTAGAAGGGTTCATCGTTTCATTGCTTGAAATTCATTCGTTTCAGCCATTCCATTGTTAGTTGTTGCTTTTATGTAGCACTTTATTGATTTTCAAGTTCCAACCATGTTATATATTATTATTATATGTTTGTGTGCAAAATGAATAAATTTTCAATTGATTTTATAAATTGAATATTAAGTATAGTTGGTTCATTTTGCTAAGGCACCTGGATGGAAAATTAATTAATTTCATTACAGCTTTTTACAGTATATAAGCATTCTCGACTATAATAAGTCATTTTAATTTTGCTTAGTGAATTCTTATAGGTACACTTTGAAAAATTGAAAATCGTAAAAATTTGTAGTCCTAGTGAGGTGAATTAACTTTACCTAAATAAATTATTACCTCCTGATGCCTCATTAAAATGAACTAGCTAAATATATCTATCAACACAAACTTTAAAATTTTCAAATTAATTAATAAACTACTGCGTCACAGTCAAGAAGTGCGAGAGGTATTTTCAATCAACTTTAGCGAGCTACAACAATCAACTTCACTAACGGCAGACAAACTTTGATCGTGGGAAAATAGTGGCTGAATCCGGTGTGGGAGGGTGCCACATTAAAGCGATTGATGTGCCATATTATAGCTTACCTCGAGGTTGAACTCTTGAATAAATTAGACTTTACGCGTCTAAATAGACGTTTATAGAGGAAGATAATGAGCGAAAGATGACTTGATAGTTTGGGTTTTACATCTTCCACTACCTACTGTTAAACGGTTCTATCTTGATTCCGGCGTTCAGGTTTTCACTAGGGTTTCAGGTTTGGTTCACTAATACCATATTCTACTATATTGATTGATTGTATTTTCTCCTTTGCCAGGTCTTGAGAGACAAGTGAAATCAGTTTTAAAAAACATTTCAGCCAAAATTGGCCTTAGTCATACAGAGGCTGCCTTTCAAAAATACCGTGCCAAAATTATTTAAATATTGAAGAGCTAGTTAATTACATAGAGCATAAAGCAGAGCCCTCTTGAAGTTGAATTACTTCACAACAAAACTATTTTGGAAGCAAGACGTTAACGTAGATTGAAAAGCATTAATGCTACATACAAAAAGCAAATGCAGTTCTCGAAGAATCGAGAAATTTAAGACTTGAACTTGAAAAGGCTTAACTTATAAGCAGATTTTTCTACATGAAAAAGAATTGCCTCATTTCACTGAGAAATATAGACTTTTCATGGATACAATACGAATGATAATTGCTGGCGAATTCATCAAAATGAAAAGTAGGCCTACGACATCAGTAGGTATCATTCTTTTGAAAAGACGAGGTTTCTGTACTAAATTATGATTCACTGATGCTAGACGAATCATGATCGACAAATACAAACAATTTTATTCTTAAATAGGCCTCAGTAAAATAAATTTAATATATCATATTATTAATAATGTATTAATTATGTATCATAATCAATCTCTTTGATTATCATAAAATAAATCATTTGAAAAATATATCTAAAACAGCTTGAGCCATACAAAACAATTATTCTCATACAATAAGAATAGCTGTTCAAAACAATTTTAATTCACACAAACATATCCATGAATAAAAAAAAAATACAAACATGTAAAATGATATTTGAACGTGTGCTGTGTATGATAGCGAAGAAGACACGAGACCTGCTCCTTCCCCTCTCTCCCTCCCTTCTTCACAGTTTCCTTTCCCCTCCCATTCACCAAATAATATTCTCTCTCGCTTTCCACTCATTCCTTCTTGCAATTTATCTATTATTCACACTGTCAGACAGGCAAAACACATCATTAGTGGATGGAAGAACCAGTTTCCATATAATTTCCTCCTTTCCTGAGGCTCTTCTCCCCCCCCCCTCTTTCTCACCTACTCCCCGCCGTCAAAGAGAATCCAGAAAAAGGAGAAGGAGGAGTAGAAGAAGGCCTGGTATTCTTAAAAACCGGCCGCAGTACGTCAGTGTTTTACCACCTGTTCAATGGATACGATGTTAGTAGTTAGTGCGGTGCTGTTCAGTGCAGCAATACTTCTGCCTAGCGATGTTCGGACGCAGTTGAGCGAAGGTCAGTACCAGTACATCGTATTCTAACTATACTTGTTGCAAACTATCAATTAAATTATCCATTCTTCATCAAATATAAATAAAAGCTTCATAGAATTTTTACTCTCATGATGATTTACACTCTCATCATGTATTCAACCAACTATAATGCATAATCTATAGCAATAAAAAATTATTTGATTGAAATCGATACAATTTTAGATAGCAATAGACTTGCTGCAAACTTAGGACTAATTAAACAATTAATTCTTCATCAAGACAACATAATATAAAATTTTGATACAATCATTACTGTACGTATTCAACCAAATAAAAAATATATTTATCAATCAGTACAATTATAGCAATAAAATTGTCGCAAACTTTCAAATAAACAATCCATTCCTCATCAAATATCACGTTCATATAATCTGTACAGTACTCTACACTTATTCATCTTGTAGCCCCCCAATTCAACCAGCAAATAATAGTATAAAATATAATCTATCAATAAAATCTCATTTATAGCACATAAATTTGTTAAACTCAAGGAAAAATGAACTATTAAACTCGAATAAAACGTTCTTTCTCTATAAATATAGACTTCTTGTTCATTACGTATCAGATGAATCACTCAATATAAAGAATAATGTACAACTTTACACTGGAATTTCCAAATTACATTATTAATATAGTGGATATTTATGTAGGTGCTGTTCTATTGTAAAAAGATCTAAGAATTGTACAGGTATTCATGTAACAACAGTGGTATCGGGTAAACACGAAGATGATGATAATATAAATAAAAAAAGTAGTAAGTAAAACAATTGAACTTGAACAATACACTATTGAGTTGTTCATCATTGGTGTTTGGTGATAATATTAAACAAAGCAACGTGTTTCTGACCGGAAATAATAATTGGCTTGTTATTCAACATTCTTATAGACTTTTTGTGATCAATAAACTTGTTAGGTAATACATTGTTGATCAATTACAGTTGGATACATTGTTTGTATTTTTCGTGGAAAATAATCAACAATTAGCTAAATTCAATTGAAGCTTATCATCAATAGAAGAACCTCAAAAATTCAAAATTAGCTGAAACAAAATCACAGGTTAGCTGGGTGGGAATTTTTGAATACCGTTCTTGTTCTTCTTCTTCTTCTTCTTCTTCTTCTTCTTAACTTCTTCTTAATTGTTAAAAAAATATAGTGCAGAAAACTTGTGTTGCAAACGTTAAAAAAATAAATATAATGTGATACAATATAATATTAATATTCATACTACTATAATAGCAATTTTCTCTAGTTTTTTAAACCATTTTTACTAAATCTAATTATAGTAAAATGTCTAAAAACCTATTTATTTATATGAATTATTATCATATATGTTCCCAACAAATCAAGATTGTTCAAACAATTCTGTGTGATAATAATATCTTCACACTGTCGGCACGTTCCCATAATTATGGAGTACAAAATGAATAGAAATATTGTTCTATCTGATATACGATCAAATAAGTATTCAGCGAATTGAAGCAGGAAAAAATGAGTTAATTAGAAAATTTTATTCAAAATTTTACCACAAACGTCCTAGAGCTCAGGCTCTAGAGCTAAAAGATCTCCTTTACTTAAGTCCTACAGCTAAGGTTCTAGTTAAGAGATCTCAACCACTTGAGTCCTAGAGCTTAGGCATAATCATAAATGAGACCTAATTTAATGATTGATGTATTCTTGGATAATTTTAATTCTTTATAGGTAATTTGATTGATCAATAATTCATTTTGAAATAATTTTCTTTTCAGGAGATTCATGCAGTGGCGATAATGGCCAAACATGGACGTGCAAAAAATTGCAGCACTGTCCGTCAGCAAAGGCGGAAATCAAGTACAAACGACCCAAGCCATGTGGCATCAGTGCTGACAGTTTCATAGTTTGTTGCAACCCATCAATGCCGTCAAAACCCCCGCCCAGCAATAATAATTTCAATAAACCTTCGCAACAACAGACCCCACCACCGTTCAAACCAACCAAGAGACCGCAATCAAATAAACCTTCGACTACTAGTGAAATCAGTGAGTAATAGCCTAGTAATAATAATTGTAGAATGTCTATTTGTTAAATTAGATTATTTTTATACTCCTTCGCATACAGTGCACAGTAAACATAAATAAATAATTTGGCGAAGGCTTCTCACATGAACAAAAAATGTCTGTGGGTGAGGATTGAGTTTCCCTTCAATTATTTTTTTTAATTGGTGCACAGTAAACATAAATAAATAATTTGGCGAAGGCTTCTCACATGAACAAAAAATGTCTGTGGGTGAGGATTGAGTTTCCCTTCAATTATTTTGCTTTGTTCTTTTATTTGCTAAGAATTATTAATAGGTCTTTTGTACAGAAACCCCGCATATTTGTTTATATAAAATAGTTTTGCTCATCCATATGACAAGTAGTGCAGCCTTTTTGAAAAATATAACAGCTGATATTACAGTGTATTTCTTGTACAGTAGTATTCATTTAAGTTGGCGGATGGCATTAGATAGATAGAGAGATATTACAGAATTTATTGACATTGCTGATGACCGTAGAGTCCGATTGCTAAAACATAATCACTCTATCTATCTATAATGCCATCTGCCAACTTAAATGAATACTTTAAGATAAGTTACAGTGTAATGTTTTTGAAATAGGTTCTAGAGTTATGTAGTGAAATCAAATGCGGGGTTTTTGTGCCCGAATTATTCATGACGAAATGAGCTTGAGATTCATGAAAATTAAATTTAAAATATTATATTTTGAAATGAGAATAATGAATAATTTTCACTTTTTGTATGCTCTATGAGAATTCATCAATCCATGAAAACAACAGCATTAAGTTGGGAGTTCATCAAGTCAATGGAAAAATGGTTCTGGAATGGAACTAAAAATGTCCAGTTAAAATTGAAACAATGATGTGGGAATAACAAGAACTCAGAAACTTCCCAGAATATAGACGTTCACGTTTGTTATTACAGAAGATATTTTATATCAAAAGCTCGAGTATAATAAAAACGATCAGAAATTATCCGTTGGGATAAGAATCCATAATTACCTAAACTTATAGCTTCACAAAGCTCAGAGGTCACTAATTTAAAGACGTCAGAGTTCAAATGTATCAAGACTTCCCAAAGCTTACGATAGTTTTAATAGGTGCCTCCAGTATTAGTTAATAAAATAATAACTATAGCCTACACTATGAATATCCAGATATGAAATTTTATACCTTAATATCTAACTTTAAAGAGCAACTTAAAAATACAGTACCTACTAACATTTTTAATAAAAAATAGATCATTGAAAATCATTAGTATAGTGTAGCATATTCAATCAATTTTTAAAAGCAATAAATATTAAGGATATTTATTGTACATGGTCGACTGGAAGCCTATCAGAGCTATTCAGATTAATTTTTTTTTATGTATTCCCCCAAAATGAATTTCTCCGAACCAAGCCGCTATCAGAAACTTGATAGGCACATTATAATAGCACAATGACTATCTTGCAGAGTGTCGAGACTACCAAAAGTATGTGCACAAAGATGTAAATTACTCAACTCTGGGCCTGGAGGTTGATTACGAGGATGACGGCCCTAAACACACCAACAAATCCACAGAGAACACGTGTGGCTTCAGAGAGGACGCTCTTATATTCGATGGCAAGCCGGCTGGTCCCCGAGAATTCCCCCATCAGGTGATTAAAATCGCACTCACCAAATCATAAAACCCCCCATTTCACCCGAACAATATTCATTTTTCAATTTTTAATCTAACACATCATCATATATAATGAATGTCTAACAATGTCTTTCAACAGAGTGCAGAGAGTATCAAAAGTATGTATACAAACAAACATCCAACCTACCTCTAGCTTTGGAGGTCGATTACAAGGATGAAGAGTCGATAGATAGCAACAACCCCATGGAAAATATGTGCGGCATGCAAGAGGAAGCTCTCATCTATGATGGCAAACCGGCGCGGCCGAGGGAACTTCCTCACCAGGTGATGTGTGACAACAACAGTGCTACGCTCATAGGGATCTACTTCCTCTTCATCTGTCATTGCTCATTTTTAATTGTTGAACATCTTTATTGTTCTACAAATGAATACATGTCGTGAAAAAACAACAAATGATACAGTAATTAAATCAGTTCTAGACACACTTACATGAATACATGTGAAAAACAACAAATGATTCAGCAATTGAATAATTATTTACATTTCATTGATTTATGGAAATCATGAGGATATTATTTTCCAATCAACAGGCTTTTAGCCTACTGTCCTCTCTTCTGAATTTCAAATATTCAAAATATTAAGGATATGCTTACCTCAAGATTTGTAGTGATAAAAAACTGCAGAAATTATGAATTTGAATTCAGCAGAATAAATATGTAGTAAGAGCTGAATTGATTTTTCATTAATTTCCAAATAGAAAACTGTTTCAACTTCATAGTTTCATTATATTCATCACTCACATTCTCAAAATCGCTTTTCATCTTCTTTCTTAAAATAGTAACAAATGTTACTATTGTAAGCTAATGTTACTAAATGTAAGCTTTTAAGTCCACTGTTTCAAGCAGATTCTAATTCATGTTTCAAAAGTTATAAAAAATTTCAACTTTAAATAATCATCTCACTTCTCAAAATCGCTTTTACCATCTTATTCCAAATAAGATAATTCTAAAAAACAAAGAATCTCAAATTCCCTTAATGTAAATTATTTAAAGTCACATAGGCTACTTCTAATGTTGGTAATAGATTTTTTTACATCTTCAGAGCTGAAAAATGAAGAAATTAATATTATTATTTCGAATTAAATATTTTTGGTAACTTCGGACAACTTTACAAACTTGTTTTTTAATGTACAGGTGTTTTGTTTTATGATCAATAATACTAATTGTTTATACATTATTTTCTTATTACTTACTTTCCGTGCCTGGACTTTCATGGACCCTTTCCAGAATTCAGCAGCTAAATAGAGTTGTCATTTGCTAAAAATTGTTCCTCCTTGAGGCAAGCAGCGTCCAAATTCTAACAGACCATCAGGTGTTCAGGGGTCTGTGGGAGGCCGCAGTCACAGCTTGCATCATTTGTGTATTCCCATCTCTTCATGACGATCCCACATCTTGAGATACCAGTCCTGTCTTTTGAGCGTCCTTCATTTTCTTATTGATAACGTTTGGTCAACTCTTCTACTGGAATTCAATTTCAATATTATTTGATAGAACTATATTCAATTCGAAAAACAAATAATATGCAATCAATAAAATCAATATAGAACAAAAATTTTATCAAATTTATATAGGTTTTGATAAGATCAATGAATTTATACAACAATCTTGTTTTGCTACCTCATTTACAAGTATCTAGTAGATTAATAGGCAGTATTTTGATACTAGCAATAACAAATGGTTCAAATCTTTCGGAATTTCCAATCCATAACGAAATATTTTTGCAGGTTTTGCTTGGATATGAAGTGAGAAGAAAAACAGAATGGCGATGCTCCGGATCACTTATTAGTGAAAGATATGTTCTGACCGCGGCACACTGTATCGACACAGAAAGGTAAGTGCGTCGGAAATATTCGTTGGCTGTGGAAAAATAACGAGACATTTTCCTTATCTTACATAGTCAGCGACTTGGAAGTTAACGACTCATAAAGTAGTGAAATTTATATTCTTGCATCAAAAATAAAGCAACTGAAAGCTGGCTCCAGGATGAATGAGTTGAGCTGAAAAGCTATTAACACTAGCGAAACTTGATTCAGGTTCTATGAATACAAAATGTAAACATGCACGTATTTGAATATTTCAGCTTGTTCGCGAAAGAGATTTAGTTCCAATTTTTGTATGAAATCATGTTTATATACACAGCGAAAAATCTTAAATATTTTACCAAAACAATTTGCAAATAAATATTTCTACTGCTTTTATACAACTCAGGAAAACAACCTTTAATGTTCAAGAATTGAAATGCGGTCCAATGAAATACATTAAATATTAGGATACCTACTTGAACTTACCACAATTGTGACAAATATACCTTTTTCAAATGAAGATTAATTCTGGCTTCACTGTTGCAGGAGAATACTCTCTTCAAGTTTGAAACTTGTAGGTTTGAAGGTTCAGTAGTACCGGTATACAGTGAGATTTTTTTACAAAACCTCAACATAACTGCAAGTCAATTTTCTCTTCATCTGGAAAAAGAAATTGAGATATATAGAAACAAACATTACTTACAGGATACAGTAGTTTACAAGTCCAGTGCAATGTGGAATGAAGAATGAGGATTCATAAATTTTAAAAAAATATTTAAATTCACAGTTCAGTATCTAAATCAGCTTCAAATTGAAAAGCTTTATTTGTACATCATTCGCGAGCCATCAATCAACCGAAAGATATTCTTAAATCAATATCAAACAATATTCAAAAACAAATAAAAAATTATATTCAACAAAAATGTAAAAGTATATTCAGAGAAAAATACAAAACTATTTATAAACATTAACAAAAATATCAAACCAATTTTCAGAATTTCAGCATCATCATTCGGAGTTGAAACATCCTTAAAATTCATTTAACAAAAAACCCAGGTCAGACCGTGAGATTTTAGCTCGAGCCACTCCTCGTGTTTCGGAGGACACGCTAAGCCGTCGGTTTAAAAACAGTCGTTAATTCATTGAGAAACCTGATCAGAGTGACCTGAAAACTCTGACACCAGACCTGAGCCAGCCAGGTTACACGGCATTATTATTTTATCATTTAACAAAAATTAAGATGGTGCAACGAAATGTACACCTATATAAACTTTACAGATTTTATTCTACAGAAACCACAGATTAAACCACTACACCACTATAAAGATTAAACTTTACCTACATATATTTTAGTACCTACATAAAGTTTATAAGATTTTTTAATTCATATCATATTTTAGTACCTACATAAAGTTTATAACATTTTTTAATTCATATAACTTATCAATTTCCATGATTGAGAATGATTAGGAGCAATATACATGTTTATAAATTGGAGCTCGAAAATGTTTATTAGATGATTCTCAATTTTTGTAACATTCATGTGGTTAATTCAACCAATTGTTTGCGTCTCTTGACAGTGGCCCGCCAAAATGGGTACGCACCGGCGATCTGGATTACGCTAGCAACTTGGACCGCGCCAACCCTCAGACAATACGAGTGGCAAAGTCGATCGGTCACCCGGCCTACAAGACAGAGCGGCCTTTCAACGACATCGGAGTACTGCGACTGGAGAAGGACGTCAAACTAGACGAGTACAGCAGACCGGCCTGTCTACACAGCGACCGATATTTGGCAGAGAACCATGCCACCGCTTCGGGCTGGGGTTTCACTGAAAACGGTTAGCAGAATAGCAGCTTCTCTATTTAATTCATTCAACTTACATAACATTTCATACAATACACAGATTGTAGATAAAATACACAGATTGTAGATAAAATACACAGATTGTAGATAAAATACACAGATTGTAGATAAAATACAAAAGGGAACAGTAGTTAGGCAGCTTCATTGAAAAATCTTGTTGTGGCATCATCACGCTAAAAAAGGAAGAAAAAGTCTAGAGCCGAGCTAAAAACATACAACAATCCTTAAATGAATTCTTTAGATAAAATTTTATTTTTTTATAATGAAGTTTGACTGCAATCTAGCACATTGGCTAATGAACAGTTCAGTTCTGACTTGAATTAATAAGAGAATTCACACTAAGGAGATTTAAAAAAAAATTAATTATTTCCTTTTTAACTCGAAGTGATAAATACTCTTACACTTAGATAAAATGCAAAAGGAAATGTACATGAGAAAATAAGAGAACTTAAAATAAATAGTTTCTTCACACATACGATGAAGGTGAAATAAGTACTTGAACTAATTTCTTATCTAAACAAAAATTCAACATCAAGCAGCAAAAACAACTAAGCTTTCAATTATTTGAGAAAAATATAGTATTGATGATTGTATTGGTCATCACTCGAACATGCAACATTTTGAATATGTTTCATTAGTGACGAGAAATATAGCATTGGTTTATCAATTATACATTAAAAATATCATAAAAATTAATAAAATTACTACCTTTTGGTATTCTTTCAAAATAGCTAAAAGCTGATTACCGTGCTGAATTAATGGAGTATTATGGTCAATGTTTTTTCTTTCAATTTGCAGGCACAAAAAGCACGTCTCTTCTGAAAGTCCAGCTGGAAATAATCGAAAGAGATAAATGTAATGAATATTACCAAGAAAATGTATCAATCGATGATAATAGAATGATATGTGCTGGAGATCTCATTGGAAGGAAAGATACTTGCAGAGTGAGTATTCAATTACTTGAAATAAATAACTCATAAACTAAATGAAATAAATAACTTCACGTCTCAACAACATTTTGTCACTGAAGCATGCACAGAAAAATAGTCAATTTTTCGCCATGCTTATCACAGGACACTGAATGAAATGGAACTGAGACTGAAAACTGTTGTTGAGACTGAACCTTTATCAAAACTTTTTGTAATACAGTATTCCTGTAGTAAACAGTTTACGTCTACAATTTCATAGGTTTACAGAGACTTTAGTACTTTATATAGTCACTGTGAATTGGTTATGGTTGTGAACATAAGAGGGGGAAACCAGGAACTCCATTAGAAAAAAACTTCTCTTGGATGTGCGCTCATTCATCATTTATTTATTCATTCCAGAGTAGACCGCTTTTGCCACTACCACTGAGTAGAGCCATAACTCATTATTTATAATTTTTTAATTCTAATAAAGATTTTTTTGTTCAGTTAAAGTAAAGACTTGTATTTCACTGTAAATGATTAATGCTATTACTTACATTAGAGTCGTTACTTTAAATGAATTTTCTACAAGTATTTCGTCATGGAAAACAGCATTGATTTTTTTTTTTGTTTTCAGGGAGACTCAGGTGGACCTCTACAAATTCGGCGAACCACTCCCTACTGCATGTACAGCATAATCGGGGTGACGTCAATCGGTAGGGGAAAGTGTGGTACGAAGCAGCCTGGAGTCTACACACGGGTATCGCACTACTTACCATGGATTGAGAGCCAAGTTTGGCCTTGATTTACTCATCTTCACATATTTTATTGTTAATCCACATACTTTTACCAAAGTAATTGTAATCATGTCGTGTCTCTCCACATTCACTTAATTATCTGTGTTACTTTTAGCAGATTAATTGTAAACAATGTCGTAACTCTTCAACTACACTTGATTTATTTATATTAGAGAGTTCATATCATAAATCTGATGAATACAATAGCATTAGGCCTCACTCCATATATCTTGAATAATGTTATGAATATATACAGTACAGTTGTAGGAATGTATACAGTATGTATTTAACTGTATTTATATACAGTTAAAGTCTTATTAGAACAGTTGTGCCATTATAGTTTACATAGAATCTTGACAATATTCTAGCTTTTCCCAAACATATTTGAACAAAAACTTGAACAATAATAAAACAGCTGGATAAGAACAATAGGTACATCTACAAGGAAAAAAAAAACACTTTTATTTTCACTTTTCAACTAAGCAATGGATTGGTTGAATACCTTTTATATTTTAGAATTTAATGAGAAAAATCACTCTACCACTGTAAACTCCAATACCTTAACTTGAATAATTTTTATGGTAAGTTCATAATTCCTTCAAATATCTCAATATTTCTAACTACTTTTCAAAACTATGCATTTTCCAACGCAATGATCTCTTCAATATAAATATTTCATTAATGTTGAATTTTCTAACTCAATGAAGTGAATGCCCAAATTAAAAAAGAATTATAGCACTACAGTTCTTCACTTCAATAAGAAAACTATATTCTCTGACAAAAATCTAGGTAATGGGTCTTAGAATATTATAATTAAAGCACGGCTATTAATAAGGTGAATCATTTGTGAAAAATATGTAAAAGTATTAAATTTATAAAAAAGACATTGAATAAATGACTGAGAAATACTTTTACAATAGCCATTATTTGAGAAAACTTATATTCACTCTATTAGCTTTATTTTGTTGCTAGTCAATTTGGGATTACTCTCATTTATCAGTGATAAATTTCAATTAGCTATCACTTGAAAAGCTTGTAATGTTTTAGATTTGATTGAAATGCGAAAGTTATGTGCTGTTGATGAAAGATGTTTGCGAACAAAATGTTGTAGTCGAAATATTTTGTTTGTTCAGAACAGAAAGTGAGAATGTTAATTAAATCTAAGGATCTCTTTCATTCGACTTCTACAATAGTCACAAGTAGGGCACCTCTGTTGAAATACAGTTTTTGTTTATGCCAAAGAAATAAATTTTGAAATGTTGATTGTTGGACTAAGTTATTCATTGACACAACTTACAATATTTGAAAAGTAATAATTATAATTTTCACTAAGGCCATTTTAAAGAGGTCGGGTACGAAATGTTTCCTATTTATTTTAGGTATGTTATTCCCTTTGTCCATACCTGGGTCGATTTTTGGGTGCTGCACAGCATGCGGCTAAACATAAATGCAGCTGCGTGAGTCGCACACAAAATCGACCAAGTATGGAGATAGGGATTGAACTATCAGTATGAGCATGAATGTTTTTAAATAAAATTATGCTTACCGGTTCTGTTGAACTAATCTACAAATCTGCTGACTTCAGATTACATATTACCAGACTGAGGACATATAGGCCTGATAATTTTATATAAGTAATTAATAATTTGTAGAATAAAGTACATCGTCAGATTCATGAATAAATAGATACAGACTCAATAACTCAATTTCGATAATAATTATAAGTAATAATTTACTTAGTGGACTTTCTTTTCCTTGGGCTCAAGTCTTTATAAAATAGGTTCATTATTATTGAGTATGAAAAATGGGATTCTGAAACGGATTATACCGTAACGGTAGTAAAAGAAAGAATTTGCACATAATGGTGAAGTCGAAGAGAGATAACTGTATTTTGTGTTGACTCTCTAATACGGTAGTAATTGAACTGTAGATTAATAGAAATATTTCATAACTTCACAAATATTATGCAATGTCCCATGTTTGAACTTCCATGAGTTTGGATCTACTATGGGTTGTTCTAGATGAAATCTGATCAAATCCAGCGCCAAAATTAGGTCCAATAATAATGGCCGACATCCTACTCCCCTGATTTCTCTTACTTCCTCTCCCTTAGAAAATGAGTTTATGTTTGTCAGCTCCCTGATCTTAATGACAATAAACGAAATAAGTTTATGATCTATAAAAAAGCGAATTCTTCAACCCAAAGAGCCGTTAGCATAAGCAACATATTTTACACACAGCTGTTTTCCAAGTCAACCTTTAGAACAAAATAACGTCCAAAAAAAGGAGGTGTAAGGTCTTTTGTATAAAAATACTTGCCATGTTAAAAAAGATATTTATCTTTATTCAACTTGGATTACGGCATAGGAATATGTATACAATATACAGGCGTCATGCCAAAATATACATATTGTACAAAATAAACAACATCACATATACATATTTAATTCCGACAAATTTCTAACTAAATATTTTTTTGATAAACATCAACTCTTTCGTAATCAGATTTGCTATTAGCATGAAGCATGAATCGGATAGATTCACTCGCTATCCATGATGGAAGTAGCAGTTAATAGTGTTAACATTACAACGAGGTTCCTCTACACATGCATAATCGAATTCGAATTACAATTTTCTACACGCAATTAATAGCCACAAATTTATTCATCATCGTTTGTAACTGTATAAAAGTTATATAAAATAGTAGTAGTAAATAATAAAGAAAAGTAACAGTAAACAACATGTTTAAATTCGATTACAAAACAACTATTGCTTCGAATTGCAAAATGAAGCAGATATTTATAATCATCGATTTTTGTTTATCGAGTCGTTTGCAGACTATCACCGATGTCATGAGGGGGGGGGGAGAGGAGATGTCTGTCAGGAGATCCGCACCCCAGTACCGCACAACAAACTCATTGCTCGCTCGTTCTCAATTTAATGTTCAATTCCGAAATCAGCATCGTTCAGGTACATGTCAACAATAACAGCAACAACAACACAACAATATAATAATAATAGACCAGCGACTGGTGACTAGACTACTCGCAGACTTGCGACACCATCTTCTCCATCTGCAGGTCGGTCTCTAGATCGGTGGTGGGCGGGGAGGGGGCGGGGCCAGCAGTGGGGGTGGGGGGTGCGATGGGCGTGGCCACGTAGCCGTCGGATGCCGCACTCAGCACTTCCACTTCCGCAAGGTCTTCCATGCCGGGTGGGGGCCGCAGCTGACGTAGTTCCTCTAGCAGCTGATGATAGTGCCTCTGAAATAACAACAGACAATCGATAAAAAAATGAATAGAACTGATGAATGAATTTTATAGAATTTTTGTATTTTTCGGTATAACTGTATCCTTATATTTGAAGAGTTTTGCAAAACTAATGACAGCCACTGTGACCTATTGGCCAATTTAGATTCGGTTTGCAGCAACAGAAAGAAAGGTTAGTGGTCCTAAATGTGCAGGTTTCATATGTCAATTTTGGAAAAATAAGTTCTACAGAAAGAAAATGTAAAATGGACACACAGCCATCTCTCGGCTTTTAGGAACTGTCTGCTAAATAGAGTATTGAATAAGTGAAATTCGAGCAGAGCAAGCAACGACTTACTCTAGTATAACTAGTTTTCACGTTATTTATCAAATTTATTTCACATTTTTCAGCTTAATTTTGATCATCGAATTACGATGAACTCCTGTGAGCGGACAGAAAAATGTTTTTTGGCAATAAAGATTAATACACTGATTGGTGAATTTTTATCAACCGATACAATAAGATACGCGAAGAAGTACAAGGTGATTTTCGGCTAAAATCAAATAGCTCACTCAATCAGAATTTTCTCTCTATTCTGATTCACAAGTAATGAAGGAATCATATAAGTAAAAAAGGTTACACCACCGTTGAGACATGAAAAAAGAAATACAAATCGATTGTAATTGAATTGAATGGCAAAAGTTCACGGTTTTATAAAATAACAACGACTAAAATACTGTTAGATAATACTTGACTTACCTTGAGAGCAATGGCGTTCAATGAAATCGCCCGACCCGTTCGCCTATCGGACGCCTGACTCTCCATGTCCAGAATCCAATTCTCAATCTGATTTCTGATCTCTTTCTGCTTCATGTAGAAATGAGTTTGAATGATCTGTAAAAGGAGCAAAAATATGATAATATTATACAAACCCAAAGAACAAAATCAGCACAAACCTTGTCTATTTAAGGGAATATACTGTAAGTACAGTAATAGTATTATTAAGATACAGGTTTTTTATCACACATTGAAGATCAAGTTTTAAAAAAAAATGATCAACTCATTTAATTCGATTTTTGCCATTAATTGATAGGTGCGAATAGAAGAATAAATTCTTCTTGTATTCAAATTTTTGCCAAATTTCATCACTTTGAATTATGAAAAACTGTTTTTCATAAAGTTTATGATAGTAGATAGGAAGAGTAACAACGGGATTAAAGCTCAGAAATATTTCTCTCTCAAATTTAAATAAAGAGGGTTATCTCAAATTCATTTTATAAGTAGCTTCAATCTTTGTCTACTCTCATTCACCTTATGTTGTTTAAGAGGTTTTTGAAGCTCTGAAATTTTAATGAAAATAGAGCGCAAGATTTAGATTACGTAGATTTCAAGACACATACCTGTTTGAAACAGGGCGAAGGATTTCTGAGTTGCTCGAGCATGGCCCATTTGACAGTGGCTTGACAAATGTTGGAGTTGTATTCGCGGGAGCTCTGGTCACCCGACGGAGTGCCACGCGAACGCTCGTAGCCCGGCTCGTTGAAGTAGGGCTCCGGAACCAGGATCAGCGATTGAATCGACACCAATACCTACAGCAGAGAATGAGCAAAATTAAATACGTTACACCAACACTAGTCTCCTGAACAATGATCACTTGTCATACCCTTTACAATTAAATTTAATATACAATTTTCAATTTACAATTAAATTGTACTCAAAGCCGTTTGTACAAAGTTCTAATCCGGTTACCAGAGAAATGTTAAATAACACTTGCCTTTTTGAGTTTAGGGTAAAGATACACTTACAATGGCTCACCATTGCTAGAGACAGGGTGAGATGGGAGAAATAATAGGAAAATTATGAAAATGTATAAAATGTAATTACGTGAATGAATTAAACTCTTTTTGGGCAATGCCAATACTTTATAACCTCGTAAGAGAGGCTTTCGTTCCACTATAGAATGTCAATAAAGCTTTATCTATTTTATGTTCATTCATTTAAAGATACACTTCTCAAAACCGAGGCTGAAATATGCGCGTGTATTCTAGTGTCCGTCTGTGGACCTAGTAGGACTTTTAAAAGCTGCAGATCCCCCTGATTAGGTGGGCAGTGGATAAAAAAGTAACTAGACTTCACAGAAATTCAAGTCTATTTCTGTTTGATTGAAATGTTTGAAGGTTTTGGATCTACATAAACACAGTCAGGTGGAAAATTTCAAAATTTCGTTGTATTTTTTTGGTTTTCATCAATAATAATTTAGAAATATACCTGTAGGAAGCTGGAGGTGTGCGCGTTCCACTTCTCCTCGGGCCGCCCCTGCCAGGTGTTGAGCACCGACAGACAGACCTTGCCGTCGTTGTAGAGGTTCGGGTTGAAGCGAATGGTGTGGTGGCCGGTCGTCTCCAGGTTAATTAACATCGGCGAGTTGGGGTAGTCGGGTGGAAAGAACACGTCCAACTCGAAACAGCCGTTCGCGTACGGCGTCTCTGCCGGACCTGTTATCAGCACCTGCACAAAATTTTTTCATTTTTTTAAATTTAATGATTTTCATTTATTAGCTCCATTTAATTTAGTAAAGTTAATAAAAAATTAATTTTAAGTTGTATTTTCAAGATACACACTAATTTAACTATTTCGTAATTTTATACAGGAATGGATTTACAAGAAAGTAAGTAAGTCACTGTAAGAATTTGACCAAATAAAATACATGGAACCCCAAAAATAGTCAAATAGTCAAAGACAAATAGTCTTTATAAAACCCTAACCTTGGGTAATGGGTAAATGTGGGTAATGGGAAGGATGATGATGAGAGATGAATGGACCTACAGCTTTAGGTGGGTTCCGAACCACCGGGAAGCGATTTTAAAGCTCATAAATTTTTGTATTTAGAGGAGCCGGTCACCGTTACAACTGGAGTGGTAGGCGCTGTCTCTTATCTAATCTCACCGATTAGACTCGCCTCTGCCACTGGGTCAACCGCTTCCCCATCTATATTATAGAGGATGGGTGAAGATGTGACAGATGGGTGAGGATCTTACACAAATTGAAAATACTACTTTACTGTAACTTAAAATCTGGTCCGACATCTTGGATCCAACTTCATTTTTTAGGAAAGGTGGTCATGTTATACATGATTTCGATACAGAATTTCAAGAGAAAATTAATAGCGGAAACCGCACATCGATATGTCAAACCGTTTCAAAGATATTTTAATTGTTAATCAGACATATTCACTCTTAATCAAATAATATCTCGAAAACGGTTTGACATATCGATGTGCGGTTTTCGCCATTCATTTTCTCTTGAAATTCTGTATAATATGACCACCTCAACATTAAAAAAAATGAAGTTAGATTCAATATGGCGGACCAGATTTTTGAGGTCACAGTAAAGTAGTAGTTTTTTCAATTTTAGTACGATCCCCAATGTCACCTACCGTCAAATTACCGATGTATAGGAAATATTATACCGTTTCCAAACTTTTCACCCACTCTGTATATATTTGTTTCTCAATGGCTCAACAGCCCTATGTTGGCTTAGGCCTACCCTAATAATGGAAATGATGACTACAATTCAATTAGAAGCCATGACGACAAACCTTCATGATGTCAAGCCGGTCGGAGTCGCAGCGAACAAAGACAGAGCTGCTGTAGGAGAGAGGCAGCGACGTGGAGAGAGTGACCGTCTCCTGGGCGAGCCGCTTCATACGGGTCGGGTGGCTGCGTTCGCCGCACGAGCGCACGTTCGACTCAAAGTGGTAAGACACCACAAACTGGAATCCGGTACTATCGCTATTCTCAACTATCATTTCGTACGTATCTGAAATCACACAGAAATAAGAATCATTCAAACAAGCCACAGGTGAAATTCGTGCAACAAGATCCTTCAAACGACTCCTGTAGTTGAATAACTTCATTTTCATTTTTCATATGTGTATATATTATGTAAGAGAGAATTGTTTGTTTCAATTTTTTGGCAATAAAGTGAATTAAATTGAAATAATAATTAAATGATGATTTATTTTCCAATAAAGAACCTATAACTATTACAAATACAAATTCAAAAATATTTACAGTTAATAATACAAAGATTTGTTAGTAGAAGAATCATAAGCAAAAATGTTACAGTACATGTGTTTGTTTGGAAAATAGGCCTACTCCACTGTGGCAAGCCATGTCCTGGAGTAGGTATGAATTGTAATTGAAAGTTTACAAATATTAGTTTACAATATCTTACAAATAAAAATACACATATAAGAAGAAAGACAGCAAGATTCAAGATTTCATTCCATAATTCGAGTGCATAATAGAACATCATTATTACTGTTCTGAATTATATATCTCCATTTACTGGGTACGGTTACGTTGTCTAAATTAGCAAAATGACACTAATTTGTAAACAAATTGTTGAAAATGTGACAGGTGAAGCCACAAAGCCGCGGTCCAGTACTGTAGTAATAAAGCAGTGAAATGGACAACATCAGATAGTGTTTTGTTTTATCATGGAGTTCCACAACATCAACAGAAATTCTACAAATAAGTCAAAATGACACACTTTCTATTTTGAATAATATTTTATTATTATTCAATGCATGGGTTACATTGTTAAAGATTCTTAGGTTGTTTCACCTCACCGTCAAACAGACAACTGATTTTTTAGACAAACAAAACGCAATCGACTAAATGCAATAAAATGGTTCGAATAATTTTTCAACAATCAACCATGTAGGAGAGGCATATACAGTCGACTCTTGATAATTTGAAATTCAAGGGACCTCAATAAAAGTTCAATTTAACGAGAGTTCAAAATAGAAAGAGTTCAAATAAACAAGAGGGGCTAGGAAAAAATTCAATTTAACAAATGTTGAATAAAACTTTAGCTGCCTCATTTGGACAACTCTATTAATCTTTATTACTGTATTATGAATTAATTGAAATCAAATTACAGTACTGTATTGAGAACATATTTATATTGTAATGAAAACATACGGTATTTATATTGTATTGAAAACATTTTTATATTGTATTGAAAACATATTACTGTAATATTGTATTGAAAAATATTTTTTTTTTATATTCCATTACTTACATTCATTGATGTTTTTCAAATTAATGGAAAAAGTCTGTAATTTTTTTGAGTAAATAATCCTCATCTATCTCTGTCCAATGAGTTTTCGATCGTTGTGAGAGCTGAGAAGAAACCATCACTTGTATCCATCATGGATAAGGTTGAGGGCAAAATCCCAAACTGCTTAGCAACGTCTTTTTTTGGCTGTCCATCCTCCACAGCTTTGATAACACGCTTCTTATCACTGATAGAAAGACTAATGTTCTTCTTCTTTGCACTCATCTTGAAGTTAAAATGTCTGTCGCAACTAAGTTTCACTGAACCAAAAACCAAGCAACACTGTTAACAACTGCCAAAAGAACTCTCAACTGGGAACTGAGAGCTTTCTCAAACCATTACGGTAGTGTGTACACTGAAGCACAGAAAATAAGAGAATAATCTCTTCTTTTCTGTGACTGAAGTAAACAAAAGACATGTCACAACAGGTCTGTGTGATGATTCATTGAAGAAATGACAGGCAGTAACAGGTCTAGAATCAGACTTCAATTTATAGAGAGTAGAAGAAGAAAAATTCAAATTATAGAGTGTTGGTGGACTTCAAATTATAGAGAGTAGAGGAACAAAAATTCAAATTATAGAATGTTGGTAGTCAAGATGTATCCTAAAACTTCAAATTATCGAAGGGACCAAAATACATTGATTTTTTTCAAATTATTGAGAGTTTTTCAAGGGACCAGACAAAAAATTCAAATTATCAAGAGATTCAAATTATTGAGTGTCAAATTATCGAGAGTCGACTGTAGTATCATCTGGTCCGTAATTCAATACGCAATCTTGAAATTGATCACAATTTCATCGATAATTTTCATTATTACTTACCGAATTGTAGAGCCTTCATAACCTCCAAATATCTTTCCTCCAACGTTCGCTGTAGAGGCTGTTCCACTTCGGCATGACTAGTACTTTCGCCATCAGTTTCCGTATCGTACACAATCCTATTGGTCAATACCTGTCGAAAAAACAAATAGGTAATTAAATATTTCAATATTTTTTAAACATAACAATTTGAAGAGCGATTGTTGGGAAGCTCAAATTATGTAAATAACAGTGTTTTGTCAAATATTTTCAGCTTTTCGAGATAATACAGCAAGGACTAACTGAGATAATAGATGTGTATTTTATTAAGCTACAGGTGTAATAGTAGCTTAAAACTGTACATTGTACTATAGGAATTGTAATAGTAAAATACGTTGAATTCTTACAAATGCATAGCTGAATTTGATGAGAGCATTGTTTGCAGATGATTCTTTCTTGAATAATTACCTGAACGAGGCACGCAGTTTGCTGAATGTCAGGAATGAGAAGCGCCAGTCCTTCATCGTTGTCCATTTCTTCTTGCGTTTTGGTGTTATTATTATTGTTAGTGTTGTTATTATTGTTATTTGTACGTATTGATTTGCGATGTCCTTTCGACTTGTTGTTTCTGAAAAAAATGAAAATCAATTAATGAAATTCCGAGAACTCTAGAAAGTGAGAAACCTGCACAGAAATTGATAAGAAGAGAATGGGAGACGTATAGGATTCAAACATGAAACTCTCGTACCAGTAGACAGAAAAATTACTGCATCAGCTGCAGTTCTAACTAGATTCATCACACAATGTGCATTTACACTATGCAAGTGGACAGGACAGTTGACTTGCCCTAGTGGTGCACAAGTTCTCTAGATGTAAGTACCCGTTCACATTTTGCCAAATCGGATGATGCAAGTTCAACTGCTCGTACATACTACTCACCACGGAGAATAATATTATACCCAGCATGAGCTGCATTGAACGTAATAATCATTTCCTTATTTGTAGAAATCTTATTGATGTTGTGGAACTCCATGATGAAATAAAACACTAAAAGATATTATCAAACAAGTTCGTTGACCGGATGTTAACAAAACATTTACTATTTAGTACTGTTGAAAATGTGACTGGTGTAGCCACGAAACCGCGGTCCAGTGCTGCTAATAATAAAATAGTGGAATTGACAATATCTTTTAGTGTTTTATTTAATCATTTCCTTTATTATTATTTGCTATAAAAATACAAAACTACATATACAGTAGAAGAATTAATCTGCTGGAGTGGTAGAAGCGCTCCTTACAAACAGACAATGCTAAGATCAACTTTTTTGCACTCTGCTCGCACGTACTGTGTTAGCATACTACGATCCTAGTGTACGCACATAGCTCGACAGTAGTGTTTACACGTTGCAAGTAGTTCATGCAAGTCTACATGGGCAAGTTCAATGTTTGTCAATTAGCAAAGAGTAAACGGCACATTAGATCAAGTAAAGTCTGTCATACACTTGACCTATCAAGTTTTAATATTTTAAATTTTTCAGATGTATGTAAATTTGAATCCGGGTGAAAATCTGTGATTTAGTGAAATGAATACCACAGGAAAAGAATTAATATTGAAATTGAAGATTTGGATTAATATAAATACAAAAATTAATGGTTATAAATTTGAAGACGAACAGATTTGGGTTCAAGCCCTTTGTACCTTTCCTCGAGAATCAATTAATTTTTGCTGAATAAATAAATAATAATAACTCACTTCAATCGATTGGCGTAGATGTCGACACAGTTCTGCATTTTGACGAGCAGACAGACTATGGATAGTTCGTTGGAAGCAATGGTCGCTTTCTGAGGCAGTAGCAGTGAGACCAGCTGAGGATTCAGAGCCATCGCCCTCAGCAGTTGCAACACGGCTCGGTAGAGCGGAATGTGGCGCGCCATGTCCAAAACTGCAGCACGACAAATTCATTAATTAGAAACAAAACATATCTATCTCATCGATGGAAGAAATGATACAGATTAGACAAATAAAGAAATATAGACATAAGACATAAGACATATAAAGACATATCTTAATTAGACATATAAGATCTTATTAGACAAATAAGATACACAGCTAGATAAATAAGATAAACAACCACATAAATATAAGATAAACTTATACATTATAACATGCCAGTATTATGAGGAAAGAGTTTTCTCGATGCTTTGAAAGCAACCAAACAAAATTATTGTGCAATAAACGGGAAAAATATCTTGTAATACATACATTTTTTATTTACAATGAGATTGGAATAAAAGCGTTACGGTAATGACAACAAATACCTGAGCGATTTGACACAATCAATCGCAATCAAGGATGCATTCCAATTAACAAGAAGTCATAGATCAATAAATAAATAAAATTATAATTCTATTTTTTTTTAAATCTGCTTTGTTTTACAAATACATTAGTATTATTGACTGTGAATAAATTACCATTTTTTATCATCATTGCGTGAGTTGATCAATTCAATGATGAATTCACCAGGGACAACGTGGAATCAATAATATTATTGATTTCAATGAAGATAAATAAGAATGTATGAATGCAACATTAAAACGAAAAACTATACACGAAAAAGTATCTATTTGACATTGCCTTTGTTACACAAATTGCATTATTGGCAGTGAATAAATGATCAATTACCACATTTTCATTATTACACGATTTGTTCGATTCGTGTTGAATTTACTACCGGCAATGTGAAATGAACAATATTACTAAATTCAATTCACAACATAAACAAAAATCATCATATGATTTGAGAGAGAGACAATAGGCTTAGCACAAAACTGCTAACGTCTTTACTTCGAGACAAACATTTCCAGTCAAAACAAATACTTACTAATGATTTTGAATTGAGAGAGATTAGATACGAGATTAAATAAAACAATGTACTTAATAATCAATAAAATAAATTAAAATATTGAAACAAATAGAAAAATTTGAAGCCATAATAAACACCCCGACTCACTCACCGTGTTCAGCTATCGATTGAAATGTGTTTTGTCATGTATTACATCACAAAAAAAACTACATAAATAAGCATTGCTTGGTAGTATGTGACAAGTCAATAAATTTGGAGTTTTAAACATCCTGGTTATATAGTCTTTCATAATATAAAATTTTGTCCACATAAATAAAGCTTCATGTTCATGCAATGAATGCATAATTAAAACGCGTTACTGTTCGAGAACCATAACGAAGTGTCGTTTGTTCAAATCAAAACTTTTCATCTACAGATAATGCAGAATAGCCAACATTACAAAGAAAAACCTGAAATTATATTATGTTAGCGGAGTTAATAGTTTTAATGCTTTCAAAATTCGAAATCATTCTGAAAAGTGGATAAAGCTACAACCTAAGTGGAATTAGGTTATCACGGCGAGGTGGAACAACCTTCGGGTCTCCCCACCGACAAAAGCCATACGCTAAATAAATAAATAAATAGTTTGAATGCATGAATACGAACCAGAGTCATTGCGCAGATAGGAGGAAAGCGCAGGCAGCAGACAGGACTGCTGTAGGATGTCGTGGAAGGCGGGGGGCAGGGGAGGGGTGGCTTGCCGCTCGTCCACGTCGGTGCTGCTGCTGCTGCTGCTGCTTGCCTCGTCACTGGAACTGGTGCCGCTGCTCTCCATGTCCACCACGTTCAACGTTTTTGAGCCGTAATTCTCCGACTTGCCGCCCGGGTTTATGTAGCTCGACAGCACCTGACAAGCCATCACATTTCAATTAAAAACAATCACATCTTTCTAATTCAATTTAATCGAGGCCATCAAAATACATATCCGGCTTTGTATCAAAGCTTTATGAAGATCATGTAAATATAAAATTAATTTAGATTGAAGTGACATAAAAATATTATTGAATGTATGATAATTTTGAAATTTTTAAAAAGCATTAATCAATCAATCAAATCATTTATTTATCCTTGAAACAAAATACAGCAAACTTAAAAATTACAATGAAAAATAATATAATTAATAATACAATAGATATAACATAGAATAGTATTAATATACTGTATTAATAACAAGGTTATTAGCTTATGGTTGAGATGTCAATGTGCTAACCACACGTTACATCTTTTCTGGTTAATGATCATTCACCTCTGCTGATTCAGTCAAGTGAATGTGAAACTGGCAACCAGCTGGTAGGCCTAAGCCCACATAGGGCTGTTGAGCCATTGACAAACAAACAAATAACAAGGAAGGTCCCTGCAAAGGCAACAGCCTGAGCGCAGGGGCCGAGTATTACATAATAACAAATTATGAATGATTCCAAATTAAATAATAATTTGTTGTAGGAGAAAAATAAAACTTCTTGAAATAATATTTCAACAATAGTTAAAATTTTGAATTTTGTAGATTTTTGACACGTGTATGATGTCTTGTATTTATTGAGAATCATAATTCAATGTTAATGCAGTATGTTTTTACAGTATTGAGAATAAATAATGAGTTCCAAATGATCAAATTGGCTTTCTTAGGGCCGGTTCATGAGCTCGGGATTTAGCCAAGACCTGGACTAAAACGGGTGGCTACCGTAGCATTAGCTTGTAATAAATGAGAGTACAAGCGCAACCAACCTGTAATAGGACGGTGACATGCTCCTCCTCGGTGCGTTGCCTGGAGAGTGCCTGTTCGACATTCCAGCTCTGCGCCGTGCTGCCGGTGCCGAAGCCGGTGCCCTTGGCCCAGTACAGGTGCGCCTTCTCTTCGGCCTTCCGCGGCTGCTGCTGCTTATCGTTGCTGCTGCTGCTATTTGCTGCTTTCGAAACAGGCGTCACTAGAACCTGCAAGAGAGAAAAGAACGAAAATGACATTATTCCAGTTTTATTGGAAGGGAGCTAAAAAGTACAATTCATTGGTCGTAGAGCCTGTTACCATCCGCATAACTTATTCAATACTCATTCATGGGACTAGAATACAATATTTACATGAATACATATCGTATTCTATCTTACTATTATTATACAGTATATTACAGTACTATTAGACAGGGTGTTTAAGAACTCCCTACCGATATTCTATGGCATTGTTCCTGTGTAAAAACCATATCTAAATATCATATTTAAATTGTCCGGAAGTCCTTAGTTACTCACACAGCTGCCATTAAATAGAGGAAGAAGAAAAAGATAACCATGATAAAAGAGGTAGAAGAAGAAGAGGAATCAATAAAGAAATAAGAATGAGAATGAAAGTAGTAGGACCAAGAAGAAAATGAGGGAGAAAAATGTTGGACAGGAAAGGGAAAAAATAAAAAGGGTAAAGAGGACAACGCTGAAAATGTGGTTGTGAGAACTTTTACCTTTTTATTCTATATGGAAAACTATCACAGAAACACTTCCACTCCCAATACTATACAAAAAGAGGAAAAATAAGGAGAACGAATACAAAAAGAACGAATAACAGAAATAAGAAAGACAGAATGATGAAATGAAAAAGAACAAGCAGGAAGAAGAAGAAGAAGAAGAAGAAGAAGAAGAAGAAGAAGAAGAAGAAGAAGAAGAAGAAGAAGAAGAAGAAGAAGAAGAAGAAGAAGAAGAAGAAGAAGAAGAAGAAGAAGAAGAAGAAGAAGAAGAAGAAGAAGAAGAAGAAGAAGAAGAAGAAGAAGAAGAAGAAGAAGAAGAAGAAGAAGAAGAAGAAGAAGAAGAAGAAGAGAAGAAGAAGAAGAAGAAGAAGAAGAAGAAGAAGAAGAAGAAGAAGAAGAAGAAGAAGAAGAAGAAGAAGAAGAAGAAGAGAAGAAGAAGAAGAAGAAGAAGAAGAAGAAGAAGAAGAAGAAGAAGAAGAAGAAGAAGAAGAAGAAGAAGAAGAAGAAAAAGAAGAAGAAGAAGAAGAAGAAGAAGAAGAAGAAGAAGAAGAAGAAGAAGAAGAAGAAGAAGAAGAAGAAGAAGAAGAAGAAGAATAAGAAGAATAAGAAGAAGAAGAGAACTATGCTTAGCTTACCTGCTGGTTGGGACCGAGAGCGGGTGGCAGGTCCTGTGGGAAGTGTGTGAATATGGCGAGACAGGAGAGCAGGAGGTGCAGGGCGCCCGTCTCGAGGGTGGTGCGCCGCAGCAGGACGCCGTCGTCGGTGGTGAGTGGCGTCGACTCCAGCAGCAGGCGCAGCACCTCGAACGGCAGCGTCGGCAGCGAACTCGCCACCGGGCACGTCAGAATATCACCTTAGCACAACAAACCATTGCGTTGAAAAAGTATTACTTGAAATTAGACTGCCTCCTACAGCGGTATTACAGCTGGTTCATTTTTCTAAGACAGCTGAAGATAAAATCTGAAAGTTCTGTTAAACAGGAAAAAAGCGACACAGACTGAGACTTCTATGTTTATTACATTATAGGCTATGCTATTCATGTCTAGCATGTGATCGCCTTTTTCTTGTTTTACACAACTTATAAATTCATATAAAACAGACTGGTTGTCAACTTATTGTATATCAACAATAATGCATAATAAAATGTTAGTTTTATTATTTGATGATAAAATTGGTTGCATGACAGAATAAAGTTTAGTAGGTTGTTACAAATGTATACAAGTGTTCATTGTGATACAATACTTTACTTATTGTCATTCCCAGTTTCAGAAATCGCCTAAACAAGAATGTCTCAATCGTGAATGACAATTTGAATGTTGTTTCTTAAATACTTTTTAATGTACATTAATAAAGTAACAACACAATTTTGTATTATTCATCCGTCTATTTTTTACAGTCATTTCAAAAATGCAGGTTTCACTGGTACACCCTAAATCATAGCTCCTAATAATACTACTTATTATCATAGGAGTGTAATACTCTAGCCTCAAACATGCATATTCAAAGGTAAACTTGCCAGTTTTATAAAATTTTCAAGTCAAGTAATACAGAAAACTGGGCTTCTAAAATTGACTCCTAAAACACATTTGATAGGCTTCGTATTTTGTATAGAACCAGATGTTGTCAGCATTGCAGACAAACCGTTTCGAAAGTTAAGTTGGACAATACTAAAAAAACTACAAAACGTAGAAAGAAAATTATTTGGAGTACCTAAAGCCTATGTCACCAGGATACTCAATAGCTGATCTATGATTACATCGCTTCTTGATTGCATTGATGAGTGATTCCAACCCTAAAATAAATAGTAATTCCAACTGGCGTGGAAGATATTTTTTTGTCAAACAATCACAAACTAAAACAATATTCAATGCAGAAACAGAACTGAGTAACATGCAGTTCCAGCTACTACCAAAAATGAATGTGACAGCTAGCAGCTATTGAGTAGCCTAGTGCGACATATCCTTAATTTACAGGTTATTGTTTATAGGTTATTAATTTATAAAATATTCACACATTACGAAACGTAATCAGTTGATTGACTTAAGGTGTGTTCCACTGCTGAAATTTTGTTTCACATGTTCAAATTCTATTAAACACAAAGCCGCCATCTGTATTACGTGACTTGTAAATTTAATGAAACAGGTCCCTGTAGTTGGAAACCGATCACTCACCACCCTCGCCATCATCGGTGACCCCGAGCGTGAGGCGCAACAGGCACTGCGCCTTGGCCTTGTCTCTGAGCAGCACCTCGGCATAGCCGGGCAGCCGCAGGAAGAGGCCGAATGCGGCCAGCGAGTGCAGAGGCACCGTGGGCGCGCCTCCCGCTCCGCCGCCGCACTCCGGCTGCCGCTTGCTCGAGCCGCCCACTGTCGAACTGCTCTGGCCACCACCGCCCGTCTCGCCAAGGCACACGTACTCGTCCAAATCCTATAAACCAATTAAGTCGGATTTAATATAAAAAATATATATCCATTTTTTCTGACATGAGCACGAGGCTAGTGCTTGGGAAATGAGAAGGGTGATAATTAGAGATGAGTTTAATGATTGCTTTAATGGCAGCTGGAAACGACGGCTCAAAGTATCCCCCGAAACACAGGAGAGGACCCATAAACCACTTTGTTTTACAGAAATTCCAAGTGATTTTATCTCCCATTAATATTAATATTCAATTTATTTCAATGTTATTTCTTATTTCTTCCAATAATCGATTCTATGACCGATTCTTTTATGTGAATAAAAGTAATGATTCACTTTCTTAATATCTTTCAAATTTACAGTTGTCATTCTGCTTACTTTCATGTACTTGGCTTGGTTTGATTGTTGAATCAAACCATTGTGGACATAGTGGATCAATGTGAACGATATTGCAAGTTGACAAAAATGTAAGATTGTCAGTAGTCAAATGGTAGACAGAACACTATGTAAAGAACAACTTATACTTCCTCTTGTGCTGTAAAAAACTCTTCAGTTTTTTACAAAAAATAAAGAGTTTTTTACAAAAAAATTATATACAACTGCCTTATGATTTTTAGAAGATGAAACATTTATAATAATTATTGAAAAATCAAACAACTGTTCAAATATCCGTTTGAGATTGAGTTCTCTTCAAATATATTAAGTGCCTATAAGAAGTAGATTGAATCCTATATTAGGCGCAGTTAGGACTGTACTCTCTACCAGTCAACCTATGACAAATTCTATCTGACTCACCTCATAGATGTCATCATTGGGCTCGACCTTGACCCACGCGTCGTAGACGACCTGATCGACAGCGGAGGCGGCGGCGGGCGCCGAGTCGGTCGCCGTGGCGGACATCTTGTCGGAGGCGGCGGAGTGGGGCGGCGGCAGTCGGCCCAAATGCACCAGTGTCTCCGGGTAGACTGGGGGCAGGTGTTGTGCCAACAGAGCCAGACCGCCTTGTTGTGTGAACACCTGCAGAGCGGTCGGCAGGCTGGCAGACTCGCTTAGTAACGTCTCTTCGCCTACAAGAGAAATCATTATCAACAATATTGCAATCATTGTAAAACATTTATACAAGTTAGTAAACAATTGAAATAAAAATATTGATATTTTATAATATTTACAATATTTTTATTCTCAATAAAAAATACAAAAATGAAATAACACAATATAATATCTAGGAGATTCTTCACATCGGCACATGTCTGTGAGAGAAGAACGAGCTCAACAAGGGAATGGAAATTACTACATTTATCAGTATTCATTGCCTTAAACAAACTTTCACCATGTTCCCTATCAAGGGATAATTATGTTGGTGAAGTGGAACAACCCTACTCGGGTCTCCCCACTATTGAAAGCCATACGCTAAATAAATAAATAAAATTGCCTTATTCGACGCATCACTAGTAAATACGGGGATTAGTACAGAGTAAAATATCGAAGTATAGAAAAATGAATGAATAAATTGAATGATCAAGAAAATGGCACGAAAAATTTATTATTTTTCTGTTGAAAAAATACTAATTACTATATGGTTCAAACTGGGTTTGATTGTAACTCTTGTAATTGACAATATTCGTAATATTTTTTCAAGTCCAATAATGTATTTTCAAAGGGATTTTCATAAATTGATAATATTTAATTTCAAAATGTGAATATTAAGTAGTTGGATAAATATGTTAATAGTTTACTAATTTTCAAAATAGAATACTTAGATTAGAGTATCAATTAGAAAAATTATGAAAATATTAGAATGATGCTAATCTTATAATTATAACGATCAATAGACACGTCTTTGCGTCTATGATAAGACGTCTTATTCGAAGTTCTTGGATTTGTTTTGTATTTATCCATTTACCAGGATAACACCAGGACACCATTAAACAGGGAAACCAAAGTAATAGAACACGTTTTATATTATGATGTAGGTATATGAACCAGTTAAACAAAAATCACTTACAGTAACTATTAGAGCCGCCGTTAGCCTGCTCCAGAGTCAAGAATATGTAAGGATTGCTCAGTGAGATTCCTTGCTCATCCAGAATGTACAACAGCTGACTGAGTGTGAGCGAGCCGGGAAGAATTTTCTCCTCCAAGTCGGGATGGCGAAGACACAGCCTATTACTCATTGACGACTGAGTATCTGTGAAATTCAAAAAAGGTTCAGCATTCCAAATATTGCGTATATGTAACAAAATAGGAAAGATTCAACTTGGCAAAAATCAATTTCTTTCAACAATTACTCATTTGAAATTACTGAATAACGCAAATCAAAATTCAGTGTTCAATTGAGAAAAACTCAATACAGATAGAAACGTAAGGGAATCAATTGTTAGGATAGTTGAAATGAAAAAAAAACTTGGACTAATTTGAAGAATGCTGCATAATCAGCTGTAGCTACTAGTGAGTTTGTTTTCTGGTGCAAAATTTTTCAATGTTGTAATACATAAATTGAATGATCAAGAAGAATTTACATTTTAATAATTTGGCTATTTGTCTTTGAAATACTTATATTATCTGCAACTGGGTTTGATTCAAATTTTTTCAAGTGTTTCGTTTTTGGAGTGAAAATTGTGACTTTGAAAGATATGGATCATAACCTAAATTTTGGACTTTTTTCTAAATTTGAAGAGGGATATTTTTGGGTTTTAGCCTGTTGAACCTTTCATTTAATATTATGTGTACATTACTGAATAAATGAATAAATAAATAATAAGCAATGAAGGAAAACATAATTCCTGAAAATTTCATCATAAAATTCAGGACTCTTTTAATTGAGAACTATGTCAAAGGCGAATAAGTTTAGGCTACATCATATCAAATATCTCTCTATCTAATGCTAAGCGTCAAATTAAATCAATCTGAATAAATAAATATTGATTGATTGGCTGCCTTTATGCATTCCCTTTTGCTCTTTTGTACTTCCGGTTGCTGAGTGAAAGGTAAAGTAAGTTAAAGTCATAAACATTCAAGACTGCTCTTGCATCGGTAAGACACAAAATAAGCGAGGTGGAACCTACCCTCAAGGGTCTCCCCACCGATATAAAGACATACGAACATAAATATTTACAATCATCAGTATATTACATTACCCTCCATTGGGAGCCTGGCTAATCGTTAGTAAGGCTAGTCAGTCACTCCCTATATCTTGAAGGCATATTAAATTGTTGCATTGCACTATATAGCTGCTTAACACAATGTTATCCAGCAGTGCTTTGTTCCCATCACTGGGTTGCGAAGACTAGCTTATGGTTGAGATGTCAATGTGCTAACCACACATTACATCTTTTCTGGTTAATGATCATTCACCTCTGCTGATTCAGTCAAGTGGATGTGAAACTGGCAACCAGCTGGTAGGCCTAAGCCCACATAGGGCTGTTGAGCCATTGACAAACAAAATATTCAAAAAGTGTTTCGTTTTTGGAGTGAAAAATTGTGACTTTGAAAGAATGGATCACAACCTAAATTTTGGACTTCTTTTCTAAATTTGAAGAGGGACAGTTTTGGAATTAAGCCTGTTGAACGTTTAGTTGAAATTAAGTATTATGAGTACATTACTGAATAAATAAATAAATGAATAAATAAATAATAAGCAATGAATGAAAACATTATTCCTGAAAATTTCATCATGGAATTCAGTACACGTTTAATTGAGAACTATGTCAAAGACGAATAAGTTTAGGCTACATCATTTCAAATATCTCCCTATCTAATGCCAAGCGTCAAATTAAATGAATCTGAATATATAAATATTGATTGATTGGCTGCCTTTATGTATTTCCTTTTGCTCTTTTGTACTTCCGGATGCTGAGTGAAAGGTAAAGTAAGGTAAAGTCACAAACATTCAAGACTGCTCTTGCATAGGTAAAAGACACGAAATAAGCGAGGTGGTTCCTGCCCGTAAGGGTCTCCCCACCCAGGGACCTGACATCTTAGGGACTGGAAGTAAGAGAAATAAGGGGAGTAGGATGACGCTAGTTTCCGGACGGACTTTTAGCGGTGTATTTGAAAACATCGTAATTTGATAATAATTACAGCTGATTCTGATTGAATAGCGGATGGTTCAAAAGCTTGATAAACGCATAACGATATTAGATCAATGATATTGAAGAATAATCCAAAAGTTTGATACACGCGTAACGATATTAGAAGTTAACCATTATTAGTGAATTAGATAATAATCATTCTAACCTGTAGTAGAGAATCACACCTATAGCAGAATCCAATTCAACTTGTCAGAAATCAGCTGTTTCAAAGAGCAATATCACAATACTTAACCTACAAATGCTGAATCTCGCAGATTATTGAAAAGGTCTTTCAAAAAGTTATTCTTTGAAAGGTCTTCTTTAAAAAGGTCTCTTAAAGACTTTAAAGGTTCTTTAGACTTTCAAGCCTTTCGATTATTGTGTCGAAATCACTGTTTAAAATTATTACTGGATCAGCTGACTTATGACAAGTTAATTGGCTCCTGCTATACTTCTACTCAAACCAACCTCAAAAACAAAGAATCTAACAAAAATGTTATATTTTGCCGTAAATATTAACCATATTCTCTCAACAGTTTTGATTTATACCGCAAAATATACCATAAACTTTTAAAAGTCTTTAAAAGTCTTCTCGAGACTCAGCCTACACCCCTTTTCAACATAGGGAAGATACAATACTTCCACTCCGTCTATGACAGCCCCTGTCCCCACCGATAAAAAGCCATACGAACATAGATATTTACAATCATCAGTATATTACATTACTACAAGTTATCTCATGGCAGTGCTTTCATTTATTTATTCATTCCTTGCCCTATTGCATTTTAGTGAGTCAAATACAACAGAATTTACCGGACAGATTGGTGCGCGACCGCTTGCCGTAGGAGGGGCCGCGGCTGCCGGCTGCGGCGGCGGCAGCATTCTTGGCGTCTTTGAGCCGCTTGTCCTTGGCGGTGACCCCGGCCGCCACCGACATCTCGCACCAGTGCTGCTCCAGCTCGGCCCAGTTCTTCGTGGGACCGTCGCCGCAGCGCAACTCTCTCGGCTCACTGCTACTGGTGTCGTCGCCCCTATCACTCGCTCCGTTTGCACCTACCACAACACATTTCAATAAACGAATTTTCATCTCAAGAATTTATTTATTCATTACAATATAAAGCGGATACAACAGGATAACCCCTAATATGTTCCGTTATTACACAATGAAAATTGAATAAATGTACATTTACAAAACAAAAGTAACATTAGTAATTGATAATTGTTAATGATTTTGACGTTTTAAGACAACCAAATAAAGTAAAATGCACATTCACATTTCAATCTCAATAACTTATCTGTCTATTACAATGTAAATCTTGTAATATTACAAGATTTGTAATATTTTGTAAATAAGGCGGAAACAACAGGTCAACCACTAACATGTTCCGTTATTACACAATGAAAATTGAATAAATGTACATTTACAAAACAAAAGTAACATTAGTAATTGATAATTGTTAATGATTTTGACGTTTTAAGAATTTTAATCAATCTCATTGTGATACAGCTTCATGAATTTTTAATTAATTTTAGCTATTAAAAATTAGCAAATGCTGTAACGTATCCCGAATTGATATGTGGGATAAAGTGTTAACGATTTATTGTTCTAAGAATTTCGTTTTGTGACATAGCCTTATGTATGACTGTACCTTCTGGCTGAATAAATTGATTTAATTGATTCAACTAACAATGAGAAAAATTATTAAGAGCTGATGTAATGATGAAGATAATGGTGATGATTGATACTCCATTTATTTATTACACACACATACATCAATACAGTTCGAAAGATAGAAAATTAATTCATATCCAAATAGGATTACAAGATTTGTACATTCATCGTATGGTTATTACAGTAGGCTATAATATTAGGTTAAATTACAATACGTATTTACATACTTACATCAATACAGTTCAAAAGATAGAAAATAAATTCATTTCCAAATAGGATTACAAGATTTTTACTTTCATCGTATGGTTATTACAGTAGGCTATAAGATTAGGTTAAATTACAATACGTATTTACATTAAAATTACAATACAGATGAGGTGCGATTCCCTCAAGAATACTTTATCTTCAAATATATTGATAGAGCAATGTTCTAGTGGTATACCTTGAGCTATACAACACGATTTAAATCAATTGAATATATCACATGAATTTCAGTTATCTTGCACTATATATACTGTGGACTATATCAGTAGTACTGTTGAATAGTAGCCTACTATAAAATGTATTGATCATACAAATGACCAATAACCCCGGTCGTACACCGGAGCAATAAGCAATAGGCAACTAGCAACATTTGGATCATATGATTGTCAACTCCATACAAACCAATAGTTCAATGCACACCGACACAGCTGCTTTAGGTGTGCAGTGGACACCTAAAACATACCAGTCAACAAACTGGTTTGCCTCCCAACACCTATAGCTCAAGAACGGCTTCACCTTATCTACTATTCTTGGAAGGGCAATGTACAGCACTATAGAAAATGAATACTTGATCGTTAAAACTTGTTGAAATAGATATTATTTTCAACTAATTACTTTCACATTTTGAATTTTCCCGTCGATATGAAATCATCTTCAGTATAATGTAAATAGTTATCACTGTTTTGGTATGAGATGCGAGATTTTATAGTATTACATTTTACTTACAAATAAATAAATGAATATTATACATTTTGAATTTTACCGTCAATCTAAAAACATTTTCAGTTTCAAGTAAATATTTTTCACTGTGTTAGTATGAGAATTTTTATATAGTACATTTTGTTAATTTTTTTGTATGGTTATTCCACATTTTGCCACTTACCAGAAATCATCCTGAGTATATCGGCAATGGTAGTGTGTACGCTGAGATGGAGCAGCCTGGACACGTGACGGGGATGCGTGGGCGTGATTACGCCACTGCTCTGCATGCCCTGCACACTCACGTACACCTTTTCACTCTCAAGCAGCAGCTGCAGAATCATGCGTCGCGTTACGCCCGATATTCCGCCTGTTTCTGTTGACAAATATTCAAACATTAGCCTGCAATATTGGATTACCGAGAGAAACACAAGATTGTATTAGAATAATCAACAATCTGACGATTGTCTGTCAATCTGTCGACTGCGGTCAAAACACGGAAAATCAAAACTAAATCTTGAAACAATCTGTAGGCAGTGGGATACCATCTTCCCACTTTCATATCAATTGCAGAATTAGTAGGCTGAAGTACTAACCGAAAAGTCAAAAATAGATACAAAGTGATGCTCCAAACGTTTATTAGTAATGAAAGTGGGGAGATAACAGTATCACAAATCATACATTGTTGGGTAAGTTAGGTTGCAGCAAGCAATATAAATTTTAATCCAGGATGAGTAAAATGCTAACCAAATGAGATAAGCTGATTTAAGATAGTTGATCCCTGTTGGTGCAACCCAACAAGAAAGGAATGAAATTATTCACTCTGTTGTTGGAAATTGATTATATCTCGCTGCCCTAAAAGGATTCAACTATTTTGTATAGAAATGTCTAGGCCTATAAGCAGCGACTACTAGCTGAATGACAATAATAATGAATTATCATTCAAATTTTGCCTGATAAAAACTACACCAAGAGAGTTATTTGTTCCATCTTCAATACAAAATAATATAGTATATACAAAATAATATAATATCTTCAATATACAAATAATAATACGTTTAAAAAAATACAAAATAATACTATTTATTCATCTTGTCAATTTGAAAAATTAAATGTTTCAACAGCGTTACAGTAACTTCATCAACCTAGTCTTAACAGATAACTTCAATATTATTAAATTATCTTTTAATTTTTGTCTAATAAGAACTACGCTAAGAGAGTCAACTTCTTTGTGCTATTTTCAATAGGAAATACAATTATATGGTTATTCTTCATCTAGACAATTTGAAAAATAGACTTTTTAAACAGCGTTACAACAACTTCAACAACCTAGTTGTACCAGATAACTTCAATAGATTATCCTTCTACTTTTGCCCAGTAATAAAAACGAAATTCAACTTCTTTGAGTATCTTCAATGCAAAATACTAATACATAATTATTATTCATCTTGACAATTTGAATAATAGTTTTTTTCAACGTACTAAACATCATCAACCTTGTCAACACAATTCGAAAATTGTTCATTTTCCTTAGCCCTAGCGCCCACTGAGGTGTAGTGGCGATAGCGTGGCAACACGCTAAATATAAACATATGAAACTAAATGAAAGCCCTCAGTGGGCGCTAGGGCTTACGATTCTTACCAGCGTAACCTACTAAATTCATATTGAAGCTGATATGGTGTTGTAGATCGATTCTTTTTCTATTGGTTGAATACAATACAAATATAGAAAGAGGCCACTGATAGTAGAGTAGTGGTATAGATGAAAGAGCTACATACTGTGATTGCTGGTTTTGTGCTGGGAAATGACATCGCTGAGTACTTTGGCCAGCAGCTTCTGGTTGGTGGGATGACACCAGCAGCAGCGGGCCAGAAATGACACTGTTGCTGATTCAAGCGAGTGCAGAGTGCTGTTCACGTCACACCTACAAAATCAATAAACAAAACACATTACAATTAAACTAGTAAAAATGTGCAGTCTAAAACAATCGAATTCATTAGTCAGGTAACCAATATTAGAACTATGAATAATGTGCAAAAAGACTATGAGAATTTTTTATGTAATGTGGTAGATATTCTATGATAAATTGAAAAATTGATCGAGAAAAATTACTAAATTTAAAGAAAACTACAGTGTTAATCTAATTCCCGGTTTCTCAGTCGTTCAATAAACAGTTTATGGATCCAATAGCAGTATTGAATCAATAAACATGTTTTCAAACGCAAAATTTTATTTTATTATAATTATAATTATTATTATTTCAATTATTAATAGTTAGTTAATTGTTCTTTAATTTAAAAATTTATAAATACTCGATAAATTTTGTGTCTACTAACCTTTTCTCGTTGGAGGGTTTGTTGCACAACAGCGATAGCAGCGGGCCCCAGAAAATGGATCCTTCAGGGGAGCCAAGCCAATCTCTCATCTGTCCTGCCATACACACCTCTTCAAGAAATTTCAGCATCACTCCCATTGCTTCAAAAACACAAAACAAACATCAATAAGCAAACAATATCAAGTGATAAAAATTAATTGAAATAAATGAATGAATCGAATAATTTATTTGAAATTTAGAAATTGTTTACTTTGTACTCTAGTTGCAAGTTATTGTATTGTTTTAGCTTCAATAAATTTATATTTTCTATTTATACTAAATACTCATCTGTATTATACAAATAGAACTGAGCAGAGAAAACGAACAAATGAAACACATTGAACAGAAACAAACATTATAAACTGCACGTTACAGGAGATCACAATTAGACCAAGACTTGAAGAGTTCTTAGATTGTGATGATATTATTGTTATTGACATTTAATTCCTTGAATATTAAAAAACATTTCAATATATTGTTAATATATTATTATTTATATATTGTATGTTTTATGACTGTTTTATTATTATGACTACAGCTAAGCTGATTTGACGTTGTCTATAACTGTTGCCATGTTGAATGAAAATAAAATCCTATTCATTTATAATTTGTCTATTTATAAAGCCTTTACAATAAAAATAAATATTATATTCATTTTATCTTCTGTTATTCCGACATACTTATTGAATAATAAGTTTTGTTAATCTGATTACGAATTAAGTAGTCTTATTCTAGTAAATTGATGAGTTTAGTAGTCTTACCATTAACACTGAAAACGTGGTTGCGTCCACTGGCCTTATCTGAATCTGTCATTCGAGACTGGTTTGCTGGTTCATTCTTGGATTCGGAGTTCTTTTTCTTCAAACAAAATCCTAGAATAACATCGAAAATGAAATTATAAATAATTCAATTTCCATAGCAATTGAAGATAAATTGAAAAAGACTTTATTGTAAATTGAGACTACCTTCATAATGAAGATATTATTTTAGAGCTAGACTTTCTTGTATATTGAGACTACCTTCATAATGATATTATTTCAAGAACGAGAATTTTTATTTCAAAAAAATATTATTTTAGAACTCTTTTGAATTGAGAAACAGAGAAACAGAAACAGAGTACATTACATATCAAAAAACATACATTTTTGAACATATTTAAACCATTGATTATAATTAATGATATGAGATAGTATTATACACTAATACCACAATAAAAGCAAATGAAATCCCCGAGGAAACCTGTGTGGGGCACGAGAAAAAAATAATAAATAAAAATAAATAATCTTAGACAGATGATACACAATACAATAGCAGAAAATAACTAAAACTAAGAAAATAAGTTTTTTTTATGCTGCAGCCGAGCAGCCATTATTATTATTACTTTTCACCTTTTAAAATTGATTACAATCCAACACTGCTGAATGATGAGAATCTTTGGCTAATCTTTCAAAATTCATTCTAAAAAGATCAACTTGAACGGCAAAAATATTGAATTACCTAGTAGCGCATGCGCAATGAGACTGGGCAGCCCCGAGTCGAGCAGATGCCTTGTGGCCGGTGGCGACTGACAAGCGGCCGCCACGGTCATCAGCTGGCCCTCGGACAGTGACAAGTTGTTCTGGTCCTGCAGCACCAGTCGATTGTACCACTCGGTGTCCGATGCAAAGCGATCGCTCTCCTGCTCCTCTCGCTTGCAGTCGTCTGTCTGGCTGCTTGTTTCTGTGTCTTTCCTGCAAGCATTCACAGTCAATTTATTATTTTTACAGAATATATTTCATTAAAAACTACTTGTTTTAACAGAACTATTTTGAATTTATTGTTGATTATTTGGAGGGAGAAAAAGTCGCAAAAACTAACAATTTACATACATTTTAAACAACTTGTTTTTACAAAACTATTTTAAATAACTGTTGATGAATTGCTTAGAGTCACCAGAAAAGGCAATAATATAAGCACATTTGGAACAAATAGTCAAATCACACCTCAGCTGTTTCGGTGTGCATTGAACTATTGGATTGTATAGAACAATCATATGATCCATATGTTACAAAACTATTGTTATTGCTTGAAGTTTAGAGGGGTTTACTTATGCGTGTTTCAATAATAAAGAATTTAATGCATTGCTTACACATTGCGTTTTCAGTGTTATTTCTGGAATTTTTAGGAATGGACATGCTTATTGAATTTATCCTTATAAATGGTATTATAAATGATATTAGAGTATTATGTTATTATAAATTGCATTTATTCTCATAAATTATTAATACTGTATAATAATTCTTATGGGTCGACTAGCAGCTGAAGGGTGGCTTACTATCGGCTAGTACCCATAGTTCTCGAAGAATTTATTAAAAATTGATAGAAATAAATGAAAATGCAATTTATAATTCTATTATATCATTTAAAATAATATTAAAAAGAATGAATGAGCGTTTTCGTAACTAAATTTTTAGAAATTAATCACTGACACCTGTGCATAAAAAGGCACAACTTCATTCCCAAGTCACACGGATCTTCAAGTGTAATAATTGTTAGTTAATAGTTGAAAAATAATTTTACATTGTCACTGATAGTGAGTCACTGACACTGATGAACAGTGTCAATAATTGTTTGGTCTTTTGAATGACGTTATAGCCAAGTTACATGGTTTACATTGTGAATATGAATTAATGGATGTATAAATAAATTAAAACAGGATGTGTTTTAATCTATTTAATATAGATTAACAAATAATAGATTTATATAGATTAACATAACAAAGCCAGCGGAAACAGACCTGAAAATAACAAAAACTGTTAATTTGAAATTTTATGAGTCATGAAAATAGAGTACCTATAAGACTCACCTATCATCAGAAATGGAAGCCTGTGGACTAGAAGTACAAATCGGTACCAGTATATTCATTCTTTGTAGTAGAGTCGGGAAAAGAGCTGGATTGATATAGCACATGGAGCATAGTACACTGTCGATAGCTTTTTTCAAACAGCTATGTGGGCTCAGCTTCAAAGTCCATTCGTAAACAGAGCTGGAAAAGAAAAAGAAAATCTTATTATTTTCGACTGTTTTGCCTGGAATATTAAAGTTGAGTCAAGAGTTCTTAAAATTTAGCAATGAATTTTTTAAAACAATATTAGACCTCATGGACATTCTAGGCTAATAAATATTCTATGAAAATTTTGTGAAATATGAAATGAAACGCTTAATTGTGAAACACGTTAAAAAATAATACTGTTAGTACCACATTCTTTTTAGCTACATAGTACCACAAATTCAATGAATTTTACATCTACAGTTCACTTGTTTTGTCCAACAAAATAAGAAAGGATCAAGAAATACCATTCAATATTTTTCTCAAATACAGTAGTAAAAAATGTTCAAATACCTGAAAAGTGGTTGTGTTATCATTGACGGCATATCACAGTTAATATTTCTCTCGTAGCAAGTCCAGAGAATTGAAGCAAGACATTGGATGTATGCGGTGCTCAGTTGATTCTGAAACAAGCAAGCAATTTATTAATTTTATTAATAATGATAATTTAAAAAAATAATTTTAGTTAATTTTATTCACTTATTTTTCAATCCTTATAACATTACAAATCAATAAATCTTTTAAAATACACAGCGAAAATGAATTAATCATAATTACACCAAGTAGAACATAAGTGACTACTTTCCAAAAGAGCGACCTCGAGCTTGGGAAAGGAGCAGCCGTACTTTGGCGTGCTACAATAGCAATTAAAACTAAATCCTTTCAACAAACATAGAATCAGTAATAAGATAGAAGATCAATCATTAAATCAATACATTTATGATCATATATTTCTAATAATTATAGTTGAATTAGAACATTATAATCAAGCTACTTTTAATAAAATCAGGATACGAGGGAAAACGCTTTTGGAGATGTGAAAGTAATATTATTATATAATATCTTAGAAAGTAAGACCCGAAAAGTTCCACCCGACGCTGAGAGGCAGAAGGGTCCGATGAAGAAGAAGAAGAAGAAAGTAAGATATGATTTTATATTTTCAAAATTAATATTATTCGACTTGATAATTTATATCTAAAGAAAGAAGGTGCTCAATATAATGAAAGGAAAATTAAAATAACCTACATAAATTAAGTACATAATTCAATTAAATACAATAATATAATAACAATCTAATTCTTTTTACTAATTCCATTAAAATATAAACATCAAATAATATTATGTCAACAACCTAGTCACCCAAATAATATGGCATCTACTCTAGTACACAGGTCCAATACATATCAACTATATACTAGGTTAATTTCGTATGAGTAGGTTAATTTCCGTTAATTACGTTTATTGCTTGATATGTGTGAAGTTTATCAAATTTTGTAGTTGATATCTTATGCGTTTTTTCATTCTATTTTTTAAAGGAAATGAATTTATCCATTTATTTACCTGTACAGTGGTAGCAGCTTGGTGCAGCCACTCGAGCATAGTGGCCAATCGCTCTTTGGTATAGGCGTCATCGGTGGTGCCCAGTTTAAACAGCAACCCTACAACCGACTGCACAGCGCTGGACAAACTGCCTCCGTTGCTAAGCAGCACCTGGATGAGCTGCAGCCCCAGCTGCTGGCTGTGCAGCCCGAGCGTGAGCAGCACGGATTCGGTGACTGCGGGTGGACTGGCTGCAAGCAGCAGGCTGCAGCAGGCGGACAGCAGACGCTCGCCGGTCGAGGCAGCTGCGTCCAAGATGGCCGTCTTGAGCGCCGGGTCGGTGGGCGCGGTGAGGCAGTGGTGCAGTAGCCGCAGCCAGCCGAGGCTGCTCTGCGTGTAGCGGCTTGGACGACTGCAAACACGAAAACAATTCATAGGTTACTTACGATGCAACTACAATGACAAAGGTTGAAAAATAATAGAACACTATAATAGCCTTTCTGGGAGAATGTACACAGAAACCACAAAATGAAATCAATTGAATAAATCATTCACAAGAATAACGGCCGATTGCACGAAGCAAACTAAGTTTCATCGCCGTAAAATGAAGTCATTTCATCGAGCCAAGGAATAGATTCTCCTCTTGAGCTCTGTTATAAGACATATTTCTAAGGAAGTTGATACATTTGGTGTTCGTTCAATAGTCATAAAAACAGATCATTCAATTAAAAAGATGAAAAATTGAAGATGTCTCAATAAGCAGCCAATCTACAAGAATGAATTGAAAAATTAATTAATTGCAATGATTCAAAGACAGAGTATAAAAATAATGGAAGAGAAAAAATAAAAATAAGTAAACAAATACTTCATAGGGAAAAGACAACATCTTATTTTTTCTTTTAGTTTTAAAATTTTTTCGATCATATTATAATCCTACTTAAAAAAGGGACAATATAATGGTAATAACTTGATATCACTTGCTTTACATCATATGTTCGAATGAACGTATTATTGGATTCCAGGTTTTCCTAATTAAAATGATACCATTCAACAGTATATGTATTTTGAAAATGTAATGCAATGCAAATTTGAAATTGTTATGTTGTGGAATAGCAATAATTGACAAAAGTTCAGGCTACTGTTTGTCAAATGTGAAGAAAACAGATGATAGAGAAAGTGATAAAAGGAAAATTCCGATTATAAAAGAGAGAAAAAAAGAAGGTAGACAGAGTCAAAGGAATAGAATAGAATGACTGCCTTTATTTAACCTGGGAGGGCGAAGTTAGGGCGCAGTCGGCCCTCTCTTACACTTAACCCTCAAATACAATACTAATAATACAGAATAAAAAGATAACAAAAATAAGCAACTGTTCAAGTGAAACAATAACAAGTGAAACAATAAGGAAGATAGAATTATCGTTCAACTTTAATGAATAATGCCAATAGGTACTATTACATCTACAACTACAAGAATGTAGGTATGATATAACAGAATAATAAATTGATAAATGCACTCACCGAGCATCGGGCAAATCAGAATCGCCGAACGTAGTGGCACCCAACAGTTTGATCTGAGAGAGGCCGATGTTGGACGAGTCGCGCGGTTTGTACAGCCTGAGCAGGACTGCGGTGACCACTTCGGGATGCGGCAACGTCAGTCGCACAAACGTCAGTCCGCTGGTGTTGAACGGCGCCGCAACGGGCACGAAACTGCCCCGTCCGTCCCGGCTGATCTCCACGCTCACGCCGCTCGGACACGCTGCAATCGACGACTCTTTTGCAATTAAACATTCACTGTCAGCATCATTCCAGTCATAACAGTCACATTCAACAACAAAATACAACCATTTACTGTTTCAAAAACATAGCGAATTTTAATAAAAACCAATACTTTCGAATATTTACAAAACTAATTATTTTTCAACTTTGGTAAAGGACATTTGTACAGTAATAGCAATGTCCACATTTGGTAGATTTTTGTGAGCTGCACAGCATGCTGCATATTATGCTGAAGCATTGGTAGCATGCTGTACACAGCACACAAAATCGACCAAGTGTGGACATTGCTATTACTGTACAAATGTCCTTTACCAAGGTTGAAAAATAATTGATTTGGAATAGAGTATTGTAAATAAACGAAAGTAAATGGAATGAATACTGAATGCGAACACCACCTTCATTTCAAATACAGTAATCAAAATTAGGAAAAGAGAGCGTTTTGAACTGTGTGTTAGTGATTTTGTTCCTACAAGTTATTAATACTTGCTTGAATAAATATTAATAATCGTAATTGATGAGTTACATTTTCATTCATCATAACCACGAGAGGTACCAAATCAAAAGACTCTACAATACTGCACTTCACCGACATGAAGACAGTTCAAATCGGCTGGAAGTTTAAAATTTATCAATTCATGAATATTTTATCGTTCATTGTCGATTAGCCATTAAACGTGTGGATGAGAGAAGTAGGAATTTTTGTTATTGTTTACTAAATTAATCACTTATTTCCAAGACAAAGACTGAACAATACAGAGTTAAAAAGTATAGTAACAGACCAAAACATTCAGCAGAAGTAATATACAACTTAATGAAAGAAAATTAATAAGATCTTTAATTAATCTTAATTAAAGAAAATTATCTTTAATCAATCTTAATTAAAGAAAATTATCTTTAATTAGTAATCTTAATTAATTAATTTTAATTAAAGAAGGATAATAAAATAGAATATAATAGAAGAGACCAACAAATATTAATAACAATGGAAATACAAAATATAATAAGAGCAAAAATGAAATGAGCTTCGACCTTTGAGGGAAAAATTATCAGTAGAATTTGAAAATGAATTTGGAGAATTAAACAAATTGCATTTTTAATAATAGGTGGTTGAATTGGAATAAGATAAAGCGGGAGAAAAGTGGATGATCCACTTGATCTTTCCAGTGGGAGACTCCCATTGATCACTGTGTAATAAAAGTAAAATTCTCTTCTCTTCAAAAAGACTAAGGGCCGGTTCATGAGCTCGGGATTTAGCCAAGTCCTAGACTAAAACGGGTGGCTATCGTAGTATCGACAAACGTTTGTCTCGACAGGTTAGTGGGTTAGCAGCATAGAGAGCCCTTAGTACATAGTGTCGAGGCTAACGTTTGTCGATGCTACGGTGGCCACCCGTTTTAGTCTAGGACTTATCTAAATCCCGAGCTCATGAACCGGCCCTTAGTTTGTTCAATCCAATCTTAGTCATTTTAGAAATACAGTAAGGGCCGGTTCCTGAGCTCGGGATTTAGCCAAGTCCTAGACTAAAACGGGTGGCTATCGTAGTATCGACAAACGTTTGTCTCGACAGGTTAGTGGGTTAGCAGCATAGAGAGCCCTTAGTACATAGTGTCAAGGCTAACGTTTGTCGATGCTACGGTGGCCACCCGTTTTAGTCTAGGACTTGGGTAAATCCCTAGCTTATGAACCGGCCCTAAGAATGTTATTATAGAAGCGAAAATAAATGGAATATTCCTTATTGGAAATTAATATGGAAGTTATTGCTTTGATTCGAGAATGTATAAAAATTCTTATACATTTTTTGCCTTTTTCAAATGTGATCCGGTTGCGTCAACTATTTTTTTTCTTGAGGGTGATGCCACATGAGTTCTTGGCTTGTGCGTGGGTAATGAGAGTGGTGATGATGAGAGATGACGACTGTTTTTAGGCTCCTCCAAAAGACGGGAGTGGCCGTTTCTGTCAAAATCCGTTCCGGAAACTGTATTCGATCTTGGAAACTTTGGATTATCAGACAGGCGCTTATCGCCCTTGGCTACGGACCACTCCATTATTATTTTTATAGGAAATGAAGTGGAAATACTTACTAGCGAGCGATGATAGATGAGGCTGAATGTGCACGGCCTTGAGTAGGACGGCGCAGGGCAGCGTGATGGTGAGCTCGACCCAGCTCTCCTCGGCGTAGAAGTGGTAGGACCAGGCGGGTGTGCGTGCGCGTCGGTGCGGCGGTGCCGGCTGAATTAGCACGTCGGCCGACTGCGATGTCGGATTGCTTGAGCAAATTATACCTATAAAAAACATTAAAATATAAAACAAATACTAATACACTGCTATCCCTCTCAACCTCAAGCAAGTCATTACTGCATACCTAAGAGTCAAATAAATAAAGAGAAATAAATTTAACACTATGCTCATGCCTATATGTTACATATTTTTTATATGTTCAATGACGCATTCATGTACATAAATTGTATGTGTTGAATAAAGAGTTTGATTGATTGATTGATTGACTGTTTTCAGAAATATTGTAGAATTTCTCCATAATGAAATAAAAACACAGATGTTGTCTTCTTAAAAACTAAAAACTTCTTTAAAACTAATGTTGTATAAATAAAACTAAGTAGAAGAAGACAACATCTGTGTTTTTATTTCATTAAAGAGAAATATCTAAAAGTTGTCTTTTTCTCTCACTATCGGATACCAAGAAAGTTTGTTCCAAATCATTGTTTGAACTATTAACTTCAAATTATATGAATAATTTGTAGCTAATTGAATTTTTTCATGATTATTTGCCCTTATGGCTGGATTTCACGATTCCAGTAGACGTTCAGGTTACTGGAGGCAGGTGGATCATATATGATTGTCTACTCTATTCAAACAAATAGTCCAATGCACAACTGTCAGTGTTGTTCAGGTTACTGGAGGCAGGTGGATCATAAATGACCGTCTATTCTATACATACAAATAGGGCAATGCACACTGACTGTTGTGCATTGGACTATTTGTTTGTATAGAGTAGACGATCATATGATCCACCTGCCTCCAGTAACCTGAACGTCTACTGGAATCGTGAAATCCAGCCATTAATCCTTTAAAACTCTGCTCTGCTTCTTCTAATTTTCTTGTTGATTTTTCAATACCTATAGCCTGAAATTTTGCTTTTTCTCCGTCTATTTTATCGCTCTTCTTATATATTTACAGCTAATTTATAAGATATTCACACACTAACCGTGCATGCAACCGTGCTCTCGTATGTTCAACTGTATTATTACGAAACATGTCTAATGTGTTGGTAGCTTACAAGACAGTTGTTCATTTCAATATTACTTTATTGAATGAAATTTGATCGTTTACAAACACGTTAAACGGTTAAACCAAAAATACTTCTGAAGCCAGTTGCACGAAAATCCAATTGAGTTGAACAGTGATAAAATTATGTTAACTAAAGCGATGCAAGCATTGCACGCCGAGCCATTTTTATACAGGTTTTTATATATGTAAGGAAAAATATATAGGATTTGAAATCTGTTCTAAATCATATTTGTTTGTCAATGGCTCAACAGCCCTATGTGGGCCTAGGCCTACCAGCTGGTTGCCAGTTTCACATCCACTTGACTGAATCAGCAGAGGTGAATGATCATTAACCAGAAAAGATGTAACGTGTGGTTAGCACATTGACATCTCAACCATAAGCTAGTCTTCACAACCCAGTGATGGGAACAACGCACTGCTGGATAACATTGTGTTAAGCAGCTATATAGTGCAATGCAACAAATCATATTACAATCAATAAATTGAAACACAAGTCATAATAAACTATTCAATTAAAAAAAAATCATGATATATCGCTAATATTGAAGAAGAAATTTTCGAATATCCAATTATCCTGTTCCCTTATCATCAATCTACCCTCAAAGAGAAAACTATTTAATCATGCTAAGAGAACTAACAAACTAATCTGACGTCAAGGCGATGAAATTTAATTATTGGATTTGCTTTCAACATTGGATTTGCCATTGAAGCTAAACTAATAAATGAAAAGTTGTAAGCAAAACGGATAAATTACAACTACCTAGGGGCGCAAAGTTGACCATGGCGTCATGCGACTCGAGCTGCACAGCCGTGCCGCCATTGGCATTGCCGTTGTGTCCGTTGTTGTTGTTGTTGTTGTTGACGGCGGCCGCAATGGCATGCGCGGCATAGCCGCTGTTGTTGGCATAGCCGCTAGTCGTGGTGCCGCTGGCCGCAGCCTGGCCGCCACTGCTGCTGCTGCAGCCCTTCTTGTGGTGCGATGATGACGTCAGTGGTGCACAGTTGGGTATCTGACTCAAATACTGCATTATAACGGACACGGTACTAGGGTGTGGACTGATTAGCATGCCGGTTGTTTCCACTAGGTTGGCGCTCATCGTTTCTATGCCAGACATCTCCAGAAGTTCGCGTAAAGCCTGGTCTGAGTCCAACACCTGCAGTACTAGCCATTGCAGCGGCTCTGTTAGACCACCTGCACATAACATGAAAGGAACCAATACAATACGATGCAACGGACATGGAATAAAATACACCTTACATAGATTGCTATGGATATTATTGACAAGCTAAAATGAATCTGCAATGATACACTTGACTCACTGAGCAAGCGAAAATCAAATACAAACTAGATTAATCAAATATACTGAGGCAAAGCTGATAGAAGAAAGCAAAAATCTTATATAAAACCAGAATTGATTCAATTTAAAACAAGATTTAAAAAGTATGTTTTTTTTCAATTTTAATTCACCACTCAACATCACAGGGATGAGGGGCACGTCAATGCTGATTACTATATAGTAGTATAGCTCACAATACAGTGATAAACACGAGCAAAAGTAAACTAAAAAAATAAAAAGGAAATAAAAGGTGAAGCTAATATGCAATATTATAATTTATCTGTATTGAGCTGTAATAGCTCATAAATCAGAATCAGTAAACTGAACAATCCTCATGAAAAAAATTAATGAATTATGTCATTTCATGCAAGAACTGGTTAATTGCAAATCCAGGTAGGTTTTGAATGATGCTTAGAAAATTGAATAAAGTCAAAATCAATTTAGTTGAGTGAAGGCGACAATCGATTGCAATGTCCAAGATGGACGCTTGATCAAAATGATGTTTTTTATAATCATAAATTCCATTGCAAATCTTAAAACAAAATACGTAGAAAACATCTGTGAGAAGAATCATTTACAATTTTAAAGCTTTAGGCTAGGCGTACACTGGTTAGTTAAGACAAGACAAGACGAGATTTGTCACGTTTAGTCACAGTACTTCACTTCACAAAGATGCTTATGAAGCAACACACACCGCTTAGTCATTGCATCGGTGTGTGCTGCTTCATAAGCAGATATGTGAATTATTGTGACTAATCTCGTCTTGTCTTGTCTTGACTAACCGGTGTACGCCTAGCCTTATTCAATTCATATAGACCTACCTCAAATATAGTATTCAAGCTTCCAGAGAAGAATGTGGAGAGTAATGTGTAATAAGTAATGTGGTTAAATAATTGGGCCTAGCATACTGTTAGTAAAGAATTCTATGGAAATATATAATGAAAACACTGGAATGTAGTCAAAAAATATCACTGTATTTAGTAGAATTTACAAACATGTTTCGGTTTCAACCTACAAACTTTTAGTTTCATAGTACACTGAAGTTGGCACAATGATGCCGAAACAAGTTTGTAAATTCTACTAAATACAGTGATATTTTTTTACTACATTCCAGTGTTTTCATTATGTATTATAAATATCACAACATCTCACCAGACACTGTGTCAGAAATTCTATGGAAAACGATAGATAAAAACTGAAATTTTAACAAAAAATATGGAAATAGAGACTAGCTTACACGTGGAAAGATGTGTGAACAGTGGCTTCAGTATGAGCTTGGGGTCGGTGGCTTTTGCAGCCAGTGTGGAGAGCAGTTGCAGCAGGGCATCACCGATTGAGACCGGATCGCCGCCAGAATCGGACGAGTCCGGACTGAACGGGCCGTGGAACATGGAGAACGTCGACCGGACACATCCGCCCAGGCCTCCAATCAGCTGTGCCATTGTTTGTTCTTGTTGCACGACTGCAAAAACGATGAGAAAAATCTTCAGCTTACATTCTTACATTATATTGTATTTTCTATAACATCTAGTGATAAAACAGTCGAATTAATTATACAGATTTTTTTTAAAGGCCAACTGAACACTATACAGCTTGTTATGAAACTCAGCCATAGGCTTGATTCAATATTTATGCAACAATAGATTTCAAAATAAAGGTTACTTTACAAATTGAAAGCCAACTAGCAATATGACTAAATGCCTATCAACAGCTACGAAGGCGTACCAATTTTACATCTGATAAAATAAAAATCAATCTGCTAAAAGCTATTTAATGAAAAATTCAATCGTGAACTTTCCGGAGGAATAAGAATAGAATATTCATTTCCAGTTAAAAAATTGTGAGACTTCAATAATAGAAAGGTGAGCAATATGGAGATGCGAACCAGTTATCTGTATTACTAGAATAATTAATGAGGAGATAACAGTCTTCTACAACCATTCGTTGAAGAACTCTAATAGAGGTTAGATTTCTACTAACACAATCAGGAAATCAGCATTTGAGCAGGCTAGACTCTACTACATGACCAACAAGGAAGAATTTGGACATGTTATATTATTTCTACTTTTTCATATATTTTATAGGCCTAGTTGAAATGTAATATTTCAAAAATAATATAATACAAGACTGAAATGTCCAACAAAACTAGCCAATGTCAACTCAAGTTTTCATTAAATTTTTCACCAAAGGTTTCACGACCTAATTCGTTCGTAAGATAAAATCTCAGAAAATGGCTGTCTCACGCTAAACAGACAGATCAGCTGTAACTCTTAGGGCCGGTTCATGAGCTCGGGATTTAGCTAAGTCCTAGACTAAAACGGGTGGCCACCGTAGCATCGACAAACGTTAGCCTCGACACTATGTACTAAGGGCTCTCTATGCTGCTAACCCACTAACCTGTCGAGACAAACGTTTGTCGATGCTACGGTAGCCACCCGTTTTAGTCTAGGACTTGGCTAAATCCCGAGCTCATGAACCGGCCCTTAGTCCTATAGATTTGACAATTTTTCCGAAATTTCGATTGTGAAATACAAATACAAATTATGAATGTAATGTTAATACAATATCGAATAAAACTTTTCTAATCATAAAAACTTTCAAAAATTACTTCTAGTTATTACAGCTGATTAGTATTTTTAGCGTAAGGCAGCTCGTACACCGGAGCAATAAGCAATAGGCAATAAGCAACATTTGGATCATATTATCGTCTACTCTATAGGAACAAATAGACCATTGCACACCTAAAGCAGCTGTTTCGGCGTGCATTGAACTATTGGTTTGTATAGAGTAGACAATCATATGATAAATATGTTGCTAGTTGCTTGAGCAAATTATACCTATAAAAAACAATAAAATATAAAACAAATACAAATACACTGCTATCCCTCTCAACCTCAAGCAAGTCATTACTGCATATCTAAGGCAGCTCGTACAACGGAGCAATAAGCAATAGGCAATTAGCAACATTTGGATCATATTATCGTCTACTCTATAGGAACAAATAGACCATTGCACACCTAAAGCAGCTGTTTTGGCGTGCATTGAACTATTGGTTTGTATAGAGTAGACAATCATATGATAAATATGTTGCTATTTGCCTATTGCTTATTGCTTCGGTGTACGACCGGGGTAAAAGTTTTCCTCTGTCAATTTTACTTGGCTAACAAACAAGTGAGCATCAACTGACCGAAATCAGCGACACACTTGGCCTTGACGAGAAGTGGAGGGGGGTCGGTGGCGGCGGCGGAAGAGTGCGCGGCCGCCTTGTGTTCGTCGGTCTGCGACGAGGCTGCGGCCACACCGGGCGCGTCCAGCGGCGTCTGCACCAGATTGGTGATGAGGCGGATGATGACAATCAACAGGTGCTCCCAGGACGGATTGTTGAGCACAAAGGTGAGCGACGAGCCGCCCGCCGGCACCGCCTGCTGCTGCTGATGCTGATGATGACTGCTGCTGCTGCTCGCGTGCTGGCTGGTCGGTTCCGCCACTCCCCCTCTCCCCTTCATGCCTTCCGCGTTCAGCACGTAACGCTCGATTAGCACGCCTGCAATCAGCAGAAAAAACAATGAATACTCAGATCAATGTATAATCAGATTCATTTAATTTGACGCTTGGCATTAGATAGATAAATAGATAGAGGTATTATTTCTTGACGTTGCTGATAACCATAGAGTACGATGGCAAAGAAATAATATCTCTATCTATCTATCTATAGCAGGATGCAATTAACTTGTCATAAATCAGCTGATCGACGAGCATATGATCACAATACTTAACCTACAAATGCTGAATCTCGCAGATTATTGAAAAGGTCATTTAAAAAGTTATTCTTTGAAAGGTCTTCTTTAAAAAGGTCTTTTAAAGACTTTCAAGCCTTATGATTATTGTGTCGAAATCACTCTTTAATTATTACTGGATCAGCTGATTTATGACAAGTTAATTGGCTCCTGCTATATCTGTTACTCGACTAACAGATATAGTAACAGATCTAATGTATCTACAGATATAGTTACGCTCGATTAGCACGCCTGCAATCAGCAGAAAAAAGAATGAATACTCAATGTATAATCAGATTCATTTAATTTGACGCTTGGCATTAGATAGATAAATAGATAGAGGTATTATTTCTTGACGTTGCTGATAACCATAGAGTACGATTACAAAGAAATAATATCTCCCTATCTATCTAATGCAAATCGTCAAATTAAATGAATATAGCTGTTACTGGACTAACCATCTAAACTCCGTATAGTTCAGTACTGCGGTGTACAGGTAGTTCCTCACAGCGCCGAGTTTATTTCGCCTTTAAAACCCCTTAAACAATAATTTTCTTCCAAAATACGAATAAAACCTGCACATCCAGGATCAATAACCTTCCTTTTGGCGCAAACCACATCTAAAATGTCCCAATATAATGGTCAAAGTGGCTGTCATAAGTTTTAGAAAAGTATTTTAATATATAAGGATTGAACTTATGATTAGGCTATCTATTAAAGATTATGTTACTCTTCTATCACAATGTAACACCATTCAATTTTTCCAACACATTTTCAATTTTTTTAATGCCACTAATAATATGAATTAATAACTGAAAATGTTTGAAAATTGGATGTTTGTAAATTATATAAAATAAATCATTCATCTATCTACTTGAAAATGAGCAATGTCAATACACGTGTCAGTAGTGCTTCTATTTTAATGTGTTCAAGGAAACCAACAGTAAATACATTCCGAATGAGACTGACACTCTTCTGAGATTAATGTCGATAAACACAATCACAATACATAATCAAACATAAACATAAAGATGCTTTAAATATAAGATATGAGAAGTGAGGGCCTATATTTTCCAATCATAAGTATTTTAACCGGGTATTTAATTCGACAGGAGTTCTAGTAGTTAGGAAATGATTTTGACTGAATATAAAAAAGACTGAAGTACAGTAAAAATAATTTAAGAGGTAAAATTAAAGTACAGTTAAAAGATAAATATAGAGGAAGTGAGAGTTAATTGAGAATTTTTCTAGGATGGCGATGAATACACTTCAAGAGCGTAGTGGGGGAGTTTTGAAGCCTGTTTAGCCAAAATCCTAAAAAATTCTACTCTACATGAAATTATAGAAGTAATTCCATGAAATGATTTTATAACAAGTAATTTCACGGAAGGGATCGGGGTAGATTCATTAATTATATTAATTTTAATTGACCAGCAATATTCATTTTTTTTCATCATTGCATCTTTTATTTATTCTCAATTAATTCAATTTCTAAATGGTAAAATGATTTGATTTTAGTTGTAGTTTTCATTTTTTCTCTATTTGCTTCTTATTATCTTTCTTTTTCACTATTTTGCTTATTTCTAAAATTTAATATGTATTGAATGACCCGAAATTGTAATTATTTATTTTCAATAAAATTGAATTGATTTGAACTAATATTTCTTTCTTTCTGAGGATGATGCCCACATGAGCTCTAGGCTTGTGCGTGGGTAATGAGTGGGGTGATGATGAGATATGACGACTACTTTTTAGGCAGTCGGGACCGACGGCTTAACGTCTCCTCCGAAAGACGGGAGTGGCAGTATTTGTCAAAAATCCTTCCGTCAACCAGGCTCGAACCCTGGCCCAATGGATTTTATCTGACTGCTGATAACTTAATCAGTCTGACGCCTTAGCCGCCTCGGCTACGAACCACTTGGATTGCCATTTAAAAATAATAAACTCATTAAACATTTATTGCAATTTTGAAGATAAATAAAAAGAATTGACAGACAACACTGACCAACAGCCTGCAGAATGCCGACAGCCGTGCTGAGATTGATGTTGGGAAAGTTGAGATGCAACAAGAGCAGAATGAGTCCGGTCTGTGCGTCCAGGGGGCCGTAGAGTGCGGCAATGGCGCCGCCCTCGCTCACCAGGCCAAACACCAGCTGCAGCAGCAACTCCTTCAGCCTGTTGCCCAGTGCACTGGTGCCCGACACCACGTCGCAACGCATCTCCAGCCGGACCAACAACTCGTGAAGGCTGTTGCACACTGACACACCCGCCTACAACAATTAATAGATGTTTTCCCATCAATAAATCAACATGTTTTAAAGATTTAGAAATTGTAAGGCAAAATAAATTATAATTAATCAATAAATTATCATACTAACCACTAACATACCAACAGAAAAATAAAATAAAAAATAACTGGCTGAAAGAGATAGAAGAAGATCTTGAGGAACTTCAACTTACTATAAGATTTTGAATATTAAATTATTCTAAAATAAGAAACTCAATTAAAAGTCAAACAGAGAAATTACAACGTCACAGATGAGCAGAGACTTCAGAGATCCGAGAGAATGAAGACATATTGGGCACAGAAGAAACGTTTCCGAAAATGATTTTACCAATTTCGACTAGATTTGCTCCAATGAGGGCTTAAAATATATTTAAAAAAATTATCATGTTACAAAAAATCTGGAAATCATCCTATAAACTTACAATAAGGATGTCAATTGTTAGTCATTGTTATTCGATATTAAATTATTGAGAATCATTGTTGAGTTACAGGTTGTATTTGAAAAAATATTAATAACAGTTGTAATGAGATAAAATAAAGACATATTTACCTCCTCAAACAGGGGCGTAGCTAGCACTAATTAAGAAGCACTTTGAATGATTTGTTACTTGCCAAGTTTTCAATCACAATTGTCTAGAAATTGATAAGATGTTTAGTCACTTCACATGTGAAGCACACAAAGTCATTGCATCGGTGTGTGCTGCTTCATAAGCATCTATGTGAATTACTGTGACTAAACGTGACTAATCTCGTCTTGTCTTGTCTTGACTAACCTATGTACGCCTAGCCTAAGTCATTGTTATTCGATATTAAATTATTGAAAATCATTGTTGAGTTACAGGTTGTATTTGAAAAAATATTAATAACAGTTGTAATGAAATAAAATAAAGACATATTTACCTCCTCAAACAGGGGCTAGCACTAGTTAAGAAGCACTTTGAATGATTTGTTACTTGCCAAGTTTTCAATTACAAATTAAGTCTAAGAGCGGGTTCACACGAGAGGTTTTTGGAATTTTGCGGCTACCAGCGGTTGCAAGTGTGTGAGAAACAAAAAAACAGCTGACATAATCTTGTCTCTCTCCCACGCATGGAATCCGCTTCTGAACATGGACAAACAGCAGTCCGAAATAGCTATCAACACTAAGGCAGCTCGTACACCGGAGCAATAAGCAATAGCAATGAATTTGATCATATGATCGTTCACTAAAATAGTCAATGCACACCTAAAGCAGCTGTTTCGGTGTGCATTGAACAATTGGTTTGTATAGAGTAGACAATCATATGATCCACAAGTTGCTAGTTGCCTATTGATTATTGCTCCGGTGTACGACCGGGGTAATATGTGAGTACATTTCACTTTCTAAAGTAAAGTAATTTTTTCAAGTATAATAATTTTGATGTTATATTTATTATAAGGTACAGTGTTGCCAGATTGTAGAACTTATCGTAGCTGATAGATTCAAAGTGGCTGGTCGCGTTTTCACAGCAACATAGCAACACATGTTCCTGAATAAAACCGTTGCCATAATCTCTCACTGCATTGTTGCACTTCATGTTTTATCTATAGTCTGTGCAAACCTTAGTTTGCAGTGTTACGTTTATGGGGCGCAGTGTTGCCGGATTGCACAGTAGCTAGCAAAGCCAACTCGGAGGAGTAAGTATTCAAAGCTTGACATTCTATGCAGTCGGCTCCAATGACTGGAGTACCAAATTTTGCTGCTATTAGGTAGCGCTAGTCAAGTCTGCACTGACATTCTGATAGGGATTTAGTCGTTCTGAACGACTAAGTCGTTCTGAACTAAACCATGGTTGTTATTTTTTGTTCTTTTGATTGATTGTTTGCTCCAGAGCCTACGGTATTTCAATCATACTGTAAAGCACAAATAAATTTATTGTTCATCCTTCACTGGATGCCTGAATTACATGCGTCAATAATGTCGGACCAATCACAGAGTACTGTGATCATCTATGATTGGTCAAGTCTCATTAACGCATGCGCAGGAAAATTAATTTGTATTAAGAGCCGAAGGGTTTTAGTTAAACGACTTTTAAACTGTGATTGATAATACGGCCTAAAAGAACTGAATGTTGAAAAATGCTTTCGATTAATTCTGTTCTAAAGTTTTTTCATTTATGTAGTTTTGATAGAATAAGAAATGTAAACAAAACAAGAGAAAGAGCGGAAAAGAGAGCGAACAGCTGTGAGTGAGGAGTAATAAACGAATAAGCAAAACATGGCAACAGCGCTTCCATATCCCCATAAGAAATAGCATTGCCATTTAAACGCTTACTGCATTCTAAGGTTTGCACAGACTATAGTTGATTGTACTCACACATCCTTTGATGTGGGGACTGGACAGGAAGGCGTCTAGCATGGGCACGAAGTTGGCGTCCAAGACGACGAGAGAGGCGGCGCCGCACAGCGTCTGCGCCAACGCCTGGTCGGGATCCGCTGCCGAATCGGCCGCCACCGCTGCAGCGCCACTCGCCAGCTGCATGTTGGACAGCAGTGTCAGTGCCTGCAGCGACAGGCACCATTCGCGCACCGATATGCCGCCGCGACTGCAAGCACACATCAAACATTTAGTACAATGAAGCATTAATATACAAAGGTTAAATTATGAATGAATGAACAAATAATTAACAAAACAAGGAATGATACATTTTCCAGTTTGAAGTAAAGAAAAAACAATACTTCAAATCCAAGCCACTAAAATGCAATTAAAATTAATGAACATTATGGCGTTATTAATCAATCAAATACAGGGTGTTTCAGAACTCCCTACCAATATTCTAGGGCATTGTTCCTGGGTAAAAACCATATCTAAATATCATATTTAAATTGTCCAGAAGTCCTTAGTTACTCACACAGCTGCCATTTTGTTTTTTTCACTTATTATTTTTTATCTCAATAATGGTTAAACATATGGAATTGACTTGCATCAACATTTATGACAACTAGAAGCTACAAATTATGATTTTCAAATCCATAAAACAAATGACATTTATTCTTGAATAACTCGAAAACGGTTGTAAAATCGTAATATCAACGGTTTCCGAGTTATTCAAGAAACAAAATTTTTAATGGCCGCCATTTTGTTCTATGGATTTGAAAAATTGTAATAATTTTTTTGTAGCTTTGTCTAGTTGTCATAAATGTTGGTGCAAAGAATACTTTATTTTTGTTGTTGCGCCCTCATTATGAAATCTCTCATTTACAATAAACTCTTCACAAGCAATATCTCTAATTCAGAAAGAATTCAAATAATCAAATTATTTTCTAGCTTTCGTTACTATGGGTTCAATACTCACTTAGCAAGTGTGCTCATCAATGAGGATATAGCCGAGGGTGAGAGCTGAATGAGAGGAACAACCGATGGATCGAAACTCCTTCCCCCGCCACTGGACTCGCTCTCAGTGCTCAGTGTCAACCACAGTTGTACCACTGCTTCCAGGTCACCATCTCGGCTCTGTTGAATAGTAAATAAAGTTTCGTAATGAGCTATGACCAAAAACATCAATTATTACAAATTAGAAACTTACTTACAAAGGCACTAGATTACAATACACGTGTTATAGATTGAAATAAGAGTTTTTGGAATCGAATTAAAATAAGCACAAACAACATGGAAAGATTATGAAAACTGCCTGTAAATATTTCCGCCTAGGTATGTTCATCTTCAAGATAAACTTTTACATTCTTTTGAATGAGTTACTTATTTTCAACTCTTATCTATCTTCGATCTATCTATAAAAGCGAAATGGCACTCATTCATTCAGCAGAACTAAAAATCGACTGAACCAAATGCGTTCAAATTTGGCATGCATGTTCAGTAGGACCATTAGACGCGCACTAAGAACGGATTTTGAAAACATCCCAAAGATACGCCCTATATTCGCGTTTTTCTAGCGATTTTTCGAGTTTTCTAAGCTTTTTCGAGAACCTATTGGCAGAAAATGTTGAAATTTGGTACTTAGGTTTGTTCAAGGTCTAAAAATAATCTGTTGAAAAATGTTTGAGATTCTCCCAAAATTACGCCAGAAATCGGCGTTTTTGCAGTTTTCCTTGCGTTTTCAATGCGTTTTTGCAGATTTTTCAACAACGACTGAACTAAGAACGTTTAAACCTTATACACAGGTTCAGCTAAGGTATAAGAAGAATTGAATTGAAGTATTTTAAAATTATCCAACAATAAGACCATTACTTGATTTGAACATGTTTGCTTTACTGGCTTTATCCATCTAGGATGGATAGGGTGTAATGAAGGGTTTGAAGGTCAGTCACTCTCAGCTCTCTATTGATGGATAAAGCCAGTAAAGCAAACATGTTCAAATGAAATATGCAGGCGAGCGGGGCGAGCCTGCTGGTCTCATTGTTGAATGATTCTGCCAGGGGTCAAGCCTAGCCAGCTAAGGCGAGCGAAGCGAGCCTGCTAGCTAGTAAAATGTATTTTTCTAGTGGTATCTGATAAATTTAATTTATCCATCCATCAAACTCTGAGAAATTTAGTATTTCTCATAATTTTTTACTAGACTTAAAGTAAAGTAGACCAAAGTAATACAGCTTGCTCTATGATCTCTAGAAGAAAGATATTGGAGGAAAATTTTGCAAAGAAGAAATATAGAAAAATTAATAATATATAAATAGGTAAATATTATACGTAATATAATACGTAATATATTATAGGTAAATATATAAATATTAATTACCTGGTTCAATTGTCCGAATAAAGTGTCAAAAGCAGTCGACAGAATTTCAATGCTGGACAAACCGGCTGAGGAGTTAGCGGGTAATTGCCAAGGGGCAGTTATGCTTTCATCCCAAACAGGCAATGTCGAGCCATCATTTTGCAGTCCTTTTTGCTGAAGAATAAAAAAAAACAATAGAATAAAATTTCATTATTCGAAGTAAACACTCATCAACTACACAACAGTTGAAGCGAAAATAGAATTGCTACCATAGGTCGGATCAGAACCTATACAATGTACGTTTTTTAATACAAATAATTTCAATTTGAACTAACATATAATAAGAAATCTTACATAAGTGTGTCTGTGTTTTCACCATATCAGTTGATTTTGTACTTTCTTGAATAAATAAATAAATAATTCAAAGGTTCGTCTATTTCAAATTTTTCTTCGGCTAATTATTATTCTACAATTTTTATTGAAAAATGTGTCTATAAGGTTATTTCATTGCTTTGAAAGTGAGTTATTTGATACTTCAATGTAATCTAATTACATATAGTGAAACAATAGCTTACTGCAATTGAAGAGTTGATGCACAGCGGTAGATTGTAGGCGGCTTGAGCCGTAATTCTTCTCAAATTGACTGATACGTTATTCTCCAAGCCATATTCCAACCTTGAATCCAAAGCTGTTGAAATGCTGTAACAAAAGAATAGGAAACTTAATATGGAAAATTATAATCTTGGGTATTTTTATGTCTTATTCTGTAGAACACAATCAATTGAATGGACAACATATTGGAAAAAATTCACCCATATAGTAATCATTGGTTCATCAGTAAACAAGATTTTATATAAAGAACGAGATTTGAATACGAAAGTTAACATAAGAAAGTAATTTGACGGCAGACTAATAGAGCATTGGAGATGCCAAATTCAAAGGTTATTCATTCATTCAGAAAAGCAGCAATAGCAAAACTATTAAGTTTTCACGTATTACTATAAACTCATTCATTTATTTATTGAGAAAAATGAGAATATAGACACACTATAATGTGGAAAGAAAAGACAGGCATTCGCTTAAATCTGTCCCTTTCCCAATTTATGAAAACAGTCCAAATACAGGTTATGTGACAGTTTTCACAAAGAAAACAAAATTCACTCCGAAAACAGACACTAGACGAATTTTAAATATTTTGAAAGATAATATAAAAGTTCCAAACCAAAAATAGCCAAAATATCAATAGTTTTAATTCTTAGAGAATTTTGAATTCCACATTGAAAAATTTTGAAACACAAAACAAACTCACTAATGGCTACTACAAACTCAACATCATATAGGCTACTTCGCTTTGTAAACTGATCATAAATAAAATGAACCTCATGTTGGAGCTTTGAGAGAACATTTACATAATTATTTTTCCCTTCCATAAAATACAAAGTAAACAAAAATGATTTTATAAAATGTGAATTAAATATTTACCTGGATACGGCTCCAACCGCCATTCTTGAACTGGATTTTCTGATGAATAAAGATTTGCCTCTTTCCAGAATATCTTCGAGCAGATCCTCCATTTCGCTGTCATCTGACTCGAATAGAGACGGAAGAACGTAGCTTTCACCATTTTTGGCTGATGAAGATGATGGTCCTGAAACAATCACAAATTTCATAGAATATGGGATTTTACGGCGACTTACATATCAACGCCATGAATTATTTAAACTCGATCTAGAAATAAATTAACTCAAGAATAATCTGCTTTCATTGGATTGAAGTAAATCGCTGAGAAGTAAATCAATTTAAATTACGAACCCCCAGTTATCGAACAATCGCAAAAGTAACTGATTTAATAGCTTACCAGGCATAGGATTGACATCGATCAGGGAAGGCATTGGATCGTCAGGCTCTTTTGATTCAGCTCTTGAATCGGGCTGATCAACTGGACTAGAAGGTTTGCTACTCACACCTGAAAATAAATCACACTTAGCGAGAGACAACAACAAAACACAAACTTCAACTAGGTTTCCTACGTAGTAAGTTGTTAGTAGGCCTACTTCAATATAAGAGACTCATATCCTAAAGTATTAAAGTATAAGCAAGACGTTCAAATTCAATAATATGGGAGGAATGGACTGAAAATTTATATTAGGCTATTATTACAGTAAATTAATTACAACTGCTAAGCTAAACTCCTGTAAAACGTTTCGCAATATACAATCAATAATTGTTTGCATCAGTTTATACACTACGTTCTATATTAAATCACTATCAACGTTTTACCTATCAAAATTCCAGACAAGATTACCATGGAACACTACAAGAAATATAATAAATTGTTTTCAATTTTGTTTTGTACAATAATCTTGATAATAACTTTAACCGCAGGAAATCGATCTTGTAAACTTCCAGCTTTAATTTTATATCACACTCAATTCTAAATTTTTCAATTCACAGGGAAATAACACAAGACAACATGTTTTAGTATAATAAAACTTCATTTTTTCAACTGTATGAATATTTCCCACAATGTAATAAACTGAAAGTATAAGTTTAATCTAAAAGCTGTTTTGAATAATAAATGAAATCATGACTCGAAGGAGGCAAGTTAAAGGTACGCACATAGCCCAAATCTTTCTGCAAGTAATAGTAGAGTAGAGGGTGGATTCAATATGTTGTAAATGATTTCCCTCTGATTTATTTTTAAAATATCCTGATTATTCAAGAAAATAATTGAAATAATACCTTGAATGATGTCTTGCAGGAGACAAGTTATGGCATGAGAAGCCCACGGTCCGCCCCACACTGAACGATTTGAGACGGCTATCAATAGCAGGCTGGCCAACTGGTCTTGAGTCATGATTTCACCCAATGATACGGCCGGCTTTGTCCAAACTGTCACTCTTGCTATCACCTACACAACAAATAAACGAATTTTCAACAGACATTGTCACCAGAAGTTTATAATATTAAATTTTGCTAGATAGGTTCAATGGACCACGAATAAATAAATTTAATGCTGAATACATTACATCAAAAATTGAATAAGGTTTACTAATCTTCCATTGTACCTTAGAACTCATACATTATTCAAGTGAAGGATCCCCACACTGGATTCATTACCTCCTATTTAGAGAATAGTCTATTTAGAAATGGCATTCTTTGTTTTTAAGAATGTATTATTTGAATTTATCTATAATATACAGTTTATTTATAATAATGTACAGTGTATGTTTGTTTTGTCGAATAAATTATTTTGACTTCCACTTGACAAGGCAAAATTGGAATTAATACGCACCTATATTTTAAACAGGCACGTCTTTAAACTAATACTCTTCAATTTTTGTGTGATAGTGAAGGTGGAAGTGTGGTAGATATCCTAGTTGATATTTCATACTAAATTGATATCAATTCATATTAATTGATTATTTCATACTAGTTTGGTACTAATTCATGTGAATATTGAAGAATAAAGGCAGTAGAATATGAACCATAAAATAAAGAGTTAACACTTTATAACAAATCAGCATTGATTGTAGAAATCAATTTCCAAGCAGAATAGGTCTTTACTGTAGTTTTCAATTTAATTGAAATGCAGTGGTGGAAGAATATTAAATTTCATTTTTTGATAATGAAACAATAATAAAAAAGCATGGAAGCATTTAATACTATATAGAAAAACATCATAAAATAAAATGAATGTATAAATATTGCTGAGCTTACCTTGCAAACGAGTAGGAACAAATCAATATTGCATGTGATATCCATGTGTAGTAGGAATTTGATTAAAGCTCTGGCAACTGGAAGACAATGAGTCCTGGGAAGCATCAAAAACTGGCAATCGGTATCTTTCAGTGGGTTCGATCCTCTTTTTCCATCACTATCGCTGCAGGATTCACCCGAGCGACTCGAGCGAAACGATCCTTGCTGATCCTTAGACTGAAAAATTATCAAAATTCACTAAATTATGAATAAAATGAACACAGAGTTAAATCTGTTCTATCGGATCAACAAATACGGAAACCATGCTACAACCAATGTTAGAACACATTGTTAAGAAATTAGAAGAAATTACACGCAAATCTACGCAACAGACATTCCAATTTGAAAGTTCAGCGTGAAAGGCGGTTTCAACAGAAAAAAGGTATATCACAATAGAAATAAGTTCATGTTGGAAATTTATTAAAAATATCAATCCAAGAAGTACAGAAGGAGAGTGATGAGGTAACATTCATTAGGTGAGACTATCAATGAACGCGAGAAAAATTTAGAAAGTAACCTGAATTAACAGTATTGTACAATACTATTGTATTAAACGATATAGTATTATTGTATAGTATTGTTATAATATTATATATTATTATTATTGATATTTTATTATTGTATAGTATTATATTGTATTTTTATATGTAATAATGTAACAATATTGTATTGTATTTGATCAATCACGTTGCATATACACTACTATAACATTATCCCTTCTACCAAAAATATAATTTCTGTAATCAAACATAATAATAATTATAATAACCATAAACCATAAAACATAACACAATATTTCTAATGAACCAATTTTTAATGATGTTGCACATTTTGTGCTATCAAAAAGTCTGGCAATGAACAAAATAATAGGAATTTATGAGTAAAATTATTCAATAAAATACTCAGTTTAAATTACAATAAAGAAGTTCCAAAAAAATTTCTCTTTCATAAACTCCATACAAAGGGAAGTTGTTCAAAAAACAAAATGTTTATAGCGAAACGTAAAAAAATGAGACGCTTATGTGATTTTAATAGCGAACTCAATAATTCACCAATTCTTTACAATGAAAGTTCAAACCAAACAGGCTCTATTGATCCAAATACGGATGATTTGACTAATTTAAATGAATAAGATAACTGAAAGTTTTCAAGAAACATCCAGTGAGGAAAAAATAGTGACACCATTTTCCCCAGAGTGTAGACTAACATGCAGTGATTCATTATTTGCAGGATTTTACAGCAAGTTTTTGTCAAAAAATTCTGGCTTGATTATTTTATAATAATTGCCACTATATAGATCAAATGAAAAATCAGAAAAAACACTCTTTCTAGAGTTACTGGGACTACTGTTGAAATCTTGTTGCACGTCCAAACTCGATTTTTGTGTGCTGCACATAAATGCTTTAGCACAGCATATTATATGCTTCAGCATTGGTAGCATGCTGTGCAGCACACAAATCAACATAGTGCGGACATAGGAAAAGTTGAACCAATAACATAACAGTAAGTGTTCAACTTCCGTAAATGAAGACCTCACAATCAATGCGTTTGTAAACGATCAAACGATTCAGCTTGGTGCGCGACTCAGGCTTTAGTCACAGATATTTTTCAAATCATAACACACTTTTCATCAACATTGATCTCAAGGGTGGCATTTTGTGGTAAAGATAAAACAATCAAGCCAAAATTCTTCTACAAACAAAATGCTGGTAAAATCCGACAACTGTAGCAAACAGCCTACCCCGATTCTATGCACAGACTACAAACAAGTGTGTGTTTTTGTGATACTGTAACTGCAATAATTATTCGTTCTTACTCTTGGCGATGTGGCTTGTTTGGCAGACTTCTTGTAGAACTGTTCCTGCTGTTTCAAAGCCGACTCTAGTTTGCAGGACAGTTTTGCCGCTTGGCTTGACAGTGCTGACAGAGCCTAGTCACAAACATATCCGACGTTCAATGGCGTATTTCACACTTCCATTCATCAATTCAACTGCTGTTTTCTCAGTTTTTATTTCAAGTTTAAATTGAGTTAACAAATGGAGCACACAATCTAACTTTCAACTAAAATTATTCACTTTCATTTTGTGTGTTCATAAACACATTTCACGCAAAGAATTTATGTGATTTTTCTATGAATTTGATAGCTTATTATCGAATAATCTATTGCATCCAAGTTTACAAATCTTGAGCCTATCTTAATTGCATCTAACTTAACAAATCACTATCACAATCTAACGGAACAACACGATTCAAGTTTCAATTAAAATTTTTTCACCTTCATAGTGTAATCACAAACAATTGACCAATGAAGTTGGACTTTAATTCCCTCTATGAATTTATTAACAATCTAATAGTTATAATAATTCCTTCCATTTTCACAAACATATTCAAGATTATTACATAACAAAGACACATCTGGCTAGAGAAATTCTTCAAAACTTTGGGAAATTTACTTCTAGTTGCACAAAGGTATGTTAAGCCACCAATTAATAATGCCAATACTCATGAACAATCGAAGATTAACTTTAATCCACTTTTGTACAACTGGCCCCAAAACTTTTCTGATTGTAATTTATCTTCAGTGAACTCAAAATTTGATAAAAAGTTGATAACAAATTTTACCACAAAATAAGGATTTATTGGATTCTGCGACTATTGAAGTTAACAGAGTACGTTGGGAAAATTTCCAATAATATCCTCTCTTATGGTTTGGGGAACCTTCACCAATTCATTCTCAACACTGAACAATCTATAAGCTTTTTAGGGTTCATCCTTATTAAAGGATAATTGAAAAAATCACAGATCACTTGAAAAGCAACACACAAAAAGCTGAATACTTGTTAGTGCTCAATGTTAGAAACAGGTAGCAAACAGTTTCAAAACGACAAAGCACAATTCATCACAAACAAAAGCAAGACAACATATTCCTGTCGGTAGGTTTTGTAGGAATAAATTAATGAGCAAACTTTTACAAATTACAAATTCAAAGAAAAATGCATAAGATTGGACGAACCAAAATGATCTTAGTATATGAGATTTTTGCGTGGAAGTATTTATAAAGATTTTAATTTGATTCAATGTTAATACCATTCACCTTCAAGGTCCAAGTTGAGTCATCACAATATACTCAATGACATGTCCATCAAATTTATTGATTGGCCAGTATAATTTCAATAGTTATTTTTGAAAGTGGGTTTAAACTAAAGTAATGCAGTCCATCATATTCAAAAATAATTAATTCAAATCGACTAAGATTGGATTGAACAAACTTACTGTATTTCTAAAATCTATCATTTTCAAAAGTATTCAATCACTACTCCTTAATCTACATCTATTATTATATTACTGTTGAAGACTTGAATAGATCAATTCTTACTCATACAAAAAGTTATCTTCGTGTGATACAAAGAGAAATAAACACAACATCTCCAATGATTCGTCATGAATAATGGATTGGATGAATTGTTTGTGTATTAAAAGAGTCGAGACACTAATGAATTGGAAATTGAATAAATAGGATAACTTATAAGCACATATTTTCATGCACAGTATGAAATGCAAATGTTTGTATTCGATCATGAGTTATCGTCACATTAGCAGATACATAATGTATTGTAATAGATTTCTCAATACAATTCCTTGAAAAATAAATTTAAAAGCATTTCTTAATAACTTCAATGTACGTAGCCCAGCATTGAAAATTGACAAATACACTTTTCATAGAGCACAAAGAAGGTCAGAAATACTCCATTGTTTCATAATTTAAAAGATAGAAAACATTTCAATGATTCATACCTGTGTTGAAGCATGGAAAGCTTTCTTAGCTGTTTCAAGATCGTCCAGCTGTTGTTTGTGATGCATCAACTTCTTCTGCAGTTTACGGCGGTAGTTTCTCGAAGCTGTGCATTTGTTTGTCAAATAAGTTCGTCTCTGCATTGCCATTTCTCCTTGAAGAAAGTCCCATCTTGAAGCGGGAGCTAAAATTTAAAGAAACAAACCATTATACGTGGAGTTTCATGATAACAATAATTAATTCACAATCTTCACACAGTGAAACGATTCTAATAGAATCTTGGAATTGGAAAACTCCTAATGCAATGATATTTTTGAAGAACAATGAGTGAAAATGACTTTCAAACTTATTAAGGCCTATAAGCCATTAATTTCGATGAATTGTAACAATAAATGTAAAAATAAATAGATGTAAAAATTCGGTCAGTAAATAATTCAACACAAGCAATTCCCAGAAGCAATTTTCAATTTTTTTATGAAATTACAGTAAATTTGCAATAGTACTCGCGGTATTTGCAATAGTCGCGGTTAGATGGTAGAGCGGACATTACTGCTCAGACTTTGCCACAAGAAAAAATTGCAGTCATATAACCTATTCAATGCATTCATTCAATTGATTAAATAATTCAATTCATTCATTCATTCAATTCATTTTAATAATTTAATTCATTCTATAAGCATTCATCTCACCACTATTCTTCGAGTTCTTCATCTTATCCGGCAGCTCATCCATGGAGCAGAAGCTGGGCTGCGAGTCAAGACACTGCGAGAGGAAAAGCAGCAACCATCCAACTAGCGATAGATCCATCTGCAGACGGAAGAAGCCAGTCGACCCCCCTCCCCCTACTGCGCCTTCTTCACCACCCTCCGCCGCCTCACCATCTGAGCTGGAAGGAACAGCTGATGCGGTGGTGTTGGTAGCCAGCGACTCCAGCTGATTGAGTATCGTCTTCAGCAGGCTGTCCATGACTGAGCTACGATTGGCGCCTCCGCACAACGACTTACGTCCCATGTAGATCAGTAGAATGAACACTCTGAAAAAAAATTAACAAAAATTGCTCTATTATTCTCAATTAAATTCGCAAGTACTTCATTTCAAATAACTGTACTTAATTTTTCCTTGAGTTTATATCAATACGACTAATAATCTAAAAAAAAAAATAATAATAATTGCTTCATTACACATAACGCAATTCAAATCAAAAGAAATTCATTTCCTAACTCAACTTCATATCCATTCACAAACTGACATTCTATTTTTTTCTCGACTAAATTTTTGAACCGAATAATTGGAACAACACCATTTCTTCTTTTCTTTATATTGATTGTATTGTATTGCTTGATCAAAGAAATAAATCAATGATCTGATTACGCATAATTGAAATTCCATCCAACAAATTAACCTTTAAACCAAACGCTATAACAACAAAGTAAGCCGTGAAGTGCATATTTAGTGTTTGCTGTTTGGCTAAACATTTAGGGCCGGTTCATGAGCTCGGGATTTAGCCAAGTCCTAGACTAAAACGGGTGGCCACCGTAGCATCTACAAACGTTAGCCTCGACATTATGTACTAAGGGTTCTCTATACTGCTAACCCACTAACCTATCGAGACAAACGTTTGTCGATGCTACGGTAGCCACCAGTTTTAGTCTAGGACTTTGCTAAATCCCGAGCTCATGAACCGGCCCTTAGTATCACGTTCAAACGGCTTTACGAGTAAGTTTATCATTTGTGAATGAGTACAATCATATCCCTAAAATGAATTTGACATCAATTTATTAAGGCCAACAAAAAAAGTATTGATCTACAAAAAGTATATGTATTCCAACTAACAGTAAAACAGAAACAAAACAAATGCTTGATATACTACAGGAGCATTGGATTGGAATCCGTCAAAGATATGAAATTCAATTATTCAACAAATACATCAATACAATATGATAATTAAATAATATCTCACCTGTCTTGCGGAAATATGTTGAACTGTTTGGAGGAGTAGAGTTGTTTGATGGTGTTGACCAAGAAGGAGCCCCACCAGGGCTGCAAGCCGCATAGACGGACCAGAAGTGTACAGCAGGACACCTGCATACGAATGTCCTCTCCCACACAAATGCAGTTGAATAGTCTTTCGCATTGCGACTCATCCACCATTTGATGTAGATGAGCCGAGTCCACCTACAAAAACCAAACAATATATAATCTGTTGGAGTAACAAAAAAAAAACATAGATTACCTCCAAGTAGAGGGAAACTTCACCTAGCATTCTGATATTGTTGGCGAGCAACAAGATTGCAGTCTGCGTACTATGTATCGAGGATGGTGTTTGTATCCAAAACATTTACAATTTATGAAATTATTGATAATAAATTATTAAAATACAAATTATACACAATTTATCAATTATAACATTTTGTATCAATAATACTTTTGTGTATCAAATGGGAAAGGCCAACCCTATTGTATTTCTAGTATGGCACAATTTGTACACTGATATTTTTGGATAAACCATATTAAACAACCGTATTGTATTGTTTCATATCTTGTGGTACTGTTCAAGACACAACATAAAATCGTCTAGGATTTGGCTCAATTGAAATGACTAAATTTTGGAAAACCACTTTACAGTCTGAATGCTATATGTATAGATATCGGTAAAGTGCATCAATGATGGATTTTTGTATCCATGGTACAATTTTGTATTTATTCTACGGTTTTGTATCAAGTATACCCTTGTGTATCAAATGACATGGACCAACTGAATATTGCTCGATTTATTAGGATCTGATATACCTTCTGTCATAGATAAACAAAATATTAGAGTGCAGTCTTCATCTGAATATTGACTATTGAAATGGTGAAATTTAAAACATTTGAATAAAACATTCCAATACACTGAGTTGTTCTACTATACCAATGATCGCTAGTTTACATAATGATGACCAATATACAAAGTTTGATTCGGAATACTGGTGCCGGTTTCATAACAATCAAGAAGCCCTGTAATACATAAAAAAATGGGGAACAAACACTAGACAAGAATATCACTGAGTATTATTAAATAAATTCATACATTTTTTGACAGTTTTTTACTCACAACTACAGGAATTTTAAATCTTCATGAAACAGCCACCAGTTTATGTCTCTCATGATCGAATTACTGTAATAGAAAACTGGTATTTTAAGAATTCTTTACTTACCCTAGGATCGAATCCAACTCCATACACAATGTACAGTAGCAAATCGGTAAGGCTTTCGCCGAGCACTCTCAACTTATCGGTGCAAGCAGTAGTCAAGTTCTGTTGAACATCTGTCGACACCGGAGATGATTTCGCTCCAAATCTTCTCATAACACTTCTGATTATGTTCAATTGGTGTTGATATGTAATGCATTCCTGTAAAAAGTTTATTGAATTCAGCAAATTACTTTCAATCTAGAACCTGAAGAGATCTTTATCAACTAGTTATACAGCTTCTGATAATTGAATACAAAGTGTGTAAAATACACAGTTTTACAAGTGCTTGATTAGAATGACAATTTGTTCAGACGATGAGATAAATTATATCAACTTATCGCAGACGTTTCTATTGAACCGTGTAGAAAGCGACCGATAATATTTAATCAAATGTGTGTTCGAACATTGACTTTGACAAAAACTTAATAGATAGCTAGTCTGCGATAGGTTGATACAATTTATCGCATCGTTTGGACGCTGGTTTACATTAGATAGAACTGAAAGATGGGATCTGTTTGCAACAAATTTGAAACTCAATTATTATGTAATGGTTCTCGTTTTCGGCATATAACGACATGTGAGATTGGTTAGTTTTTGGCGAGTAACACACATTTCTAATACCAATACAAGTGTTCGGCGTTTGCCAATTACCGAATGTCTAGAGCCGGTCTCTACACTGTTGTATCGATAGTAATAAGAACCTTTTTCAAAATTAGTGAACATTTTGCAAAGTGAAATAGAACATCAACCTAATGGAATTAGGTTATAAACGGCGAGGTGGAACTACCTTCGGGTCTCCCCACCAACCAAAGCCATACGCTAGATAGATCGATAGTAATAATCAATACTAGCAGTATGATAATGTAATAATCGATAATAATGTCAAAATTTAAATGAATATTGATAATGTTTGTACCTGGTAAGCGGTAGTTATTTTCTGAGTTTCCAAGTTATTGCTGCTTTCCTTGATTTTATGCAGGTAGTTGTACATGTGACCCACATTGGGAGATTCTGAACTCAACAGCGGAGTGACAAGATTTTCCAGTTTTGAGCAAGCCAACGAGTAACGGCACTGCACGTCTTCGAATAAAGCTGATAGTACTTGGATTTGATTCTGCAAAATAAATTCATCATTAGAAATAGAAACGAGTGAAAGATAAGTCGAGTTCACATTCAGACTTTTCAATTATATGCAACTTCAAAATCTTAACCATATAATCGCAAAAATAAACTTGGAATACTAGATTAATTAATAATATTTGTTGTAGATAGTTATTCAAACAGCATTTTAGATACTAGAAATTCTTATATCGAATTAAATTTAATAGATTCTTATTCGGATAACCTTTCAAAATTGATAAATTTACTAACGAATTAATATTCTGAAGTGAAGATTTTTTATGGTGATAGGAATTTGGACATAACCTCAATATTTGAACTACCTACTATAATGTGGCTAAATCCAGGAATCGTCGAAGTTTTTGGTCTGTTTTTTTTTTTAAATATTGTATTTGTTTAATTGATCTAATAAAATTTAAGATGAATATACAGTATCAAAAGTGTTCAAAGATTTACTATTACTATTGATTGTTCATTGAAAATTAAGGTACAATGTTCTTTGGGTATGTATATTGTTATAAGATTCTTATACGATGTTAATGGTCCCAAGGTACAATGTATAGGAATCAAGTTATTTAATTACCTGTGTATTCTCCTCAGTCATGTTTTGGACTAGCGAATTTTTCTCGGCATAATCTTCGCCGGGCAGTAGGACCATGTGTCCGAAAAACGATCCAATCGGTATTTTGCATTTGGTAGTGCTCATTCCGTACCTTCCAATGGTAGTTATCTGCAACAAAATTCAATGAAATATAATACAGTTATATTCACAGAAATTCAAGAAACTCGAGTACAGTACTTAAAACATCCTTACTTTATAGGACAATGTAATTTGTTCTGATCTGTAAGTAGACTACAGTTCGTATCTTTTAGAAAGTTTTCAACTTTTTGTGTATTAGTGAAGGTGATATTTTGTAATTATCCATAATGAATAAAAATAATGGAAGTTGTCAAAACCACAAATTTATTAAAATACCGAGGAGTTGAATAATGGTGTAACAAACGAAACCGGTATCTCGATATTTCAATAAATTTGTGGTTTTGTCAACTTCCATTCTTTCTATTCATTAGACAATTTTTAGTTCATTACTATTCATTTTTAGCTTCGTATTTATGAACGTTACTTATCCAAGAAACACTTGATCTCTTGATGTATATCTTGATAATGCCCTTATGTAATACCATTTCCAAGAACAAATAAACGTTTCCACACATGCAATTTCAGAAATTGACACTAGTCAACACTGATGAGAAAATCCAAAGTAAATCTTTTGCAGCATCTCATGCTGCATTTATATTATGCTATAAATGACAATAAATGGATTCATTTATTGAATTATTCATTTTTTATTAATATTTTATTATTTTATTAACAAATGTTAATGTTGTGAAATCTTTCCATAAAACAGTACTGTACAGCTGAGGATGTGTTAAGTAGAACACGAAACCATGGTCCTGTAAATCATTGTGTTTATTAAAGTGGAGATTTATTTATTTATTTTATCATTCAACGAAATTTGTAGAACAAATGTTAATGTTGTGAAATCTTTCCATAAAACAGTACTGTACAGCTGAGGATGTGTTAAGTAGAACACGAAACCATGGTCCTGTAAATCATTGTGTTTATTAAAGTGGAGTTTGACAATTTCAACAAGTTTTATTAATTATTTATTGAATTATTATTTATCAATCTATGCACAATCTCATGCGGCATTTATATTATGCTATAAATGACAATAAATTGATTCATTTATTGAATTATTCATTTTAATAATCATTGTGTTTATTAAAGTGGAATTGAATTTTATTATTAATTTTATCATTTTATTAATAGAATTTTTAGAACAAATGTTGATGTTGTGGAATCTTTCCATAAAACAGTACAGCTGAGGATGAGTTAAGTAGAACAAGAAACCATGGTCCTGTAAAACATTGTGTTTATTAAAGTGGAGATTTATTTATTTTATCATTAAATGAAATGTGTAGAACAAATGTTAATGTTGTGAAATCTTTCCATAAAACAGTACTGTACAGCTGAGGATGTGTTAAGTAGAACACGAAACCATGGTCCTGTAAATCATTGTGTTTATTAAAGTGGAGTTTGACAATTTCAACAAGTTTTATTAATTATTTATTGAATTATTATTTATCAATCTACCCACCTTAATGTATCGGCAGACCGGCGGCGGCTGTATATCGCTCATGACAAGGGTTTTGCTGGCGATGTCCGATGCGACGACCAGCCGCTGAGCGTCGGCGTCCTCGCTGCGCGTCCAAATGTCGACTGAGAGCGAGAGCAGCTCGGGACAGGAGGGCACGATGAGGTCGGTGAGCAGCACGGGCGTGCCCAGGTCCAGCACCACGAAGCGGCGTGCGCCCGAGTGCATGCGCTCGATCACCAGCATCTGTTGCGCGGGCGCCATCAACAGTTGTTGCCAGCTGAACATGCCGTCCTGCCACATCAAACAAACAAACTTGTGAATGGTAGGTAGATAATGGGATTTTATCAAATCAGAATTTGATAATAATATTGTCTATGGGCACATAGCTGTAGGGGATTTCGAAGGCGACCGAAGCGGAGTTTTCGTTCAATAATTCGGATGATTAGAAGGAATGCCGACCCCATTTAAATGGGGATAAAGGCAAGAAGAAGAAGAAGAAGAAGAAGAAGAAGAAGAAGAAGAAGAAGAAGAAGAAGAAGAAGAAGAAGAAGAAGAAGAAGAAGAAGAAGAAGAAGAAGAAGAAGAAGAAGAAGAAGAAGAAGAAGAAGAAGAAGAAGAAGAAGAAGAAGAAGAAGAAGAAGAAGAAGAAGAAGAAGAAGAAGAAGAAGAAGAAGAAGAAGAAGAAGAAGAAGAAGAAGAAGAAGAAGAAAGAAGAAGAAGAAGAAGAAGAAGAAGAAGAAGAAGAAGAAGAAGAAGAAGATAGAAGAAGAAGAAGAAGAAGAAGAAGAAGAAGAATAAGAAGAAGAAGAAGAAGAAGAAGAAGAAGAAGAAGAAGAAGAAGAAGAAGAAGAAGAAGAAGAAGAAGAAGAAGAAGAAGAAGAAGAAGAAGAAGAAGAAGAAGAAGAAGAAGAAGAAGAAGAAGAAGAAGAAGAAGAAGAAGAAGAAGAAGAAGAAGAAGAAGAAGAAGAAGAAGAAGAAGAAGAAGAAGAAGAAGAAGAAGAAGAAGAAGAAGAAGAAAGAAGAAGAAGAAGAAGAAGAAGAATAAAGAAGAAGAAGAAGAAGAAGAAGAAGAAGAAGAAGAAGAAGAAGAAGAAGAAGAAGAAGAAGAAGAAGAAGAAGAAGAAGAAGAAGAAGAAGAAGAAGAAGAAGAAGAAGAAGAAGAAGAAGAAGAAGAAGAAGAAGAAGAAGAAGAAGAAGAAGAAGAAGAAGAAGAAGAAGAAGAAGAAGAAGAAGAAGAAGAAGAAGAAGAAGAAGAAGAAGAAGAAGAAGAATTCGGATGATTAAACATGGGAAAGGATAGGACCTAAGCATTAAATTGGCATATAAGTACCGTCGCGTTCCCAATTGTATAAATACTGGTTGTAATAGTATCTGATTCTTCTATTCTATTCCACTTGTTTGCATGGTATGATGTGCCGTCTCGGCCAATGTGTGAACGAGTGAAAAGACGAGGGGAAACCATGTGCCGAGTCGGCTGCCGACTTGTCCACCGCCGCCATCATTGATGGAAGCGCTGACTGGTTTGCCGAGTCGGCGAAATCTTCCTGCTTCAAATATCAGTGGCCAAGTTTGAAAAGTGACAAACTTCACAGTCTTTCACAATCACAATTTCATTGTAATTCTGATTGATTTCGTAAATTAACCAAGATAGATGCTATTGGTAGTTAACATGCCATTTTCAAGTACTGTTCAATAGGGTTTTGATCCAAACAACAACTAAAGATGATACCACTAGCATTCAAACTCGTTTCCTCATTAATAAAGTTGATTCGGTATCATCCAATTATGCCAATTTTTGCAAATTCCAATAGTTTTCTTCATTCTATAAATAGTTTTGTAATTTTACAAGAAAACCCTGATCTTGATTTGGGATATGAGAACACAGATCATTTATATTAGTACCAAAAGAGGACATTCGCAGGTAGATATCCGAACTCCAGAAGACAAAGTCAAAGCTTTTGTTCTTCTTATGTTCTTATGGAATATTGACATTTTGTTGAATAAGAAGAAATATTTTAATAAATTTGATCTTTAAGAAAAAAAAACATGAAATTTATAATTCTAACATCAAATTTATTCAATAAGCATAATGCTCGACACCAAGAAGAACGTTTTATCAAATCCACAGACTACATCTTGAAACAGCGAGTAAAATTAAAATAACACCAAGAATATTTAAAAAATGTGCAAGACAGGCAAGGCAATATGTGAAAATTTGACACCAGCATCATCCAATGAAAAATATTTACTACAAACAGTACTGTGAATACAAACAACTAGACAATAGTGACCAACATACAAATTTTTTGAGTGAAGAGCAGTCATTGAACAATAAAACATCGAATCCAGTATATAAATGCAACATAAACATGAACATACAAATGCATTCAACAATAAAAACTGAACGTTTCATTTCAAATATTAAATAATCCTAGTATGACTTTCAATCAATTTTGATAGCTATACCAAAATTAGAGGTATACGTTTTTAAAATGAAATTCAAATTCATTATCCACAGATAAACATAGCATTGAGCTACATTAAATGAAAATAATCAAGTGGAATTCCCCCTCTCTCAAGAAGACTAAACATCTGTATATGGAGGAGACTTCATGCTTAAAAGTTACAAATAATGCAAAATGCATTAAAAAGTCAGGAGAAACTTAAAAACGAATTAATATTACAGTAAAATTAGCTATAAGTTATACTATCCAGAACAAACCTATCCATGATTCTTACAAAGCAAATTACTTGCGAAGTTTGAGTAAGACTGAACTAATTCCAAAATTATAACATATGAAACCTAAAAAGATATAAAATACAATCAATCTGATTGTGTATGGGAAAAAAGTGTTGTTTGTAAATTACAAAACTGTCGAACTGAATAATAAAAACTGCTAGGGATCAGTTAATTCCATGACAAAACACGAAGAACTTTATTTGACGCTAGAAGTGGCATGATTGTTTTGCACATTTACTGATATGAGTTCAATAAACCTACTACTGAATGTTATTGTGGTAGACAATTTAGTCCATTCTTTCATGAAATTATCTATTTCATCAACATCAAATCATAATTCAGTCATATTATTCAAAGAGGGAGGATGCTATTCGAATTTCAAAATAATAACGGTCTGAAAACATTGATATTGTAGCCCATAGATCTCTCAACCAACAACGAGCATCACAAAGCAACAATCGAGTTTCAAAGGATCAGAACATTCCCATTCAATGAATGAAATTGATAAAAATGGAAAATGGTGTAACTGGACAAACACAATGAATATGAGAGAATGAAAGAAAAATAATGTAACAACATAGAAGAGGAATTGAAAAATAGTAAGCTTCCACAATTTAGAAAAAATATGATTAAGTTTTTTGTTGATCTGTTTATAAAGGTTTAATAATAAAAGCTATCATCATTCTTTATTCTTACAGTAACAACTTCATTCTTCAAATTCGGCCTTCCATGTTTCTTAAATTACATAATTGCAGTATTTAAATCACAGGGAAGCGCATTCAATATTTTGTCGGAAAAATGAAGTAGAAGTTTCTTCAGTATTTAATACCATGTTGAATGAAGTGATCTAAGAAAATTTAAAGCCATTCAGTCTTCCAATCTTCCTTAATGGAATTCAAAGTTACAGTCTAATGGATACTTTCTACTCCCACTTATTTGCTTCCAGAATCACAATTCCCTAAAATTTATACGGTAACCCGTGTTTAAAAACAAGAAATCCAACCAAATATGAAGCTGACGAAATAAAACATGAAACGTGTACTTCAAAATAATCCAAGAACGTAATTTCGAGACATAAAAAACGAATCAGGTGTGATTGAACCAAAAAGAAGAGAAAATACTGATGGGAAATGAAGGACCGGTCACCTTGGCAAGGAAGCTTTGCGGGACGGCGTTGCTAGAAGCAGTACTGCCACTGCTAGACGCAGTACAGCTGCCGCCACCGAATGTCACCACCGTTGTAGTAGATGTCGGCGTCTTATACACGGTCTCGTGCATTTCCTGTTTATAAACGCTCTTAGCCACCTTGATACTTTCCAAAACATCCTTCAACTTTTTCATCTTGATATTTCCAATCTTCTCTTTCAAGTCTTCCACTAACGCTTGCTGCTCCTTTGAAGGGTGGGGAAAACAAAAATAGCAAACAAGCGTTTAGTAGACATGACTGCAACATCAATTCTCAAACCTTTTCAATAGTGATCTCAGATTAACTCGAGGATGTTATTCAGAAATTAACATTCAAGAACAATATTCATCCATTGTTGACTAAGTAGGAACAGGCACTTACATAAAATGTTTCTGGTTGTCACACGAAAACATTATCCTATTCGATGTTAATGAAATTGTGTGGTGGATTTTTTAGCTTAGAAAATCTGAACGACCATACCCACCAAAAGGGAATTCTTGGAGTTTTCCAATATTATCTTGATAAGTAACTGAACGTTGAAAACTATGATGAAACCTGATGGTGCATCTAAAACTCTGCTAGGAGAAAGGCATTACTGAACACATCTAACATGCACCTTTCTAAAGAAATTACTGAGATAAAAACTACAGTCAGTATCTACGGTGCAATTTATTGATGAATCGCAATCTATAAAATCACTAATTGATTTGATAAATGAGTGTTTTTTTTTTCATTTAATACGGAATCTTCCAATTTTTGAACGGTAAGTGACAAACTAATTACAACACAATAAAAACCCAGAGTAAAAATTCAACGAATTAAGGTAGTATTTCAAAATATCAGTAGATAAAACAAGAGAGAATACTCACATAGTCTTGCGAATTCTTAGGCTCAGAGGTAGCCAAATGGAATGGTTGGGCATCGTACAAATTACCCCACGGATTGTTCAATCCAGCTGAAAAATGAACAGAACAAATTATTACTAATTGGGTTGATGTGTTGAAAGAAATAATCATTCGTAACAGGTTTCAAGAATAGAATAGATTGAAAAGAATCTTGAAAAATATCGCCTCAGACCTGAAGCCTTGTTGACCCACAGTCTATTTCACAATTTATTTCTTAATTCATTAGGCAATTCAAACCAATATAATACTTGGGGAAGAGGAAGAATCGCCCAAAACTATTACAATTATTCTTGTATCGAGTAGCATATATGAATGGATTTTGAACTATACATTAACTGTAATTTCTACAATGAAAGAATAAGAAAATGTATGAACTGAACGGATACTTAATAATTACCTGATTCCATTTTCTCAAGTTTTGTTCCATCGCTAGTCGAGTGACAAGTAAAATGCAAAGGCTCGACTTCTAGCAAGCCTTTCATGTACAAATTCGATGTCAGTCCTTTCAATTTGGCTAGGTTGTGGTACAAGTTGGGCTTGCCGCTTTCAGTCTGATTGTTTCCATTTCCTAAGAAAGAAAATTGAAATAAAAATGAGAATACGTTTTATATTTTGAGATTGGAACTCAACTATGATGCTTCATTAAAAACGTGAGCCCCATCAAGTATTTTCAAACTACCTGTAACAAATTAGTAACATTACATTTTATACCAAGTTGTGTACAATTATTTGTTTCGTCTTTTACTCTTCAATTTTACCTTGTGTAACTAATTTTTTGTTAATGAAATTCATTTCGAACTAGCCTGTTCAAGCAAGCACTTCATTCGTGTAAGTAATAAGTGAATATTAACTAGCACTTTGTTATGGAAAGTGAAATAAAAGTTTTATTAAGCCGCTAAAGAAGTTTCCAGAGTGTTGAATTGAAAAATGATCCAAAAGCGCTCCAATCTTCTTGGAAATAGAATAACAATATCAATTGTTTCAAAACATCATACTACTGCTATACTGACTGTTCAAGTGTCTTCTACGTATCACGAAAATTATAGATTAAAGAACACTAGAGCAAAACACTACCCCAGTTACAAACATGACTTAGCAACCCTCCTAATGTCCCAATAAAAAAGTATCAATAAATTTATCAATTCATAAAATATAATGATTGGAAGAGAAGGAACATAATCAATAACAGATAGGCCTATGTTCCCACTCAACAGAAAGAACAATATTCAATGGCGATTGCCTTGTTTTAACGTTCCAGTCGGCTAGTTTTCAGTGTTATTTCTAGAATTCCAGATATGAGATCGCTTATTTTTTCTTATACATGGTATTGGAAGTGACATTAGAGTAAAATACCATAGTATTTATTATAAATTATATTCCACCATATACTGTAAATGGTAAATCATCGCAACTGTTTTGTATGAGCGTACGCTCAAAACAAACTTATTTATTTTATTTACTTATAAATGATATTTATTTGTATAAATTCTTGGAAATAAGTAGACTAGCAACCAACTATACTCTGATGTCACTTACAATGCAATTTAAAGGAATAAATGAACTTCTATAGAAATAACAATGAAAACTTGTCGACAGCCAACGTTTAAACAAAACATAAAGATATACGATAATAGCGTTATTTTCTTTCAATAACACCGACAGAACATTAGATTGAAGTTAGCCTTACCGAAAATAGGCAGCAGCTCCCTGAGATCGATTGGCTCGGAGGAGAGACCACCGAGAACGGAGGAGGGGATGTTGCCGACGCCCCCCGCCCAGGCCAGCTCCTGTGCCACCAGGCTGGCATAGGTCACTGGCATCGACGAGAACTTGGCCGGCACCGGCGGCTCTATGTCGAACAGCTCCGCCTCAAATGGGGTTCCGTACAGTCCAAATCTGAACAAATCAAGCACAGTCGATTATTAATCTGATAAAAGACCCTTACAATTACGATATCAGCTGTACTTACGTACAGACCGAACCTGAACACACCAAATAGAGTCGATTATTGATCAGGTAAAAGAGCCTTACAAGTCCACTCCTATCCCCGATTATCATTTATTTTCGTTTCAAATCACATAACCTATAAAACCTCACAAAAACTTACCTAGATCTGAGCAGCAGATAGCTGGGATTCTGGCGCATTTTGAGATGGCGGGCCACTTTGCTGAGCAGCATCAGAGATCGGTAGGAAGCCTTGAGTGCCGAATTGGGATCGGAGGCAATCATGCGAGCCAAGCAGTGGAAGAACCAGCGCATGGCTCCCGCCGACCAACTCTGCAGAATCGAATTCAGACTTTCAAGGAATACTTCCACCAGGCTGCGGTTGAAATCCTTCAACGAGTTGTCTTCCAGGTTCTTGACACCGCTGAAAAATTGAAAAAAATGAAATTTACTTATAGAACGGTGAAGATTTGTTAATGTGTAAGGAAATAAAAAAATTCATCATTAGTCTGATAACATTCATCAACAGGACGAAACGGCAGTCACAACAATGTGTTCTTTTTCCGAATTCCTATTCATTTAAGAGCAGAGAACCATCACAAGCAAGTTTCTTGCTCAATTTATATTATGAGTGAATTCTTTTCAAATCAAATTTTTCCTATTTTCAAAATGTATACACTTATGTAAAATTTCAGTTGCAAGAAACGGCATGAATTTACCAATCTTCTGATAGCAATCTATATTAGCAATTTATCACATCTATTTCTTAGAATTGTATTTTTTACTTATACTTATATTTCACTCAATTTAGTTTTATTCATTGCATTTTTCATTTCTCAATGCATTGAATTTTCTGTGTGGGTATTCTGTTCAGCTCAATTATAGTTAAATTGTGTCACAGTAATTTTCAATTTTCTACTACAATAGATAACAATCCATAATAACATATAACAATATATGGATGTCAACCAATAGATAGAAATATATTGTAGCAATATTTGTTTAAATTGATAGCAATATATACCTAAACAAACACCTTGCAAATTCTGAGACTAGAATTCAACTAATAAAAATACCATAACATACTTTCTTTCGCTGGATATGGCGAACAATCAACAATAGCAATCTATTACAACTATAGATTGCTATAGTTGCTATAGTGAGCCAGCCAGGTTACACGGAATTATTATTATTATTACAACTATTACAATCTATTACAATCAATGTATACAGGTATATTTCAATGTATTGCAAAACCTGCACAGACATCTTGCCATCCTGAAACACATAAACTTGAATAGGAACAAGTAAAATAACTAATTAATAACGGTTTCACTCACTCGCTGCATATGGTGAAAAGCTTAACGCATTTCTGTGCAATGGATCGCCCACCCTGCACAAAGCAGGTCTGTATGAGGATGTGCTGATAGGACTGTATCATCTTGACGAACTCCACCTGCAGTCGCAGCCAGCTGGGCTGACAGCAGCGCAGCCGCCCCAGCCGGATCACGGCGATCCAGTTCAGAATGTCCAGTGCAATGCTCTGCTCCACCCGTCCCTTCTCGCCGCCACCCCCCTCATTCGACGACAATATCACGTCTAGCAGTTTCTCAACGAACTCGTTCGATTCCAGCATTGCGTATCTTTCCAGTCTGCAAATGAAAAAAAGTTAATTCAGATTTTGTTATTCAATACTCAAACACTAAGGCCCAGCGCCCACGGAGCAAATGCTATCTGACTGCAGTCGCAAACCATGCGTTGCCAGATACCATTGGCTATTATTCGGGTAATCTAAACTATCAGCCAATGGTCAGATAGCAGTTGCTCCGTGGGCACTGGGCCTAAGATTGAATAAATTTTGGTATTGTATTTGAAATAGGATAGTATCTAATCGGAACTTATGTCACGATATTGAAATTGGAATCTATTCACAGCCCTGAATTAAATTGATATAGAATTTATAGATTTTTACAGATTACATAGAATGGGTACAATAAGAAGTTACAATAATATTATAAAATCAGTATTACGTATAAAGATAACTTCATTAGCTTTCTGCTGTGTTGAAGTTCTAGTTCCAGTTCTATAAAAGTTCTACATTATTTTTCTCTAAACTACGTAGTATGTGTCATAAAAATTTACCAATGAGCTCAAACTGAGATAAATGCAATAGAAATAGAAATGAATAAGCACAAGGTTTGCGATGGTTGATTCTTATTAAACTGAATGAACTATATTAGGCCTATCAGCAATTTTGAAAATTATATTCATGTTACTCAATTAAATTTAGCCATTCTATGTGAATGTTGATTGGTAGTTCTATTATTGCTTGTACCAAAATCAACAGATGATCACTACCTCTCTGGATAGGGTAAGTCATATTTATATGGCGTCGTTTATAATTATGTGTGTATATTGGTTGATGAAGAGTTGAAAATTATTTATTCGATACTGAAGAGTTCAAAAAACATCAATTAGTATTTCAGAACTCAAAATTGAACTTAAAAAAGTTATGCAGATGAAGCCAGAACCATCAGCAAATATTTATTCGATATTTGATATTTTATTTCGTACATCTTACGTTGCCAGGTCTGACAAGAACTATGACAAACACTGAATCATAGTAAACTACAAGTAATGCTAATTACATTTTAAATACAATCAACATATTAACAATATGAATTAAATTAAAATAAACTGAGTGAGGAACTGATATGCAAAATATGGAGCATATCGTATAAAATGATAAAGAAAAATTAGTGGATGAAGAAGAAAAGAGAAGTGAAGAAAAACATTGAAGGAAGAGAGAAATGAAAAATCATTAATAAAGTTGAGATTGAACACATAAATGACGAGAATAGTAATAATGAAGTTGTCGAATTAAATAAGTGACAAATAGTTAAAAAAATATTGAGGAAAATTCTTAAATGAAGAAATATTAATTACTTGAAAATATTTATTTGAAGAAACTAGAAGAATATAGGCACTATTTGAAGAAATATAAATTGACAGAAAGCAAGAAATAAAATTCCCATCAGAACAAACTAGAAAAGCAACTTAGTCGACCTCGAGTAGATATCTGAATAAATTCCTCATAAAGCAGAGTGGGTATAGTGATGGTAATACTTTTTGGGTGTCAAATAAATTGCAGAAAAATCATGGTTGATTCTCTCATTTTCAGTAGTTCTCTAATATAGACAAGTTACAATGATATTACACTCAATAGGAAAAGGGACCAATATCTTATTGTTACGCTCACCTCTCGTTTGGTATTTCGGTTTGTTTTGCTTTTCTTATGGTAATGGATACTTCGTGGATCCAATCACAGCCTACGTATTCAACTTTTCTAGATGCGTTAGTCAGTCTTTCTACAATGCTGTCGGGAGTAGAATTCGCCATATTCGACATGTCCCAGCTGAAGTTCGGATCGACTTTCGCCTTTTTACCTGACGCTTGTCCCTGAAAAGATCAACTTATCAGTAAAAGACCCAATATTGTGGAAAAAATTGAAATCATTACCATCATTGACAGATTTACTTACAAGCAGAAAATTCGACAATCAAGGAGAATAAAGAGAAAATGATGTAAACAGCAGAACGAAAGAAACTTTCCAAAACAAGTGTCTTGAAATTAAAAATGCATGTTTTTACAAAAAAAAAACTATCATTAACGGTTCATGAGCTCGATTTAAGTCCTAGACTAAAACGAGTGGCTACCGTAGTATCGACAAACGTTTGTCTCGACAGCTCGGTGGCCACCCGATTTAGAATAGGACTTGGCTAAATCCCGAGCTCATGAACCGGCCCTAAAAGTCGTTAAATTTATAGATGAAAATCCAATTCTAAACTGTATGACCTGAACCAAATTGCAAACTTTAGGCACAACGCCTAGAAGACTCCAGACCACCTTGAAAAATCTATACAATTGAGTTTTCAACTTCTTAACAGTACAAAATTCCCCATCCTCCCCAACCATTTTATGGTTGAGTGTTGATGGGAAGGATGTCCTTGCATATCCTTCTCCAAGAATGGACATCTATAAGTCCAAACTCCGCCATTTCTTGTAGATGCAAAACCATGTTGCGATTAGTTTTATTTCAGCTTAAAATATAATTATTATATACTAGAACTCAAGTCGACTTCAACAATCTAGAATTGAACTCACCCCTATATATTTTCATTTAAAATCTCCCTTATCTCATGTTTTGTTCAGTGAATCCGAAACTGTAATTACTATTTTTAAATGACGTTCATTGTAATAATTATCATGACCTAGAATTTAAGCGACATACTTTGTAATCTACATGAATGAAGTGAATATTCTATTCTATTCTATTCCTTTTAAAAAATGCATCTTCAGTGAATTACACTTACAGCAGCCGGATCCGATAGAGATTTCATGTGAA